>JAQMRL010000006.1:13611087-14211087 GCA_035578175.1 Catonia carolina | reverse complement strand
CATTTGTCACTGGTTTTCCTAAAAACTATTTAACCTACAGTACTGGGACCTGTTTTATTCAATTTATCAGGTCAAAAACCATGAGAAATGATTAAATTCGCCCCGTAATCATGTTACCAGAATTTCAGGAAGACCACATTTCACCATGTGAACTGAAATCCGGGTGAAACTTTCGCTAGCCGTAACTCGGAAACGAAGCATTTCCGGACCCATGTTTATATAAACCTTTTTCATTATTTTTACATGTACAATGAGCTCCTAAAGCTTCTGCATATCTTCGTGAATCACCTGTATCAAAATGTGTACACGCTGATTAAAAAGTAACAAGGAAATACTTTCAAAAGTATTTAAATACAAAATACTTTTAAAAGTATTTTTATAAATGAAATTGTTAAGCCTACATCATATCATGACTGATGTTTTTAGTACTTTAAGTACATATAATTTAAAAATAGGTAACTTAATAGGAGTACGACATCCGTAAAGTCGCAGACTCTAGCGTGCACCCTATAGGAGGTGACTTTTGTTTGTTGGTAGGAGCAAACTAAGAACGGCTGAACTGTAGGACTTTTGTTATTTAGAATGCAGGTGTGGTATGCTTTCTTAAGAATAACTTAGAGATGAGCTCTGTGTTGGACGTGTATAACACAAGTTTTCAAATTCTTCATCTGATTAAGACTAACGATTTCACTCCCTTTGGTAGGGTCAGTGGCGGAGCTTATAGCAGCTTACTGTCGATAAATAAAAGTTTTATTTCACTTACCTTGGAAGTCCTGCGACTTACCAGCTGGTACCAGTGGCTTTCCGATGAGTGTTGAGCTACCGAAGATCTTGAATAAGTGGACTGTATTTAGCGTGGTCGGTTTCCTGGAGTGTCTCCAGCGCGTTAAAGCACTGGGGCGCGTGAATTAATATTAATCTGTGTAGCGGAATATTAGTATTATTGCGTTTTCAAAGTATAGCGTTAGCGATCGCGGATAAGACCGGATGGAAAAGCGTTAACAACAAGATAGCGTTTTTTTGCGTTGCGAGTTAGAGGACGACTGTGTCCAGTTCAGTATAAAACTGTCTGTATTTGGTTGAGACTGATAAATGATATCTTAGAAAAGAACACAAAAATAAATTGATGAATTGAACAAACATAAAATTTATGTAGTCCCAAACACCCTTATCGGGGCAGAACGCAACCAAAAGAGCGGCCGCTGGCTTTTTACAGGAAGTTAAAAAAAATACAACTGCAGGACAGAGACATTTTGACTTCCTAAGTTTTACAACTTGCTTCCGGAGTACGTTAGAGACAGGTCTCGTGTTAAGAATTTCAAACTTTTGATCAAAAGATTTCTAATTCAGCTGGGGCAGAACTCTAACTTGGAGTCTTTGATTTCTCTTCGCCACTAGGGTTAGGCGGGTATTATTAGCTCACTAAAATATTAGTCATATACTAGTAGTAGTTATAGTTATATTATATATATTTATAATACTTTTTTTGTTTCTGTTATTGCGCTAGTATTATGTTTTCTGTGTTGCATTTGTGTATGAAGAAATAGTTAAATTTAAGGGAGGTAGGCTAAATTTTGTTTTCATTTTTTTCTCTATAATAATGTAAGTAAATTGGTAGAGGTATTTTTGGCATAGGCTATTTTATTAATGCTATACCATAACTTTGCTGATGTTTGTATTATATTTATTAACATTTTAGTTTTGTTATCATAAGTTTTAATTTTTATTTACGTTTGTATTCTGTCTGTTTTATTATTATTAAATTTTCTACTAATGTGTTTTTTGATGTTTTTTTGATCATTTTCTCTTTTGTGTGACTTATTTTTTTTATGTAATAGGTGATGTAGTATTGGCATTATCTGTGTTTTCTTTTTCTTTTTTTATCAGTGCTATTATTGTTTTATTGTGTGCTATGTATTTTTTGTAATTAGAGTAATCTTCCTCCAAGAACGAGCTTTGCTCTTTTGGAGGAGAAATAAAGGAAATAAATAAATAAATTTTTTCTGCGTACTATCATGTTATCAAAAATTTAAAAAAATTGTTATGCCTCAACTACAAGAGGTTTAATGGCACGATGCAGATATTTTATGAATTCGCAACGGCGCCAGTCCTGATGTAATACTTTTGACTCATTGGTGTCGTAATATTACTCTGCATAATTCGTGTCGTCTTTAGGCGACACAATTTTATCACATGGGACAAGCATGCAGTTTCATTGAGAGCTGTTATGAGCTACGAGGTGTGGCTATTAAATAACGAGACTTACGTTGTAAAAAAAATTTATTTTTATTTTATACATAACCACTTGTTGTCACCTTCAATATACACTCCTTCTCTATCACTGAAACGCTCCATGCGAATTTTCCATTGTTGGAAACAGTGCTGGAAGTCATCTTCTGTCAGCTCCTTCAGGACACGTGCCGCTCAAAAATGTTTGAAATGATGCTCGCAAAAATGTTTGTACTGACACTTTGTACGGGATTCAAAATTACCCAAATCTTTTTGAACTGATAATAACATGTGATGAAACGTGGTTTTTTACTTATGGTCCGGAAACGAAGCGCCAATCCATGCACTGGAAGAGCCGAACTTCACCAAGAGCCAAAAAAGCTCAAATGAGCAAGCCAAAATTTAAAGCAATGATGATTGTTTTTTTTTTATATCCATGGGATTGTGTACCTTCACTAAGTTTCTGAAGGTCAAACAAATTAATCAATATTACTACCTTGAGGTACTTTCTAAACTACGCCAAAGAGTAAGGAAAAAACACCCCGAAATGTGGAAGGACAAATCATGGGTTCTCCACCAAGACCATGCGTCAGCTCATCCGCGTTATCTGTCAAGAGGTTTCTAACCAAGTACAGCATCTCAGTGATAGAAGATCCACCTTATTCACGAGATCTTGCACCATGTGACTTCTACCCGTTCTCTAAGGTGAAATCTGCATTAAAAGGGACAAGATTTGAGTCTGTGGAAGCTGTAAAAGAGAAAGCGGCACGTGTTCTGAAGAAGCTGATAGAAGAAGACTTCCAGCACTGTTTTCGACAATGGAAAATTCACATGGAGCGTTGTAGTTATAGAGAAGGAGTGTATATTGAAGGTGACAATAAGTGATTATGTATAAAATTAAAATTAATTTTTTTATAACGTCAGTCTCGTTATTTAATAGCAACACCTCGTATATATGGTATAATTTGATAAAATATACTATTATTTTCAGTAAATAACAAATAAGGGAAAAATTATTATTACTATCACTAACTTACTGTCGCCATTTGAATTAGGTGCCGCACTTGATACTTAACTTAATTTAATTTAGGTGTTTATTCTTTTGTGTACTATATATTGACTTCACGTAGCCTACGATAGGTGTGCAACAAATTAAGGATTTTGATCTTATCTGCTGTCAAATAGGTCCGTCCAGCTTCCCTGATTGTATTTTATTGCTTCTCGGAGGCTAGGGATGGCTATAAAGGGTGATGTGCCATAAAAAAAAACTTAATAATATACAATAAAACTGGAGTTACCAGTTATAATCGTAATAACACCAACATAATGTCATGTGGTGGCAAAAGATGAAAGCAGACTTACGGTAACAATGTTTTGCCAAAAAATCTATGACCGAATCAAGAGGAAGAACATTTATCGTGAATATATAGAACTAATTAAAGCCTTAAATTGTAACGGCTTTCCATAAACTACTCAAAAAATACTCACCCAGTTTATAATATAAAAAATCTTATGTAAAACACTTACACGACGTTCTTTTGCCAATGTAAATAATAAACTAAGCTATCGTTAATCATGAGTAAACAATTCAAAATGAAAACAATTTAACCTAATTTTAATCATGTGAATGACGCTAAATGAAAATCATGATATTTTTGACTGAAAAGTACAGAAAATCACTGATAGACGCTAAACTAGGCTCTGCAGAGAAACTACGTTAGAAATAAAGGTTGTGCTTTAATTTTCTTTAATTTTGGGCTAATTGTACACTTTTACCGTAAAATGCAAACTAAGAATACAATCTTAAAAAATTCCATCTTTTACCGATTTTGATGAGCAGAGTACAAAAATCACTAACTGACAATAAACTAGTCATTGTAGAAAAAAAGATTGCAATAAAAATGGTAGGTTTAATTTCCTACAACTTCAGTTCGATAAGTTTTTGCCATAAAATCAATACTAAGGCCCAATATTAAAAAAAAGAAATTTTCTACGAGAGGACAGCTCTCAAGAATTTCAAGAGGTATGGCGGTTATCCTGCCTTATAGAGCATAAAAAATGTAGTAAATGAGATGATTTAAAATAAAATAAGAGCCGGTTTTGAGAATATTACAAAAAATTTAATAATTCAACGTATAGACTTCCGAATGACCAGTTTTAATGGAAATGTTCACGTCGGGTCTTTTTGTACTTAATCTACCTAATTTAAGTAAAACGTTTAAACTTCTTATGCTATTCCATTCTTGAGGTACTTTTATCACACACACACACACACTCACATACAACACACACACACACACACACACACGCACGCACGCACGCACGCACGCACGCACGCACGCACGCACACAAAGACCAATCGCTAAAAACATGTTTTTTAGGTTCAGGGGGTGTAGATCCGGTGAAAACTCGATTTCAAAAATTCGACATGAAAACAACACTTTCCTTCTTTATGATATATATCTGAAATATGAATATTAAATATATAAACCTTATTTATAGTGGCAAGAGAAAGTAATAATAATAGTAAAACCAATCAACGCAGAAAAGAACAGGCTGTAATTTGGTGTAAAGTTCAAAATTTTTCGTTTGGTTTTTTGTGAGATAGAGGTCTTCAAACACAACAAACATCTTCCATAGAGCACTGTAAAACACTACAAATTGAACATTGAACGCACAGAAATTCAAAGCTGGTGGAACTTCTTGCGCTATGAAAATCTGCTATTTCTGACTCATCTCGGGTATGCCTTGACGTTCCTAGCGTCAAGGCATGCGCTTAGCACAAGAGTGTGGACGTAGCAAATGATCCAGTTACTTATTTTGCCAGTGCGCTACAGCACCAATCAAGCCAAAAACTAAGCGTTTCCACATTACAGATAGTTTCCAAATTTCTAACCGCTATTAATGTACACACTTGAACAGTTTTGTTATCTGAGAATAAGCGTCATGTTTTGTGAATTATTTTTATTAATTTTGAATTTCCATAATTTTAGCCAATCGGGGTTAAATAATGGGTTTATGCCCATCGAATTTGAGGAAGATCGGCATCTACCTCTAGAACTGTCATATCATCAGCAAACGAGCGTATAGATGTATGGATATAAATTGGTGTATAACTAGTAATAAATTCCAAAGCTGCCCATAACAGATAGGTGGAGTGTCAAATTATTTACAATCAATCTGTTCGTTGCAAGGTTAAAATAAACAGTTCTGTTTCTTATAACATGGTCAGCCAATTAAATGACTGAATCATTTAAGAACAGTAGAGGTAGAGGTATAAAAGACACTAATCAAAATCCTCTCCTCTGAAAGTAATGAATTTCATTATACAGCCAGACCCTGTAGTGAATAAAGTGAAAGTGTCATTTGCAGAGTGGAAAATCTGTGCTTTTCAGAGGGCCCGGCATGTAGATAAGCGTACTTTTCCCCTCAGTGAGGAAGGCAATGGTCAACCATCTCACTCCTCGTTTTACTTAGTAAAACCTCTACAGGTTCAAACCAGTCTTTTGGCTGATGACCTAAACAACAACAGCAAATTTGAAAGTGATACTAATCTGATACCAGATCATCAGTTAGAGTTTTAAACTCACCAACTGAACTGTTTCATACCATTTAAAAGAAGTTTTTAATTTTTTTATTTCAACATTTAAAGAAATTAATAACTTAATTCAGGAGACTCCAGCTAGAAGTCATATCTGTATGACTACAGTTCAGCCGTTCTTAGTTTGCTCCTACTGTCAACAAACCAAAGCCACCTACTACAGGGTGCACGCTAGAGTCCATCACTTTATGGATGTCGTATTCCTATTAAGTTAACTATGTTTTAAATTATTAGTACTTAAAACATCAGTCATGATACGATGTAGGCCTAACAATTTCATTCATAAAAATACTTTTAAAAGTATTTTGTAGTTACTTTTTAATCAGCGTGCACTCATTTTTATGTAATGCGCATGCTCAGTGACGTCATTATTTGTTTACATTAGAAGCAAACTAAGAGAGGCTGGACTCTATGTGAAGACATGTCAATCGTTCCGTAGGTGGCCAATCGCGATGAATTTTAAGAAAAAAGTAAGTACGCGAAATAAAATACAACAAATTTTTATTAAACATTTTTATTTCTATTTTTTTCATAATAAATGTGACTTACAAAGCTATGAAAACATTAACATTATAATGATGGATTTTGTGACGATATTTGGTTAAGTAGAAAAAAAATCTGGTGTAAAACACTCACACAACTTTCACTTGCCAATGCAAATAATGACCAATATAACCTAACATTAGTAATAAAACATTAGAAATAAACAAAAAACATAACCAAATTTTAATTATGAACTGAATACTAATACGTAAAAGACGCAAAATGAAAATCGACCTCAGTTCAACTTAAAAATACAGAAAATCACTCTTTCACGCTAAATTAGGCTCTGTAAAGAAAAATGCTTTAAATAAAAGTTGTAGATATTTTAATTTTATATAAATTTAATTTCATACACTTTTGTCGTAAAATTCATACTAAGGCCGAAATCTTTAGAAAAATCGATTTTCCACACGTTTTCGTGAAAAAAAACAGAAAATCGCTAATTACCGCTAAACTAAGCGTTATTTAAAAAAAAGTTTGGAATATAAGTTGTAGGATTTTAAATTCTCTACATTTTTTATTAATAAATTGTTGCGCTAAAATGCATATTAAAGCCGTAATTTAAAAAAAAAAACAATTATTTTACGTGAAAACAGCCTCACCAAGAATTTCAGCAAACATGGCGCCTACCCTATCTTGTAGAGCATAAAAATTTAGTTAACCAGGCGATTTTTAAAAAAAATCGTAGGACCAGTTTTTGAGAAAATTGCAAAAAAGTGAAAAATTACACGAATAAACTACACGCACTCTGATATGTGTTTTGATGAAAATGTTCGTGTCGCGTCCAGTAGTGGTGTGTAACTTAAGTTTCAATTTTCAAGTTCGTACGATGTTTCGTTCTTGAGATATTATGTTCACACACACACACACACACACACACACACACACACACACACACACACACAGACCAATCGCTAAAACATGTTTTTGGGATTCAGGGGGTTTGAAAACGTGTAGATCCGGTGAAAATTTGATTTCGAAAAATCAACATGATAACAATAGTTTCCTGCCTATTTTACATTCATATAGGCAAGAGAAAGTAAAAAGAGTATAAAATATACAAAAGAATAAAAGTGTATGTAACCAACAATAATGCAATGGATAAAGCAAGAAAATCAGAAAAAACAAAATTTAAATTTAAATGTGTTTTGAATTCTCAGAAAGGTACGTTTTAAAGGATATTTACTTTTAAGTTAAACGTGAAATCGTAAATCTAGCATTTGAAAATTTGGGAAATCGTAACAATGTGGTAACAACAGGTGGATCCAAATGTGTATCAGTATTTATCCCAAATAGCCACAAATTTATTAACACAACACCATTTAACAAGGTTTGCTTCGCGTACTAATCCCCAGGCCCATTTAGTGGGTTTACGTGCACAATCTAAGCAGCCAATACTTTGATCTGTGCAGTCTTGAAATTTACCACAACACAATTCTTCGGAAAGGCAATAACAGATTAGCCCTAACCCGTAACAAAAAAAGCAAAAGATAGTAATTATGGCTGCAAATATCGATGCACCAATTACACCAAAAAATGAACCAACACCTTTAAGAAATTTGTGATCTTTTGGAGCTGGCTCTGGAATAGGTTTTCCATTGATTTCATCCTGAAAAATAAAGCCAACAGCATTAATAAATAAGTTTTGTAACAAAAGAACACATTGTCACAATTTTTACTTTTTCTGGTTTATATGAATTTTTTACTTTTTACTTTTTCTTTTTTTTAATTTTTACTTTTTCTGGTTTATATGAATATAAATAGAAAGGAAAGTATTGTTTTCATGCCATTTTACGAAATCGAGTTTTACCGGATATAGACGAGACCCCTGAACCCAAAAATCATGTTTTTAGCCACTGGTGTTTGTGTGAGTGTGTGAGTGAATAAAACATCTAAAGAACGAAACATCGTTCGAAGTTGAAGTTGTGTGATTGATATTTTTTTAACTTTCGAATAAAATATAAATTTGTATTGTAAATATGTCTTTTGAGCTTATTTGATGATGTATGTAGATACTTCGATATATTTCTTTATTTTAAAATTTTAATTAATGTTTTTCGTGACTTTTAAACACACTTTTGATTCATTGAATCATTTGAAATCTTTCATCACTGATAAACAGTAGATTTTTAGTTATTAGCTGAGGTTCTGCCCATAACAGACAGGTGGAGTGTCAAATTATTTACGCTCAATCTGTACAGCCCACCGGGTTGGTTTACAGGTAAAGTTGTCGCCAAAATCAGCTGTTTAACAGCTGGTTTTTGGAGACGAAGGTTTGTGGTTCAAATCCTAGTAAAATATGCCGGTAGTTTATATACCGGTAGTTTAGGTTATCAGCCTTTCGGCTGATCACCTAATCTCAGCTGTGATTAGCTGTGATTAGCTGTGATCTCAGCTGTGTAGTTATATAATGTAATAGTTTAGAAATAAGATTTAAATTGGAATAAACCTGTTTAATAATTTACAAAAGGTAAGAATTTACTTAAAATGTTTACATGAATAGCAGTCAAATTATAAACACATGATTGGCTAACCTGTGCTAGGGTTATTGTCACCTTGTACATTTGTAATACTACACATAGTAAAAACGAAATAAAGACCAGACAATTGGTGTGGTATGGGCATGTCCAAAGAATGACAGTGGTTAGATGACCCCAAAGAGAGATCCTTCTTCAACTGGAAAGTAAAAGGAAAAGAACTTGTCCTCGAAAAACATGGTTAGGTAGGTCGAAGACGCTATGATATTGAGGAATCCCAAGAAGGGTGACTGTAAGTAAGATAAATACACTTATATCGCTTACACCTGCTAAGTCCAACAAAGAGGATGTTAAAATCGATTACTCAGCAAGTGGCAGAGGAGATGAAGCGAAGCTAGGGTCGAGGAGTGGACAAGGAGGTTCATTCCGAATGTCGGGGTGTGGGATGAGGAGGACATTTGGTGATACCACTCAGGAACTGACGCAGTTGCTAACAGGGTATGGTTGCTTTGGAGCATATTTGACGAGATTCAAACTTAATGAAGTGCCAAAATATCGACTGTGCGACAGTGAAGAGGAGTTCATTGCACATATTTTTGAAAGATGTCCCTATTTGGTCTCAACAGAATGGAGACATCTGAGAAGATAGGCGTTGCACAGTGGATTCCAGAGAGAGTAGAGACAGCGATGCTGCGGGATGAGGAGAGCTGGACGTTGGTCGGTCAGTTTGTGGAGAGGGTGATCGGGAGACTGAGGAGGAAGAAGATATCTGGAGATCAGCGGGATCGCTCTCTTTCACAGTAAATCAGTCCTGTTCCGACCTCAGAATATAGGCACACTAATTTCCTAAAGCTGGTGATGAAAGAGATGAATGAAAGTGAGAGAGTGAGTATTGGTCAGTGACAGCGAGAGGGGAATTAGGCTACGGTTCCCTTCCACGCCCGCTGACAGTATGTAGATTTTTTTAACTCGACATTTTCCTTGTAGTACTATATAAACAGTTCCAAGGGAGGTGGAGGGTTGTTTGCTGATATCGGATCAAGTGGCCAGGCGGCGGGTTTTTGGTTGGTAGTCGGTTGCGGCCTCCTTGGGGCTGGACGAAGACGCCTCAATTGAGCCAAACACTACTTCCCCCATCGTGAGGGAGTGAACATGAGTTTTTCTCGCCGCCTCGGATAAAAAGAAAACTTATAACAAATTTGCTAATTTTGTTTATAAGTTTGGAAAGTAAATACGGTACGTATTAGTTAGTTACATACATTATTTGTTAGCAACCATGCACGTACGTTCGTATCTCTTAATATAAGCCTGATACACCTTTCGTATTTAGCTTTGTTTATCATAAAAATCTATCAAAAAAAAAATTAAAATCTTAAATGAAATTTGGTGAATATCTTACCAGAAACATTATGATGATTATGAATAAAGCACAATTCTTTTTTCCATTTTTGAAAAAATTTGGCAACATTTTTTATCGTTTTATTTCAAATTTAAACCTGCAAAATATATCTGTAAAAATAGTAGACTTATTTATTACTTCAATATACAAACAAAACAACCAATATTAACGCTAATTACAATGAAGTAACAGTTATTTATTTGTTTGCTTGTAGGAGGTAATTTCAGAAACTAACCACTCGATTTCAAAAATTCTTCACTGATGTATATTTTGGAACTCCCTGAGTAACATTAGAAGTATATCACTGTACTTTATTTTTAAATTTTGGAAATTAATTTATGGTTTGTAATTAGAATTACAAACAAGGGAATTAAAATATGACTTCACAATCATATTTTATTTTATTTGTCGTTTGAAATTGTTAGTTTTCTGACCAATTCTATTACATTCTACAAAGTATTGTAAACAATGTGTTGTTTTATTTAACGTGCTCGTTGATAATCTTAACAGGCAGAAAAGATAAATGAAGACGATAAAATCTAATAGATTGTATATTGTTCGAATAAAATGAATACTTATTATAAAAATTTAAACAATGGTGGAATATCTAACCTGACAAGTAAGCTATTCGTTGATAACGAAGTAGACAAAAGTATTAAAATAGTATAAATTTCGAACGGTTGTAACTCTTTGAATTTGAAAGATCCCTTACAGTAATTTTAACGTACTACCCCCATTCCACTTAAGTATTTTTGAACAAAGGGGAGACCGGGGCTACTTGGCGTATTTTTTACATATATTTTTTTGTAGCTAGCTATTTATGAAGTATTTGAGATTTTGTTTTTTGCTGATGGCATACCTTAACATAATATGTTAACTTAAAGGCTATATTATAGCCTTTAAGTCCCAATTTTTTTATTTTTTTTTAATTTAAATACTTTGTGAGTTATGATCATTTCAAGTCATTAAAACCCATGTGCCAACTTACCCCAACCTCGGGGTTAGTTACCAGAACAAGTAATAAAAACAAAATTAACTTTTCTATTAATTTTAGTTTTAAAAATCTATTTTTTAATGCTTATCAGACGTCTAAATAGGTTTACTCATTTTAACCAAACGAACTACAAAACTATTAAAAAAAAAACCAAAAAAAAACCATTACTTCATATTATTTGGGTTAATGTTGGATTTAGTAATAAACATTAGGAAGCTTTAAACCGTTGTAGGAACCTACAATCATATTATGACATGGTACTATTCAATGTCATTACATGAATTACAATTTATTAGCACACCTAAAGAAAATTTTTGGCCCTCCTGCATAGCTTAATGGACCGACAACTACATACAACAAGAAGTGCGCCTTATTCAAGGCTCTCCTGGTTTACTTTTTTTTTGTAAGATGAAAGACAATACAAACATAATGTACCGTCTTCGTCTGACTGAATACGGTGTTCTTTTCCTTTCCTCCCTGTAGTTTTAACACGTTTGTTATCTTTGGTCGGAAACTTCCTAGAAATTTTTTCCCTAATTGAATTTTTTCAGCTTCTAAAGAACTTTCACCTATTCTGTTGACGTCACGGGTACTGACTCCGTTTAGCCCTTCAATCCCCTCTTGACATACTTTCTGGCAGAACCTTGTTAGGGTTTTATCAGTGACGTCAAATTCTTTAGCTACACATCTAATCAATTTATTATTCAGCTTTACTTTCCTGGCAGCTCGTAACATGATAGCTGGCGGAGTGCTCTCCCATAAAGTTTTTCTTTTGTAGTTTCGCATTTTCAGTAAAATTGTATAAATATTTACGGCTAAATCCCACAAAATTCACGTCTTTAATACGAGTAATACGTTTTGTTGTTAGGCTACATAATAAACCAAGATAATTAGGCCTATATTAACGTTAATTTAAAGTTAAATTTTAAAATACCTATTGAATTATTATTGTTTTAATTACGTAATAATTAAATGCTTGAGGTTAATTTGACGTGGGACAAGTTGCCGCATGCGCCAACTAGCCCGCTCACCGTTTTGTGAAAAACGATGGTGTAGTTAAAAAACTAAGCAATCAGTTTACTTAAACTTAGCACAGTAAAAAACCCAAAGAACTGATGAATTTAATGATACAAATATTAATGGGTTATTTAACCACACTTTTGTGTGAAAAATTAATAACAGAGAAACCGAAATTTTACTTACTTGTAGTAAAAAACAAATAATTAATAGGGAACGTTGTTAGGCTTTCATAAACGGCTCAAAACTCAACGAATACTCTCAGTGACTGCCAGAAACAGTGATCCAAGTTTAAGGATTGGAGGAAACGTCTAAACAGCAGATTTATATCGAATGCCCTACTTCTTCCTGCGCCTACTAGCTCCGGTCTCTCCTATCAATGACGTCAATTACATGATACTATACGTCAAAACGGAACAACATTTTTGACGTACACCGTGAATAAAAAACAACAATTTCAAATTTGCGTGAAGAATTTTCGTTTCTCAACTTATTTTACAACTCTTACGTAGCCTTATGATTATTGAGATATCATGAAGTAGCAACTTAAATTTTTTTACTTCTACTGAAAAAATTTACGATAAATTAAAAAACTGTGAACAAATTTAAAAATTTCGAAAAATCTACATGAAAACATTACTCTCCTCCTATTAAATTCATATAGGCAAGAGAAAGTATTGAGCGGTTGCAAGCACCGTGTAGATGGGGGAAAAGGGTACGGGTGAGGTAAAATGAATGAGTGACGCATGCTGGGAGAACGATTGTACTCTGATACATAACATTCGTTTTCAAACTTTCCGTATTTAACATATTTGTGTTTATTACATTTATTTATTTACATATTTTATACCTAAATTCTGCCCATAACAGACAGGTGGAGTGTCAAATTATTTACACTCAGTCTGTTCGTTGCAGGGCTAAAATAAATAGTTCTGTTTCTTATCACATGGTCAGCCAATTAAATGACTGAATCATTTAAGAACAGAAGAGGTAAAGGTGTAAAAGACACTAATCAGAGTTATCTTCTCTGAAAGTAATAAATTTCATTGTACAGCCAGACCCTGTGGTGAATGAAGTGAAAGTGTCACTTACAGAGTGGAAAATATTTGCTTTTTAGAGGGCCCGGCATGCTGATAAGCGTACTTTCCCACTCAGTGAGGAAGGCAATGGTAAACCACCTCACTCCTCGTTTTACTTAGTAAAACCTCTAGAGGTTCAAACCAGCCTTTCGGCTGTTGACCTAAACAACAACAACAACAACATACCTAAATTAGCAAGTTAAATATTATGAATCCGACCAAGTTAATAACTCGATAGGTAATTGTTAAATTAATGCGCCGGATGATGAGAATATTTTTTTAGTTTAGTTAGTACACGCTACCACACAAATACATCAGCTGTGAAACACTACTAACTCATTCATTCTCCCATTACTATAACAACGCACTGCATTCCTTCCGACTACACGGACCTGGGACTCAAGCCATAGTTAGTTTTTCTCATCTTTGCTTAAAGTTTTTGTAGTTATAAACTGACTGCAAAAGAAATACACTGTTACAAAAAAAAAACTTCTTTTCTTACTGGGATGAACATTTTGATACTAACTTGCCAAAGGAAATGATCCTAAAAATCCAATTCTTTAACCCACCGGTTGGTCTAGAGGTAAAGTCGTCGCCAAAATCAGCTGTTTAACAGCTGATTTTCGGAGACGAAGGTTCCTGGTTCAAATCCTAGTAAAGGTAGTTACTTTTATACGGATTTGAATACTAGACAGTAGTTACCAGTGTACTTTGATGGTTGGGGTTCAACTAACTATACTCTCTCACGAGTGGTCGAACTGGGTCTGTACAAGACTACACCTCATTTACACGTCATACACATCATCCTTATCTCATTGGGTCATGGGGTTGCTTATTGTTCTCAATTGAACAGATTGCAACATTCACATATTAGGAATTAAAATAAAATAAAAAATCCAATTCTATTCAGATTTTTGCAGAAAAAATAATTAATCAAAATTTTTTTTGAAAATAACTGATTGAAAAACACTGAAAACTTAATATAGGTATAAATAACAAAAGAATGACAGTTATTTCCAACTATTATCTTAATCTTACGGTTTAAAATATATTTTTGCTTGTTTGAAATTATACAGTGATTTTCCGTCCTGCTACCCATTGTTAATGCTAGGTAATTTTTTTCTAAGAAAGGGAAATTTGTTTTGTGACATGAAGTTGGTAGCCCTACTCAACTGGTATAGATACGGCAGTGAGAGTTGACTCTCTTTGAACAGTGTAAAATTTTGTGCCGTTACCGTTTGTGTCGGAAACAAAATTCTTTTATCCTAGAACAACGGACTTTCAATCTTAAATGATATTTTGCAACAAACTTTTTCTTGACAATGCAAATTATGAACAATATAACCTAACATTATTAATGAAACATAAAAAATAAACAAAAAACTAACCTTAAAAACATAACCTTATATTAATCATGAGTAAATGTTGCAAAATGAAAACCAACCTAAGTTTGGCTGAAACATACGGAAAATCACTCTTTCACGCTATAATAGGCTCTGTAGAGAAAAATTTTATAAAACATTGTAGGTTTTTTATTTTCTATAAACTTGATTATAGGTATATATCCTTTTGTCGTAAAATGCATACCAAAGCCGAAATCTTAAAAAAATCAATCTTTTTACAGATTTTCATGAAAAAAAAACCAGAAAATCGCTAATTACTGTTAAACTAACCGTTATACAAAGAAATATTAGAAATAAAAGTTGTAGATTTTTAAATTTCCTCCAACTTTAATTATATATACTTTTGCCGTAAAATGCATATTAAGGCCGCAATTGTAAAAAAATCATTTTTTTCTACGAAAGCAAAGCCTTCCCAAGAGTTTCAGCAGACATGGCGCCTACCCTATCATGTAGAGCATAAAAAATATAATAAATAAGGTAATTTTTTAACAAAAATCGTATAAGCCGTTTCTGAGAAAATCGCAAAAATTTAAAAAATGACACGAATAAACTACTATTTTCGGTTGACCGATTTTGATGAAAATGTTCATGTCGGGTCCTCTTGTGTTATCTAACTAAGTTTTAAGTTTCACCTTGGTACTTTATTCCGTTCTTGACATATTTGGGTGACACACACACACACCTAAAAAACATGTTTTTTGGGTTCAGGGGGTCTGAAAACGTGTATATTCGGTCAAAACTCGATTTCGAAAAATTGACATAAAAACATTAGGCCTACTCTCCTTCCTATTATAATTATTCATTAAGGCAAAAGGAAGTAAAAACAAAACCAAAATGATACAGCTCTTATGTTGTTTAGGTTAACAGCCGAAAGGCTGGTTTGAACCTCTAGAGGTTTTACTAAGTAAAAACGAGGAGTGAGGTGGTTTACCATTGCCTTCCTCACCGAGTTGAAAGAGTATGCTTATCAGCATGCCAGGCCCTCCGAAAAGCACTCACTTTCCACCCTGCAAATGACACCTTCACTTCATTCACCACAGGGTCTGGCTGCATAGTGAAATTTATTAATCTCAGAGGAGATAACTCTGACTAGTGTCTTTTACACCTCTACCTCTTCTGTTCTTAAATAGTTCAGTCATTTAAGTGGCTGACTATGTGATAAGAAACAGAACTATTTTTTTTTAGCCCTGGACCAAACAGATAGAGTGCAATTAAAATAACACTCCACCTGTCCGTTTTGGGCATACAGCTCTTATAACAACATAATTTATCCCACAACATCGTTTAATTTAGCGTAAAATTTTTCAAGGAAAACATTTTAAGTAACTACTTCTAATTTGTAGTCCCAAATATTTTTACTCTATGAAAATTATCATAAGACTACATAAGAGTTGAAAAATTAATTGAAAAACTAAAATACTGTACGTAAATAAAAATTTTACACGTAGCCTATTGTATTTTATTCATTGCATACGTCAAAAATGTGTTCCTTTTTACACGTATTGTATTTTATTCATTGCATACGTCAAAAAGGTGTTCCTTTCTGACGCATATACAATACAATGATGTCATTGATGCGGTTATTCAAAAATACTTTAGTACAGTGGGAATATTAACGTAAATTATTTGTAAGTTACGACTACTCCCAAATTCAAGGCACAACCGTTTGCAATTTGTACAGTTTTTAATACTTCATCTGCTAAGCCCTCATCAACAAGCAACTTACTTGATTCAGGTTAGATATTCCAACATTGATTAAATTTTTATAATAATCATTCATTTTTGTTTGAACAACATATTGTATGGTCCGAAGCTCCGTGTAGTTGTGGGGTGAAGGGTACTGGTGAAGTATAATGAATGAGTGACGCATGCTGGGCGAACGATTGTTGTATTACTCTGATACAAAAACATTCGTTTTCAAACTTTCCGTATTTAACATATTTGTTTGTATTAATTACATTTATTTATTTACATATTTTGGTATGAATTGGTAAGTAAAATATTATGAATCCAACCGAGTTAATAACCCGGTAGGTTATTATTGAATTAATGCGCCGGATGATAAGAACATGTTTTAGTATAGTTCGTACACGCTACCACTACAAATACAGCAGCTGTGAGACACTACTAACTCATTCATTCTCCCATTACTATAACAATGCACTGCATTCCTTCCAACTACACGGAGCTGGGACTCAAGCAATATATTCTATTGCATATTTTTGTCTTCATTATCATTTAGTTAACACGGTGTGTCCATGGCCACGCTGCCATTGGCCACGTCGCCAAAAACGAAAGTGACTATAGTTGATTTCACTTTGAGAATGCAGTACGGGAAGTCCATAAGCAATGTATTTCATATAGGAGTTTGAGTGCTACTGCACCATGTAAAAATATCGACTCCGCGCCACAACGCGTTCTCATTTACAAACACATAATTAAATAACGTAATACGAAAACATACTTAATATAATATGTTAAAGATCAAGTACCGGCAAATTATTAAATTACTGGAATTGTTTATAAATTTTATTGCGGTTTTTAATTTATTGTGTTTTTTAATTATTTTAAAGTAATGAATAGTTGTTTTTTAAATCTTGTTTAAATACCAGTCGTTAGTATCACGGGAAGGTCTAAAAATTGTAATAAAATTCCCCTGGCCCTGGCTCGAAAAGAGTCTGGGTTGTTTTAGAGAACGCTTAAGTATACCCTAGCGATTGAGAAAGCTGGTTAGGTGAGTTGGGGCTCCGAAAAGGGTCCTGGTTTTTTTAAAAGTTAAACTTAAAGTAAATTCCCACAATTTTTTCAATTAGGTTCAAGTCTGGTGAATTTCTAGGCCAGTCCAAACACTAAAAAAGGTCTCACCAAAATAATTTTGGTGAGACCTCTTTTAAGTGTAAGAATAATTATTATTCTTTGCCTTCCATTCAATATTTACAAAGAAACTGACCTGGCCAGTAGTGATCGGAAATACAACTATTTTTTGATAACGTGTGACCGAAATTAACAGCCTGCTCTATAACAGGATTCTACAACCTGCTATTAAAATAACACTATTATCGTCTAGCCTACAATACAATGTAGTAGAAGAGTAGATAATAGCACGACATTATGCAGAAAAGAAATGAACTAAATTTATATTCACTCAGACGTATATTTTACTACAAACATTTATTGGTGCAGAAAACAGGTGGAAATGAGATCCTTGTAATAGGTTAATTATTTTCATATTGTATGAACAGCAATTCACTAACGACAGAGTGATAACCAGTGTCAAAATATGCCAACAAACAAACCTGCGGATCGTTTATTAGGGAAAGCAGCCGTAGGGATAATGACCCCATCCCAGAAAATGTTACTCAAAAGAACCGTTAAGCGGTGACATCATGACACCCAGGACGGTTTGTTTTGAGTATTGACTTGCTTTATCCTTCCGACTCCTTTATGGGAGCATGGCTGCTGACTTCTCGGTTCGTTGTAGTACATTGTTGTTTAGGTCATCAGCCGAAAGGCTGGTTTAAACCTGAAGAGGTTTTACTAAGTAAAACGAGGAGTGAGGTGGTTTACCGATGCCTTCCTCACTAAGTGGGAAAGTAATCTTATCAGCATGCCGGGCTCTCTGAAAAGCATATATTTTCCACTCTACAAATGACACCTTCATTTCATTCACCACAGGGTCTGGCTGTATAATGAAGTTCATTACTTTCAGAGGAGATAACTCTGATTAGTCTCTTTTACACCTCTGCCTCATCTGTTCTTAAATGATTCAATCATTTAATTGGCTGACCATGTGATAAGAAACAGAACTATTTATTTTAGCCCTGCAAATAACAGATTGAGTGCAAATAATTTGACACTCCACCTGTCTGTTATTGGCAGTAGTACAATGTATAGAAACTACAGTGCCTTGCTGTGTGTCCGTGAAAGACTAAGCGCGAATGGCCACCCTTGTGTTTAAGAAAAATTGCTTTTGGTTTGCTATGGTTGTATTATCCTGTGACCAAATTTTGGTCACAGGAAATAGTTTTGTTTGTCTTAACTTTGTGTTCGTGAAAGATTCAGTGAGATTTGGCCAACTTTTTTTGGTATTAATAACAGTACAGGGTGATTATAAATGAAATAGACAGTTTCGATAGCTTATAGAAAATTTATTTTTGAAAAGTTAAGGTAATATTAATTACATGATTATTTATAGAAGAATGTATTAAATTTTTATTGAAAATATTTACATATGTTCAATGTGTGCACCATTTGTAACACGACATAATATATCAACACAGTAATCGAATTCTTCCCATACACGATTAAGTATGACGGTCAATGGTTGTAAGAGCATTTTGCAATACGTTGTTTTAGATCATCGTTATCTACAGGAAGGGGTGGTACAAAAACTTTGTCTTTTACATAACTCCATAAGAAAAAGTCGCAGGGCGTTAAGTCTGGACTACGAGGTGGCCACGGCATAAACACAATGTTTTCCTCACTTGCATGGCCGATCTAGGAAGACGTTCATCAAGATAATTTCGAACCTGTAAGTGCCAGTGAGGTGGAGCTCTATCTTGTACAAAAATGAAATTATTACTATCTTCCTGGAGTTAAGGCATTAACCATTCGTTTAACATGTCCAGATAAATTACTCCGGTTACTGACACTTCGTGAAAGAAGACGGCCCGTAAACCTTTTCACGCGATAATGCGCTTGTATATCGCTTGTATACTGTAAAGTTATTTTTGGGTTTTCTGTGCCCCATATTCTAACATTATGTCTATTAACTTTTCCAGTAATGTGAAAATTACATTCATCACTGAAAATTAGGCGATTAAAGAATGCGTCGTCATTTTCAACACAATGTTGTATCTCCAGACAAACATTTTTACGTACGACTTTATCACTGGTATTTAAACTTTGTACTAACTGCAATTTATAAGGTACTATTTTCAAACGTTTCCGCAGAATTTTCCACACAGTCGGTTGAGGAATTTGCAATTCTAAACTTGCTGATCTAGTTAATTTTTCTGGACTTGGTGCATAAACATAACGAACACTACCAATTTTTACTACTGTAACAGAAGGTCTTCCAGTACTCTTTCTTTTTACACAGACATCCCTTGTTTTCAAAATGTTTATACCAGTCATAGATTGATTGCCTTGGTGGTGGTGGTTTACCGTATTTTGTTCTGAAATGACGTTGCACAACCGTAACCGAGTTTGTTTTGGCTAATTCAAAAACACAATAAGCTTTCTCCATTTGAGTAGCGGCCATTTTGCTAGACTGGTCGTTGTAACAGCAGCCAACCACAAAATGCTAGCAACAGTTGTACCAACATAAACTTTAAAAAATTCCCTACAAACCTATATCAATTACTATATTCAATTACACCAGTTTGATGTTTAAGAAGCTGTCGAAAGTGTCTATTTCATTTATAATCACCCTTAATTATAACGTAGTTAAACTTAAGTAAAGGTGTTTTTAGACGAAAATGTTGTAGATAAATTTATTTATTTTTAACAGTCTTATATGCTGTTATAACAGTCCTTACTGTTATAATACGGAAAATACTCTATCGTGTAGAGTAAAAAAAGACGTAACAAATGCAGCGATTTAAAAAAAATCTAATAGTCGTTTTTTAGAAAATCGTAACAAATTAAAAAATGCACAAATAAACTACTACTTCCGGTGGACTGATTTTGATGAGTCATAGCTAAGAACACATTCAATCAAGTCACCTTTCAAACATAAAAAAACTAAATCAAAATCAATTCATCCGTTTAGGAATAACAATGTACAGACATACAAATTAGTGATTTTATTGTAATGCTTAAGATTAGCGATTTAAAATTCATTTAATGACAATAGTAAATAATGTAACTTATTTCATTTGGCTTAAATAAAACGAATTTATAAATTAAATGTTCTGTTATTCAGGTTTGTCTACGAATATATTACACGTATTGATAGATAATATAAATATCATTACACTGTGCAAAACTTTTGTTTTGCACAGGTCTTCGTGCTGTTTGCATACAGTAACAATTAATTAGCAATGGAACAGCATAACAATACCTACAAAATACTACGGTTGATAGCAATTATCAACAACACTGACTGTACATATCTAAAGGCTTTTTCTAGCGATGCTAGTTTACTAAAGTTCGTAAAATAAAAGATGATGCTGTGTTTGGACCCACGTATCTCATCAAGTAAATAACAAAAATTTCCGGTATGACTCGTTTTAAAGCTTGGTTGTTTTTATCTTATTGGAATAAATTTTAGAATTTTGTAGTGATTTGGAAACAACATATGTACCCGTTTTTTAGCGCAGTTTTACTTTCCCTTGCCTATTATGAGTATATAGGAAGGAAAGTAATACAATCATGTCAATTCTTCATGATCATGTAATTCATGTCGATTTTTCGAAATCGAGTTTTCACCGGATCTACACGTTTTCAGACTGCCTGAACCACCAAAAAATATGTTTTTAACGAATGGTCTGTGAGTGTGTATATATGTATGTGTGTGTGCGCGCGCTTGTGTGTGAACAGAATATCTCAAGAACGAAATATCGTACGAAGTTGAAACTTCAGACTTAAGTTAGAAACCACTAGAGCACCCGACACAAACATTTTAATCAAAATCGGTCAGCTGTAAGTAGTAGTTAATTCGTGTCATTTTTTCACTTTTTTGCGATTGTTTAAAAACGGCTCCTACGATTTTTTAAAAATCGCCTCATTTAATACATTTTTTATGCTCTACAAGATAGGGTAGGCGCCATGTTAAAAATATCGACGTAGTAAAAAATCGATTTTTTATTGATTTCAGCCTTTATGCATTTTACAACAAAAGTGTATTAATAAAATTTGTAGGAAATTAAACGATATACAACTTTTATTTACAGCATTTTTCTCTACAGAGCCTAGTTTAGCGTGAAAGAGTGATTTTCCGTATTTTTAAGCCAAACAGGTTGATTTTCATTTTGCGTCTTTTACTCGTGATTAATATTAAGTTCTGTTTTTTGAGGTTAGTTATTTTGTTTATTTCTAATTTTTTATTACTAATGTTAGGTTATATTGTTCATTATTTACATTGGCAAGAGAAAGTCGTTGTTGAGTGTTTCACACCAGATTTTTCACATGTTTAAGAACATGTAGCACGGATCAATTGAAAGTGGAAAAATATGGCGTTTTAGAATAGTGTTCCTGCATGTTTTCTAATTACTTTCAGCTAAAATTCAGCCGTTTAGCACAAAAGGTTAAGGAATTACAGCGTTTTTTTAAAAAAAATTGTTATTTTCGTTCCCGATGGACGTAACGAATTAGAATTACCTCCTACAACCCAACAATAACAACTGTTACTTCTTTGTAGTATAAGCGTTAATATTTGTTGTTGTATTTGTATATTGATGCAATAAAATAACTGTACAAAGTAATTACTGTTTTTGCAGGTTCAAATTGGAAATAAAACACTAAAAAATGTTGCCAATTTTTTTCAAAAATGGAAATATGAATGGTGCTTTACTTATAATCATTGTTCAGTATTACAATAGATTCAAATACCGCGCCGTCGAATCTTCCAGAATAAATCCTTCCCGCTCGATTACATCCGTATTATTGATTCTGCATCGATTACTTCATTAATTAGTTCGACGCATGTGTGATCCTTGATCACGTGGCTCGTCCTCCGCCAATAGCAAAATCAGATTAATTTCCTGTGCTCACTCCGCCATTGTTCCTTCTTCCCGAATCTCCTTCACTTCAAGTCAAACCAGTTAACGGTTCGGTCGTGTTTCAACGGACGCTCGCAGCCTCGAGTGCTGGCATCACCTGCATTTATCACGTTGGACATTCCAATTTCAAGTTGCCGATAATGTATTAATTACGGCCCCAAGCAACGAAGCTTTTCATTGTGAACGCGCTTACAGTTATGTAACGAACTGTTCATGGTCTTTATTCAATTAATTACCGGACTTTGTGCAATCTGTGTTACCTCGTGTCTCGAACTTGTAAACCGTCATCCTAACTGCAATTATCCAAGTGTTAGCAGTGTTTTATGTGTATTCTTAACGTGCCTTTGTTTATTGTGTGAAATCTGTACAGATCTAATCGAACATTTAGTGTTTTTCTACAACGGCGTCAACGAATTAAAGCATCCTGGGAAATCTACGCACTCAAAATCGAGTAAGTACTGCTACACTTATTATTAATTGCAGTGTTATTCCCTGTATATGTTCCTGTCTATCCTCCAAACTTCCCTATTCCTTAACGAGCAAAGCGTTACGCCTAATGTGCGCGTCGAAGTCACATCGCGCCTTTTGTTTCCCGGTTGTAATAGATCCAACCACCTTAACGAATCAAGCAGATGTAGGAATCATAATACCATTTGATTACCGCATCGCACAATCATCATATTTTTTTTGGTAAGATATTTACCAAATTTTATCTCAAGTTTTATTGTTTTTGATAGATTTTATAAAATAGGAGACTATTCGTGAATTCCTACGTGAATTATTTCTATTCGTGACTCACTGTCTATACTAAGGCCACGTTTGCTGATGAGTATGGTGATTCTAGCAGTTGATGCAGATCTAGAAATCTGAGCACAGGAATTATCTTATTCGGAAAAGTAATTTCTGTTCAGTTAGCTAAAAAATTTTGCGTATTGTAAAATTAATAATATGGAAATAAATAAATAAATATACTGCTAGGTTGTAGTTCAGTGGCGTAGCGTGGTATGAAGTGCTTTAGGGCGTTGACTACCTTCATATTGAACAAATTAACTGTATTTACAAACGTATATCATGGTTTTTGTTAAAACCCTCAACAGGTATCATGCGGTCTGTGAGACCGCTGTCATTTTTTACCCCTCCAACACTTCCCTCCCAATGGCCTGACATCACGTATATTTTGTATACCTTTCAACTGTTGTTTGAACTATGCGTGATCAAGATCGTTTTCGGTACGAGCTAACAAGTTACGAGTTATTTGTATTTTGTTTTCTACTGGCGGTCTCCTGGACCTATGATACCAGTTGTGTAACTTTTTGACGACTTTAAAACCAAGTAGTACATGGATTGTTTAAAGTTTTAATGAATATACAATAATTTTTCATACATCATTTCTTTGTTTAGTACTATTATAAAATATTTTCATATGTAATTTTATAAAATTTTCATTATGGATGATACATTTAAAATTTCTGAAGCGGCTTCAACACAACTAGATCCATCACGTAAACAAGTTGTACGAGTTAATGATGTGAATTTTTATTAACATAAAAATCTTTAAATTTTATTGTAAATAATCAAAAAGTAAAAAAAACGAATAAATTTTAATAAATGTTTGTCAGAGTGTACTGCCCACCAATAGACATAAATAGCAAAACTCGGAACCAAAATGTAAGTTGTACATCATAATTTTGTAAATAAATTTGTCTTTATCATATTAATTACTTATTTATTTATAATTATTAGACCACAGAATGTTTCTAGGGCCCAAAAATTTTATTGTTCTGTTCAAAATGGAAGTAAAAGTCAAAAAAATGCTTAGTGTTCGTTTTTTACTTTTTTAAATAGTAATTTTACATTTATGCTAAGTATTTTACATTTACATCTTCGATTATACATGGTTTTATAAGTTTAATATTAAAACAAATTAATTAAATGAGTATGAAGAACTTAAAAAAAAAAACAAATTTGGAGGTCTGTCAGACCGCTGATACCAGTTATGTCACAAAAAATGATGATACCAGTTGAGTGTTAAGAGAAATATACAAGTTGATTTGTTGTTAATTTTGTAATTATTACTGCAAAATATATATAATATACAGTCGATTCCGGTGAAAAAGAACTAAATAACTCCTCTCAGTTCCTCCACGAGGGTATGCCAAATTGTAAAGAAACTAAATTATCCCCAGAAGGGATTGGCCAATTTGAAAAATAAATTTGTTAATATTGTTTTTTTTTATTGGTGTTGTATCAGCTTTCAAGTTTGATTTTATTATTTTTCTATTTAACATGTCCCTTATCTCGTTCAATAAAACATTATTTACGTTTAACATATTATGGTTTTTATTTAATCAACACAATTTAATATTTACCATCACAACTTTCACAGTTCAAGTGTACTTTTAAAATAATATTCCTGTTCTAAACACTATTAAATCAACTCACTGGTTTTATTTTGTTAAAATCCTTTAAAATTACGATGCATATTTAAAATTGTCATTTTCTGAATGGGACGCTAAAAAAATACGTTTTATCGGTTTGATGTTATACCGCCCATTAAAATAATTTTAAAAAATCCTTTCTTCTTTATAGTTGCCTAGTAACCGAATAAATAATTCTTTTAAAATATTTTTTTTGTTTAATGTAAATTGAATAATATTTAAAGTATTTATTTTAATCAGCTGGAGATATCTATTTTTATTTCAATAGACTCAAAAATAAACAACTCCAGGTGTCCGGTAAATTTGTCATATTACAAATATCCTCACATTTAAATTTTGAAAACAAAAATAAATTTTTATGATAATCTAAATTTTGAATTTGTTTGATAAATTTAAATCCCAAAATGTTTTAAAATTGTGTTACTAAGTGACCTTACAATACTACTATCCAAATAAACTATAAACTATAAACTATAAACGTAACTATAACCTATAAACACATAAACTATAACCTATAAACATAACACAACAAAACATAAATATCTACATAATGTACATTAATTTCTTTTCTTTACACTTATTGTGATTTGTATATCTATCAACACGTGGTTTCCAGTCATTATGTTTAATGAATTTATTTACAACATTCATACTTTCATAGATTAATTTGTCCATAATCTGTGAAATCACTTTCCTCTTGCTTCGGTCTTCAATCGGTTCATCGACTCCCAAATCTACACTTTCTTTGACTGGCCTTTCCACAGCATGCTCTGAAGATTCATTTGACAAGCTCATCCTATCCGATTCATCGCTTCTTCCTTTGTTTATTCGATCATTTAATGTAATATTTATGGATTTATACTGATCTGAACCTTCAAATTGTTTGTTCATATTTTTGTTGTTATAACCTCACATATTTGTTTTCCTCTCACATTTCCATCATTATTCTTATTGTTATTATTATTTGTTACAATATTTAGTACTCCTTTTTGTATTAGTTTAATATTTTTATTAACATCTTCTTGACTATTTCTTATATTCTCTATTATTTTTATATTATCCTGTTTAATCCCTTCTCTAAATTCTCTAATCGCCCTTTCTCGTTTATCTACTCTTTTATTTAAATCATTTATTTTTTCAACTCCCGTGGCTGTTGCTGGATCAGCTATCGGGAGCCGCCCCTGGCGATGGGGTACGCTCGCCAACCTAGTTGGAGGGTACTGGGGAAATAAAATACCCAGGGTGGAAAAAAACCAGAGGAAGTGATCAACGGCCTCGACGGCGGAAGAGGAAGAATTCCCAACGGCGAAGAGGGCGGAAGAGTCTAGGAGCTGGGTCTCCGAATTAAACCCAGGGCAGGGCTAGAGGCTCAAAGATGGCAGCCCCATCACTAGTCTTACCTCACAATCCGCCAGTAACGGATTTGGGGGAATATACTCTACTTTCAATGCAATGGTAAGAAATAGCCGGACGGATTCACGGAAAACAAACTGGACACGAAAAAATAAAAAAGATTTTTGGACATCGGAAAGACTGAAAATAGCAACATGGAATGTTAGGAGTTTATACCGGAAAGAAGAGATCTTGGTGAAAGAGCTGAAGAGCGCACAGATAGACATAATAGCGATCAGTGAAACTAAGAGGAAACAAAAAGGCTCAAAGGAAGTTGGAGATTACATGCTTTTCTATAGTGGAGTAGAGGTGAAGGTGAGAGCGAAGGCAGGAGTAGCAATTGTAATGCATAAAAAATTTAAAGACAGGGTTGAGTCTTATAACTTTTTCAGCGAGAGAATCATGAGTATACGAATGAAAACAAGCGCAGGTTTTATGACAGTATTGGCAGTTTATGCGCCAGAAGAGGGTAAGGGTGACGAAACGGAAGACTTTTATAATGATCTGGAGGACTTCGTGCAGGGACTGGATCAGCGGGATTATATAGTTATAGCAGGAGACCTTAACGCTAGAATTGGAAGCATAGAGATGGATGGTACGATTGGTAAATATGGGGAAAGGACACTGAACAATAATGGAAGGGCTCTAAGAGACTTTGTTTCGAGGAACTCGTTAAAAATAATGAATACCTTTTTCCCACATAAAGAAATACACCAATATACGTGGGCGGCTCGAGGAAGTAAGTCTATCATCGACTACGTTATGGTGAACAGTAGACTGTTCCCGTTAGTTCAGAATACTAGAGTATATAGAGGGTTTGACGTGTACAGTGATCATTTTCTGCTGATATCAAAAATAGTATTACCCCGTAAATTTAAAAGAAATAAAAAAGAAATAACTGCAGATGTGACTTATAGGGTCAATCTTCTGGACCAATCAAGTATTAGAGACCTATACAAAAACCGATTAGACGAACATATAAATAAATACCCGATGGATTTAAATATTAACAGGGAATGGATGCAATTAGTGGATTGCATGAGAGGAGCTGCAGCGGAGTCTCTAGGTGAGAGGAAAAAGAGAGGTAATCGCAAAGGGATACCGTTTTGGGATGAAGAATTGGCAAGCTTGGTTCGAACTAAAAAAGAGGCTTACTTGAGATATCTGCAGAGTAGATCGCAACAGGATCTAGAAGAATACCACAGAAGGTCGGCGGCCGCTAAAAAAGAAATACGGAAACGCAAAAGAGAAGGATGGGAAAGAACTGTCAGCCAAATTGAGCATGACATCCATGGTAGACAGGAGCATGCTTACAAATTTCTAAACAGGTTAAACAGAGAGGTCAAGGATAATATACCGATAAATCCTATACCAGAAGAGGAATGGTTGGACTTTTTCGAGAAATTATGGACGTCTGGCGAAGAAAATATAACCAACTTGCCCAATGACACTAATGTGGACGACCTTTCTATGGAAGAGATATCGGAAGCACTGAAAGCAAGTAGAAATAGGAAGGCTCCGGGGCCAGATGGAATTAATGTTGAGCTGATCAAGTATGCCTCTCGGGGTTTCCTAGAGAGGCTGCTGTCATTCTTTAACTGGTGTTGGAAGCTAGGACAGATACCTGAACAATGGGAAGAGTCTGTGGTAATACCAGTATTTAAGAAAGGAAATAGGAAAGACTGCGGAAACTATAGAGGCATCAGCCTCCTTAACATGGGCTACAAGGTCTATGCAAAGATTATAACTAACCGGCTGAAGATTATCGCGGAGGGGATACTGGGTGAAGAACAAAACGGCTTCAGGATGGGAAGGTCGTGCTCAGACTGTGTTTTCGCCTTGAACCAAATTGTAGAGAAGCATAGAGAATACAACGTCCCGACGTATGTTGCTTTTCTGGACTATGTGAAGGCTTTTGATCAGGTTAAGAGGAAGAAGCTATGGGATATTTTAATACAAAGGGGTATACCTACACATCTAGTCAGAGTGATACAAAGTATGTACCAGAACACAAAAATACAGATAAAAGTGGGAGGTAAAACTGGTGCAGAAAAAAGAGAGATAACACAAGGAGTGAGACAAGGGTGTCCCTTATCACCCGTATTATTTAACATTTATATTGACGATGCCGTAAGCAACTGGCGAAACAAATTAAAAACGAGGTTTTTAGTAGATGGTAGGCCTCTAGACACTCTATTGTTTGCAGATGATCAGATAGTGTTTGCAGACTCGGAGGATAATTTGCAATGAGCTGTATATTCACTGAGCAAAATTTATAAGGAATATAACTTGGAAATATCGGCAACAAAGACGAAGGTGTGGGGTTTTGTTGGAGAGGAACCTCTTAGAAGCAAAATTGTTTTGGCTGATCAGATATTGGAGCAGGTGTCAGGGTTCCAGTACCTAGGATGTAGATTATCCTATGGGGAGAGTGAAGATGTAGACTGGAAAATACATAAATTCCAACGTCTATTAGGAACCATAAGCAGAACATTAAAAGGGAAAGTAAGGAAGGAGACAATTATTAAATTTTATAAGGTAATGGCTAGGCCGGTTCTATTGTACGGCGCCGAAGCTTGGACACTGACCTCTCGTCAATACAGAAGAATCGAGGCAGCAGAGATGCGCTTTCTGAGAAGTATTGCGGGTTGCACTCTCAGGGATAGGATTAGAAGTGAGATAATAAGAAATCAACTTCATGTTGAGAATATTAGCGATATTATCAGGAAATATAGGAACAGTTGGAGGGAACATGTAGAGAGAATGAAGGAGAGTAGGATACCCAAGTTTTTGTGGCGCTATAGAGCGAGAGGAAGAAGAAGAATTGGGAGACCGAGGAAGCGATGGGAGGACCAACTGTAGGAACGCATCGATCGGAATGGACTCGAACTTTCCAATTAGAAGCAATAATTTATGTATAGACGCAGGTTTCGATGATGAATTTTACTAAATTACAAAGTATACTTTTAAAATATACAATCTTTTAACAAATGACAATTTCAAAAGAAAGCAACAAAAGAAGAAAACAACTACCATTGCAACGGAACAGGCTGGGTAAAGCCTAAGCCGTATAGTTGATGATGATTTTTTCAACTAACTCTTTTCTATGTAGATCTATAGTATGTGCCTGTTCATCTATTTTACGGTTTAGTTCATTTTTATGTTCATCCATTTTACTGTTTTGTTTATAAATTTTATTCCCTAGTTCAATTCTTAATTCACTGTTTTGTTTATCAATTTTATTCCCTAGTTCAATTCTTAATTCATTGTTTTGTTTCATAAGTTGCTGAAACATATTTATAATTATAGTCGTTTGACTATTATTATTATTGTTACTATTATTATTCATATTTATTTCCATAATTCCAATCCAAAAGTCAATGAATATTTCCCCACAATCGGGTTGCCAATTTTTAAAGAAACTAAATTCCTCACACAAGAGAATGCCAATTTTAAGAAAACTATTATTATCTCCACATGAGATTGAAATATTTGTAGTGTGATTACTTATTCCTCACACAGGATGAGCCAAAATTCATAGTGTGATCACTGCCACTAATGTCAGTTGCATCTGATAGAAAATTAGCAACAGTTGATTTATTACTGTTAACATGTCCAGTGACAGCTATTTTCAGTTTAATCATACTAACATTTGTTGGTAACGAATAATAACAATGGGCCTATAGTCTGAAAAAATAACTTCAATATTGTAAATGACAATCAAATATATAAATAAAACAATACCACGTAAAAATATTTTAAACTCACTTGCGTAACAACACATTGATATCTCCATCAATGTTTTTGTGTATCCGTCATTGAAATTTATTTGTTATTTATTTACACATCTGCCATTGAAAAGCTATTAGTTAATCATTATCATTATAAAATTAAGTAATTTATGTCTCTTTGAATAACCTGAACGTTGGTGAATAAACTATTTTTATCTTTATGTATATCTTTCTAAATAATTATTAACAAATAAACACTGAATGGGACGGTGAAATTAATACATGTTATCGGTTTGATGTTATACCGCCAATTAAAATAATTTTAAAAAATCCTTTCTTCTTCTCAGTTGCCTAGTAACCAAATAAATAATTCTTTTAAAATATATATTTTTTTTTAATGTAAATTGAATAATTTTTAAAGTATTTATTTTAATCAGCTGGAGATATCTGTTTTTATTTCAATAGACTCAAAAATAAACAACTCCAGGTGTCCGGTAAATTTGTCATATTACACCGGATAATTGGGACACATTGGAATCGGAGCATTTTGGCCCAATTAAACGGCTGGGCCTAATAAACGAATTTATAAACTGTAGCGTATACTGTACGATACTGTATTTTATTAAACATATCCCACTGTCACCGTCACCCCTTCTAATTAATCATTTACTGTGTTGCCTGCCTTCAATAGTTCTCCCGGCCTTTGGCGGCGTACCGACAAACCTTTCGGCTGCGCACCGACAGAGGCCTAACTCATCAAGGCCGAGCTAGTCACCACCCTCTACCACAGCGCTTGCGAAATGCCTTAGTCACACAGTCATATCGTTACCCGGCATTCAACCCACAAAGACGTTGATAGCAGGTACTGTACTGTAAGCCTACGCATAAAAATATCAACAAAATGAGTGAAACGAATGGCATTAAAAAAATAAAAAAGTATGCCTGTAGATAACAAAAAACTTGAAAAACAGTGTTACAGTCAACACGTGAAATCACAAAAACTGATGAGAAGCATGGAATTACGAACGTTATATGTACGTATGACACGTACGTGACAACTAACCATAAGTTGTAAGGAGACTATACAGCTTGTATGCTTGGGCATAACTAGTGGATATGACTCACTGAAATTTGTGCAATGACGATTATGTAGCCGTAGACTTTGAACTATAATTAACATCTTTATTATGACTGATGTGTGATTACTGTTGTTTATCTGTCGAAATGTTGACTACCTATATCCTGTCCATTATCTTATCTTGCCGCTTAGAACCACTTATTGTTCGTCGCTGGCCTGTAATGGTTTTAATAAAACATATATTGTACATAGGCCTACATTAGATTGGCCCCAATATGCGGCATTATGGACCGAATAAACGGAGTACTTTTCTATGTAAAATCCTGTTCTGTTTTTGTTCATTAAAGAAGTGTCTCGAAAAACCAGCTGCCCCAATTAACCAGTGGACCAATTATACGGAATCAACTGTATTATTTTTTTATCCAACAATATTTTTAATTTTATAAGGTTTCTATTTGGTTGTCAGCTGTCATAAATTTACTTTAGAACTAAATAATTCTAAATATATAAAATTGCTTTGATTTAAAAAGTAAACTTCTCTAGGCAAGTAAAAATGTTGTGATCAAATCAAATACAGCAGTGAAAATATTAAATTCTTTTATTTGAAATTTTAGCGTATTACTGTTTAACAAGCCAGTTTATAAAATTTGGAAATGAAATTGGTAAGCAATAAAAATAAACTAGTTGTAAAAATAAAAATACCGATGATAAAAAACATAGAAATTACTGCAAAATGTACTTGAACTTTTAAAGCTTACTTCAAAACATCTTACTTCGTGACTTGGCTGTTGCAAACTCCGTGATACATCCATACATGAATATACGTCAGCATTATGAAGCATTATTTATAGTAGACTATTTCCAATCTAAAATAAGTTACAAATACAATTTTTCAAGACGTTTGATTTTTTCCCTGAAGAAGGATGCACTCCCTTGGAGCCCTGTGGCGTAGAGCGACTGCTCCATTTGCTCCATTAGCGCTACGCCACTGGTGTAGTTATACGGCAACGTAATTTAAAGTCGATTGCATAATAATGAGACAATACCTGAAGAGAATATGTTCGTGAATTTTCAAGGACCGAGATATTAAAAATGTTAACGTAAATAATAAGAGTGATAAATAGAGTTTCCAAGAAATGGTTAGAAATATTATGTGTAATGTGGATATGTAGGTAGTTCAGGTAGGGCTGCCTAGTGTTGTACGGGTATTGCGAAAGAGTCGGGTACTTATTTAGATAATTGGCCTTTTTGTAACGCCTTCTATTCAATCGTAATTTGTTTACAGTGTCTTAAGATTTATCCAGAAGCCGTCAGAAGGGTTTCGTATTTTTATTATTATGTCGAAAATCTCTGTCCTTCTCGAAATCTCCATAGCTTATCTATATAAGGAGGCTGGTGCGTTTTAAAGTCAATTACAATTTGTCTGTGATTCAGTGAGCGAATTTCGTTGACCAAAACAGTGCGTTAGAGAAGGTCAACGTTACTGTCAATTTACTGTCTAGTGTTTAACGTATATTTATTTTTTATAAGTAGTATTTAGTAAATTGGTTACGTTTATTTATGTTGTTAGTTAATTATAATTAGTTTGTTGTTTATTATTAGTAATTTAATTGTATTTACTTGAAGATTTTAGCCACTTCATTGATTGTAATATTAGTTGCAACAAATACTTGAATTTTATACTATAGTCTAGTGTGTTAATTAATTAATTTACCCCGATCCCGAAACGGACCTTAGAGATAAGTGTCACAATAATATACTGCAAGTTTATAGTGTAGTTATAATGCAAGGTATATTGCAACGTTGTTTAAAGTCGATGGCATAGTAATAATATAGGCTACTGCATGGTTATAGTGTAGTTATACTGCAAGGTGTGATATACTGCAACGTTGTTGGAATTCAATAGCATAATAATATAGTGCAAGGTTATAGTGTAGTTATACTGCAAGGTAAGATATACTGCAACGTTGTTTAAAATCGATGGCTGAACCTTGCAGTCAACACAACAGAAACGTGTTGTGATCATGTTGAATGTTTGTAACGTATGCGTGCGATGTAAGTTTTCTGTTACCTTCGGGGACTGGCGCTGTTGCATTTTTGCAGCAGATGTCATTTTTTGTACTCCTATTTTTTAATTATTGGTAATTTGGTTGAATTCCCTTCATGTGACATTCAACTCATTCCTATTGCGATCAATAATAATAACCTCAATAAACATAACTAATTTTATCATGAGTGAGTGTAAAGTTTTTGACTTTACAATTCCAAATTTTCGACCTTTGTTGAAAATCGTAGTTTCCTAATCTCCCTTGACCCTTGGAGTTGATCAAATTTTGTCTTTTTAAAATAATTAAAATGGTGTTTTTTTTCTTTATTTGTTAAGGAAGAAAAAAATTATTTTATTATAAATAAAAGTTTGTAATTTTACATAACATATTTCTTTTCAATAATTTTTATTATTTCATAAAGAAATCACGTTTTCTTTGTTTATTCTAGTTGGTTATACATCAGATGTTTTTACATAGCGTTTTCTCGTGGGAAATAAGGAAGCCTAAAGGCCTATTTTCTGTTCTCATTGTTTAAAACCCTTACTTTGCAATTCCGGAGCCTGGAAACAGTTTTTCAGTTCCATCTCTACGTACTTTTTGTAGAGGGGCCTACAGTTACTTCAGCACTTTTTGCGGCCAATTAACGCGTTTGTTTTACGCCGGTTTGTCAACGTCTTTCATAACGGCTAGTTTGATTGGTTTTCCCCCTTCCGTACGCCTGTAACTAGCGTCCCGGTCAGCCGTGTGTGTGCAGAAAATCGTCTGAGTGTTTTCTCTATTGTGTGCACGTAAAGTCGTTTTCCTAAGGTGCTGTGCTGAGACTGGACACTTTTTAAAAGGTAATTTTTTTTTATTTTTATTTGTCTTCCTCTTTAAAAAAAATGTAGAAAAGGAAAAAAAATTTTTTTTAAAACCATTTAAATGGTAAATATATAAAATAATAAATAAATAATATTTCATGTAGAATTAGGGAAATCATTTAGTTTTTTTTTTTGATTAAATAATAATAATAATAAGAACAAAATTTTATTTATAAAATGTTAAATACTTCTAAAATAAAATTTTAATATATAAAAAAAAATGTTAACGTAAAAAATTATGACTTTGTCTCCAGTAGTTTTTGAACTGTATTTTTTTTTTAATGAATGCAACCTTTCTTGGTGACCATATATTTAAAAGAGGGTATTCCATAATAAATTTTAAGTGTAAATGTGACAAGTAGCAGACAGCTTAATACCATATTAAAATTAATGATCACCTTATGTGTACTTTGTTTCAAAGAAATTAAGTAGTTTTCTATCGTAGATTTTATACAAATTACGATCAATGCCACTTTTGGTTCATGGAGGGCAATTGTAAGAAAATTACACTTCATTTTTAATTGTAAAACTTTGATCTTTAAAAATGTTCTTTTAAGAATATTCTTCTTATTCTTACTGTGATTAAAAAAGTGTATATATAGTACGAAAACCTTTAATGTTGTACAAAATAATTTCCTTAAAGTTATGTGTACATTACATAATAGGCTATGTAGAATTTATTTTAAGCAATAGGGGGCTTTAGAAGTACTCCTCACAATGTCTCTTTGTAGGAACTAATTTTTGAAATCTCTGGCTGTGCAATCTCTTAAGGTTACTGAAACCAGAGGTTATACAAAATTTAATTATAAAATGTTAAAAACTTTAAATTAAATACTTTAAATACGTTAAAAATATAAATATATAAAAATAATTACAAAAATAATTTAAAGCTGTTCAAATATAAAAAAAAGAAATATTATTTAAATTAAACACGTTGTTAAACTGGAATTCGCCTTTTGTATTTTATTTAAAAAAAATATCTACCTATTTCTTTTAGACTAGATCTAGAAATAAGTTTTCAGATAGATGGACTGCAATTAATTATATTCACAATGGGAGATACTTGAATGAACGTTACACAGTACAGTTACAAAGGTTCTGGGTACAGTTATAAAGATTCTGTACCTACAAAAATTATTTTGAATCTCCATATTAAACACTGCACCGTGTTTGCTTATTTTTTTGAACAAAAAAATGAGTATATGTCTTGGCGAATTTACTAAAATTACATGGTTCTCCAAGATTAATTCACCAATGGCTTTATGTGGTGTTTTGATAAATTTACAATGTGTTTGGATACAAGGTTTACAGATGTTAAAATGACCACTGAATGTGGATTATTCTAATCTGAAAAACATAATTTAGTGATAACTGTCTAAAAGGGTTCCGTAATCCGAAAACAGTCGTACTTTCTCGCAAACCACAAGGCGAGATAAGTGGCTCTTAAGTGAATTCTGAGCTGATGTTTCACAATAACAAACTGGAAACATGGTTTTGACTCTCCGTTTAAAACTTGCCCCAAAACATTTTTTTTTTATTTCTTCGTAGGAAATTTCAGGGTCTTGGACGTTGGGCCGTTCTACGACGTCCTGGTGGAGGTAAACTTTAATATAGATTATTTTTATCTTGTAAAAACAGGTAAGTGGTTGAGTGAAATTTTCAGGTTATTACCGCTGTGTGGTGTAGCAGAATGGAGACGTCTACTTGATGTATATTATAAACACTCATACTACCTCACAAACAACAAATTCACACTTTAATTTAAAGTAATTTTTTTTTATTAAATCCTGTTCAAAGGATACACTAATTCACGTGTTTGGAGCACGGTACATTTGAACTAATAATTTTTCTTAATTTGGTTAATATTACAGGGACAATTTTTGTTAGCCATTATCCTACGAACTATCTATTAATATTGTATTATAAAACCCCATAGTTACTATATAATATGACATGTATTTTAATACCATAGTTTCCTTTATATTATATGACAGTGAGACGCAAAATGAAAATCAACCTCAGTTTGGCTTAAAAATACGGAAAATCACTCTTTCACGCTAAACTATGCTCTGTAGAGAAACATGCTTTCAATAAGAGTTGTAGATCTTTTAATTTCCTATAAATTTGATTATATCATTTGATTATACTATTATACAGAGTGATTTTTTTAGCCCTGTTACCCAATTGTTAATGTCTGTTAATATTTTTCTAAAAAAAATAAATTTTGTTTTGTGACACTAAGTTGGTAGCCCTACTCAACCAGTATGGATATGGCAGTGTGAGTTGATTCTCCTTGAGCTGTGTAAAATTTTGTGCCATTTCCGGTCGTGCTACGAACAGAATGTCTTTTATCCTAAAACAATCTCTTGTTTAAATCTGGAGGCTGAAGCTCTAGAACTAATCGTATGTGATACGGATACAATTTCAATTTTTTAGCAGCTTTTTGAGCACTCGAACATGACAAATCAACGTGCGAGGAAAGTGTTTGTAAACTTTTCCATGGAGAATTGAGCAATCTTGTTTTCACATTCTCTTAACGTCATCTGTCAAGAGAGTTGGTCGACCACTACGTTTTCTGCTGCAAACAATACCTGCCTCTAAAAATCAGTTAGTTAGCCTAGAAATTGACTAGAATAGAGTGGAGGAACACCAAAAAATTTAATTTGAAATGATTCTTTTACACCCGCATACGATTTTGTAGCAAAATATTGTTCAAGAATAAAAACCCGTTGTTCTAGGGTAAAAGACATTCTGTTCGTAACACAACTGGAAACAGCACAAAATTTTACGCAACTCAAGGAGGATCAACTCAAACTGTCGTATCTATACCGGTTGAGTAGGGCTACCAACTTTGTGTCACAAAACAAAATATCCCTTTCTTAGAAAAAAATTACCAGGCATTAACAATTGGGTAACAGGACTAAAAAATCACCCGGTACAATCGATTTTTCACACGTTTTCGTGAAAAAAATCAGAAAATCGCTAATTATCGCTAAACTAAGCGTTATACAAAAAAATGTTCGAATTAAAAGTTGTAGGATTTTAAATTCTCTACATTTTTTATTATACAAATGTTTGCGCTACGCTAAAATGCATATTAAAGCCGTAATATTAAAAAACAATTTTTTTAATGGAAAACAGCCTCGCCAAAAATTTCAGCAAACATGGCGCTTACCCTATCTTGTAGAGCATAATAAATTTAGTAAACCAGGAGATTTAAAAAAAAATCGTAGGACCAGTTTTTGAGAAAATTGCAAAAAAGTGAAAAATTACACGAATAAACTACTACTTCAGGTTGACCGATTTTGATAAGAATTTTCGTGTCGCGTTCGGTAGTGGTATATAACTTAAGTTTCAAGTTTCAAAGTCGTACGATGTTTCGTTCTTGAAATATTCTGTTCACACACACACACACACACACACACACACACACACACACACACACACACACACACACACACACACACACACACACACACACACACACACACACACACACACACACACACACACACACATACACACACACGAACATACACACGCAGACTATTCGCTAAAAACATGTTTTTGGGTTCAGGAGGTCTGAAAACGTGTGGATCCGGTGAAAACTCGATTTCTTAAAATTGACATGAAAACAATACTTTCCTTCCTATATAATCATATAGGCAAGAGAAAGTCAAAATGTGTGTAATTAACAATAATGGATGGATTAAAGAAATAAAAAAAAACTCAGTTAAAATTTTAAAGTATTTTTAATTCTTAGAAAGGTATAGCGTAAAGGAATATTTCCTTTCAAGTTGAACGTGAAATCAGAAATCTAGCATTTGAAAATAATTATATGAAATCGTAACAATGTGGCAATAACAAGTGGAACGGAATGAATCTCAGTATTTATCCCAACAATCCACAAATTTGTTAACATAATGCCAATCAACCAAGTTTCCTTTGCCTACTAATCCCCAGGCCCATTTAGTGGGTTTACTTGCACAATTTTGGCAGCATAGACATTGTTTTGTGCAGTCTTCATAGCCTTCACCACAGCATTCTACAGAAAAACAATAGCAGCATTTACCTAATGCATAACAAAGAAAGCAACCTAAAGTAATTACGGCTGCAAATATCGATCCAAAAAACACATTAATAATTGAACCAACATATTTAAAAACTGTGTGAACTTTAGGAGTTGGCTCTGGAATAGGTTTTCCATTGATTCCGTCCTGAAAAATAAAGCCATTTACATTAACAAATAAGTTTTGTAACAAAAGTATCACATACAATCAATTGGTTAAGGAAGGAGTCTACCCAGTTTTATCACTAAAAATTAAAAACATAATCAAAAAAAGTTTTTTTTGTTGATTATAAAACTTCAGAATTTTCTTAATCTAGCTATATATTTTGTTTTTATGTACGATAACTAGAAATTTGTAAAACATTATTTTTCATAATCGGCGTAAGTGTAAGTGTAATTGTAAGTGAAACTTTACATTCAATTTTCTCGGCATTTAGTATTTCAGGTTTTCTTCATGATAAAATCCTTATAACTTTCTTTATATAAATGCTATCTTGATGATTTTTTTTCCACCGTACTCAGAATGTTTTTATTAGTAGATTGGCCGTGTTGAAAGTTATTATAGGAGTTTTTAAAAAATAAAAAAATAATGACGTTATCTGTATTTTTGGGGGTAAATATTTTAAAACATAATTTTCTCTCCATTGTAAAGTTAAATGTATAAATGGAACCGTTAAAAAAAGAGCATAATTTTCTGATTATTTTGACATAAAAACCAGGTCTGTACCTCTAAAATTAACTAAGTTATAAGCAAATAACGAAGTTATATTTTTCCCCCTTCCCACTATATATTTTAGGTTGTAGTGAATAAAATTAACATTTTTTTTATATGAAAAAATACAAAATTTAATGTTTATTCACCTGCAAAACAAACAAATTTCTTATCTAAAGAGAATAAAAACAAGTGTTTCTGAGTAGACTCCTTCCTTAAACAATTGGTTAACACAACCAATTTTTGTGTAATAAAATTTTACATGGGTATATTGGACAATTTGAACTAGCCTAGATCATAAGCTGAAGTACACTAGCTTAGCTCATAAAATGTTGGGAATAAAATGCTCACAAAATGAATAAAAATTAGCTCACAAAATGTTGAGAATGTATATGAAACATACCCGGAAAGTACCCGGAATTTTGACTACTAATCAAAAGCGATAATGATTTGAGTTATCAAGGTTCTAATAAATTAATTATGTCTTGAAAATTTGTTCATTTTAAATAAAATGAGACAATAAACGGGAATTGAACCTGGGACAACATTTAGACAAGTGCAATAACCACTGTGACGTGAAGATGAACAGTTATATTGTACAATTGTACAATATTGGTTCAATATTGTACATATTGAACCTATAACTTTGAAAAAGCTTCTGATTTATCTAATAATAGCAAAGAATCTCTTTAAAATTTTCCCGGAGTTATATATGTAGGAATCGGAAACCGAATTTGCTGGTTTTCGCCAGAAGAAGAAACCAGTGTGAGTGTGTGTGTAAAAAGAAAGTGTCGAGTGACGAGAGACTGTTTTCTTATGTTGTATTCTTTTTATTCTGATGTAATAATGTTCATTTTCATGTTTAAATAATAATTTGTTAAATTGACGTGTGACGAGTTTTATTTTCATCCATTCAAATCCCACATATAGCATTTTAAACAATGTTAGGAAGTCACATCTCTTCAATTATATTCAAAATGGGTTTTTAAAATTAGCAGCAAAATTAACCGTACTGGTACAAAATTAAAAGATAGTTTTTTTATTTAGTTTGAACGGTTTTGAATACATTTTTGAATTATTTAGATACATACAGAGGTCATCAGTTAGTACTCTTAAGAAGAGGAAAATTCTTAAGGTAGATAGATGCTCTAATTTCAGTCAAATAAATATTAATTGTTTTAAAAGCTTGACTATGCTTATTACTGTAAAATACGCATAACGGGCCGCCTCCCTGGAACCGTGCTTTTTCAGCTAACTTACAAAGACTAAGTCACTTGTTTGATTTCCGTTTAGTGTCTGGAATTTATTACAAGTCTAACCCACAGTAGTAGTGAATGATCATGATGTTGATGCAACCTTAAATAACCTAAATAAGGGCTTAACTAGATGTTAAGGCCGATCGCACCCCCGTTAAGTAATTCGTATTTCCCCGCTTTTGTTATCGTCGTTAAATACACTGATTTTGTATTAATAACCTTATTCCCGCCTCTTCCTGCATATTTGTCTTGATTTCCGTGGTGATCTCAGTTCTTGACGTAATCCTTCTCCCTCTACTCACATTCCTATCTTCCCGGTTAGCACACTCACTGATTGGATTCTGCGGCATGTAGACTGTTCGTGCGACCGCTGCGCCGGCCATCCTATGGCGTCGCTTCTGCAATTGTCGATATTCTTCGTTCGTTTCGGATGTACCATACATCATTTTCAAGTGTGTTTTTACTTATGTGTGTAATTTATAATCATTTACAATTGTTCTTGTTTTCGTATCAAACATTAAAGTTACAGTGTGAATCGAACCCCGGACACGTGTCGCGTGGACGCCGTTCATATACTTCAGGCCATTCAACAGGTAAGCGAATTAGTCTATTTTGTTGTACGCTTTCTAATTTTGTGTTTGTGTCAACCAGTGATGTCCTGCTGTTCCTGCAGTTACTTATCGTTTTACCTTTGTCTCCCTCAGTGTATTTTCCATCGTCGTGTCTTGCTTATTCAGTCGTTTCGCCGTTGGTTTCTGGCGCCCTTAAATGAAACTAGGTCCTCCGGAATTAGTCGTTTATACTTCAGTTTACATTAATCTGCCATGTGTCGTGCATAGTGGGTTGATGTCCTACAGTTACAAGTCGGCTTACCGCATCATTCGTTTAATCCAATTTATTTTGGGTTATTTTCAAATCTCCTGCCATCAAGGCGCTAACACTAGAAGTTAAGGAAATTTAAAATACATATATGATGTAATTTACTTGTGACGTTATCAAAATTACCGTATGGCTCATTTATTTCTGATATCATGATCAATGGGAATTTACCAGGTTAGGATTGATTATGGATAGTAATTTTCGATGCACTGGCAGAGAAAATCGGGTCAGCGAATAGTTTCGAGTCTCCAACGGAAAGGGGGTGTCATTCTCCCACTTTTAAGATATACATTCAAGGGGCGCTGAAAAAGTTCAGTAGAAGATCCAGATTTATGGAATTGAAAGAGCGAAGAAGATTTTGAACTTACATACCCTTTTTGCGGATGATCAGTGTCTTATTGTGAATTAAAAGTATGCTATTTCTTGTATAGTGCATAACCTTGAAGAAGAGTACTAGATAACGAGCCTACATCTAAATAAAAAAAATTCGGATTATCTTAGAGTGGGTGGAATTTCTGAAAATCTCTCTGAATTTCTGAGAATGGTGAGGTGTATTTTTGTGACCAGTAGAAATATAGTCACTTGAGTCACGAGTTTGCCCTTGTTTGCAATGAGGGGTAAAGAGGAAAAAGCATCAGTGCGCATGCCCGACTGCTTTAATTTCAGTACAACAAACATAATAGTTTATAATATACCCAGTGCATATACAGTATATCGCGGAACCTTTTGTGTAGGTTAACTGTTTGTTACAGAATTGTCGGTTTCTCGAAAACGTGGTCAAACTATTCAGTGTTGAACGAAATCTAATATGAAATGTTATGAAGTTGAAGCTAAACAAAAATGCCTATCCGTGCCTCTTAGCAAAATCCCTGAGCAAGCGGCTAACTACTGTGATGTTTCTCATTCCACAATTCGAAAAATAGAAAAAGGAAATTAAGGACGTGAAAAAGCTATTCTTTAACAGTTTTGTTGACACCTGGTAAAAAAGAAAACGGTTAGGTAGATACAAGAGAAACTGATAATGAAAACGCCGATGACAGCAATAGTAAAGAAGGCGATTCATTCGTAATTACAGTAAATCTAACATTTCTAGTCATGTAATAAAGCTGTAGGCAATATTACAGGTAATATTTATTTCTTGTTAGGTTTCTGAAGAAAACATTTTCTCGGAATAAACCACAGCTTACAAAATGTATGTAGAAACTGCACGGTAGGGAAATGTACGAGTAGTGTCTCACTGTTAAGGTTGGCAGCACTGCAAATATTTCACTTCCATACCTCACAGCCAATACAAACGCAGAAGGCAATCTCGTGACTTCAGTATCTATATTTCAATCTATATGTCAATTTTTCATTTGAGGGAACGAGTATCAGGAATCATATGGTGTGATTCTTGATCCGGGTAGACTGCTCTTCAAAGACTAAAAGCTGTGATCTAGAAAAATGTAGATGAGCACGAGGATGTTAGTGGTCACATTAATACTGGATCCCATATTTATGATGGAGAATCCTGAAAAATAACCTACAAGAATTTAACATAGGCTGGAGGCTTTACACTGATTACTGAGGTCATTCAAAGTCTTCAGAGTGGAGCATGTGAGTAATGGCGACATACGCGGTGGACCGGTTCTTAGAATACCATAGTAAAAAATAAAGACTAGACAATTGGTATGATATAGGCATGTTCAAAAATTGGCAGCGATAGATGACCCCAAAGAGAGTTCCTTTTTCACCTAGAAAACAGAAGGAGAAGAACTTGTCTTCGGAAAACATTGATAGGAGAGTCTTAAGACGCTATGGTATCAAGAAATCTGAGGAACGGTGTCTGAAAGTAAAATGAATTCACTTATATCACATTTGCTAATTTGGTTTAAAAGTTTGGAAATTAGGTACGCTATGTATTAGTTAGTTACATAATATATTGTATATTATTATATTAAATAATATAATATACTAGCTAAAATGTCCGTTCAACGAACGGGTTTCTTTATACTAAGATAGAAAATTTTATAGTACATAGATAAAAGCATAACTATGTTGCCGCGTTGTAACTCGGTAGGCCTTCTACCTAATTTTATTAGCATACCTGGGACCTGTCCTTCCAGTACACGAATGACAAACATGACAATGCAATGTTGATACCCATTCATTTACTTACAATAGTCAACTACGAGCTACTAGTTGTATGTTACTTCGGAAGGCGGACTTTAGCAGGAAGAGAAAATAACACAACCGATTAAAAGACGTGGCAACATGGTTAAGCTTCTTCCGCCCCTCGCAGCATTTACCATTATTTAAATATCTAAAAAATTCTACCGAATAACTGGTCAATTGCTGTTCCATAACATTAATGAATTTGTAGCCCTATTAATTTTTTTATACTGAATACAATGATTTTTTTGGAATTGCCGAATTAATGAGCGGTTACGGAGTTAACAGGGGTTCAGAATTTTACTAATAATCAAAATATAAATATGCTACAAATCTGAAATTTCGTACGTAAGTTAACAACATAAAAGGTTATAGTAAATAAATATATAAGTAAATAAATTGGTCGAACAGTTTTTGAGTTACGAGGGGGTACCCAAAAGTATCCGGAATAGCTCTGCTGTGGGCGGAGCTTGTGCAGTACAAATTCCCGCCACTAGGCTGCTTGTAGCGCTACTCATTGCCAGTTCAATGCCATTTAGCTTGTTCTGTTCTCGTGCAGTGATTGTTCTCGCTAGTGCTGTTTTGTGCTCGTGTCGTTTTTCATGATGGCAAGTTTTAATGAACAACGTGCGGCTGTGAAATTTTGCTTCTTGCTCGGTAAAAACGCCGCGGAAACAGTTGTAATGTTGAACACAGCTTACAAAGACGACGCTATTGGAAAAACCCAAGTGTACGAGTGGTTTTTGCGCTTTAAAAATGGCGACATGTCGATTGAGAACAAACCTCGTTCTGGACGACCGTCGACTTCCCGAACAGACGAAAATGTTGTGAAAGTGAAAGAAATTGTACGAACAGACCGACGACAGACCATTGACCAAATATCACAGGTTAGTGGGTTATCTTGGAGCTCAGTCCAACGCATTTTAACAGAAGACTTGACAATGAAAAGAGTCGCTGCCAAGTTTGTGCCTCGGGTTCTGACAGACACTCAAAAGGAACGTCGAATTGAAACGTGTAGTGATTTGAAACAACAGCTTGAAACTGATCCAGATTTCATGTCAAAGATCATTACGGGTGACGAGTCTTGGTGCTATGGGTACGACCCAGAAACCAAACAACAATCCAGTCAATGGAAGACTTCATTATCACCCCGACCAAAAAAAAGTCGTCAAGTCAGATCGAACATCAAAACAATGCTGATTTGTTTTTTTGATGTGAGGGGAATTGTCCATTCAGAGTTCGTTCCACCAGGCCAGACGGTAAATCAAGCTTTTTATCTTGAAGTGTTAAGAAGACTACGAAACAGCATTCGTCGTAAAAGACCTAATTTGTGGCAGACAGGGGACTGGTTTTTCCACCACGACAACGCGCCTGCACACACGGCAATCTCGGTTACCCAGTTTTTGGCGAAAAACGGCATGGTTTTGCTACCACACGCACCGTACTCACCCGATCTGGCTCCGTGTGATTTTTTCTTGTTCCCACGCATGAAAAGGGGCATGAAAGGTCTCCGATTTAACAACGTTGATGATTGTTAAAATTGAACAAGCGGTTTTGAAGAAACAGGGCTCAAAACTCGGGTATCTATAATAAAAAAATTGACGGTAGGCGAGTTTTCTTTTACGCAACACGCTCGCTGTGAGTAGTGCACGCCTATAGTCCAGCCTTTCTTAGTTTGCTCCTAATGTAAACAAATAATGACGTCACTGAGCATGCGCATTATAGCAAACTGTGTACACGCTGATTAAAAAGTAATAACAAAATACTTTCAAAAGTATTTAAATAGAAAATACTTTTACAAGTATTTTTATAAATGAAATTGTTAGGCGTACATCATACCATGACTGATGTTTTTAGTACTTTAAGTACTTATAATTTAAAAAATAGTTAACTTATACGACATCCGTAAAGTAGTAGACTCTAGCGTGCACCCTGTAGTAGGTGGCTTTTGTTTGTTGACGGTAGGAGCAAACTAAGAACGGCTCAACTGTAGACGATTTGTTGTCAACTGATCCCCTCCACTGGCAGGCTGTGCGAGAGAGAAAGAATGTGAGGGATCCAACATTTTTGCTTTCTCTGCGCAGTAGAGTTCATTTAAGGAAGTTATTTTGTTTGTGCACGCATTATAGCAACCAGAATAAACATAACTTACTATACGTTAGTATCTCCTAACAGAATAAACCTTCCGTATTTAGTTTTGGGTTATCATTAAAATCTATCAAAATAAAAAAATTAAAACCTTAAATGAAATTTAGTAAATATCTTACCAGAAACATTATGATGATTATGAGTAAAGCACCATTGGTTTTTCCATTTTTGAAAAAACTGAGCAACATTTTTTTAGTATTTAGTTTGCAATTTTACCTGCAAAAATAGTAATTACATTTTACAAAATTAGTTATTACATCAATATACAAATACAAGAACGAATATTTACGCTTATATTATAAAGAAGTAGTGGTTGTTTATTTGTTTGCCTATATGAGGTAATTTAGAAACTAACGACCTGATTTCAAAAATTGTTTCACTGGTGTAAAGCTTGGAATTCCCTGAGTAACAATAAATGTAATATTTCATAACGTAATTTTTAATGTTTAAAATTATCTAATGTTAATTGAATTTTTTAATGTTTGTTTATAATCATATAACAATAATTTATAATAAATACTGATATTGTATTATTATTTTGTAGGTTTTTCATTAACAGCTTTCAGTTTTACATTTCATAGTATTAATTTTTTAATCTTGTTTAAAAATGACCGGCCCGTTGGCGTCATAGTATAAATTTTTTAATCTTGTTAAAAAATGGCCGGCCCGTTGGCGTAGTGGTTAGTGCAACTGGTTTCTACACCGGGGTCCCGGATTCGATTCCCGGTCAGAACTGGCATTTTTTCATCACTCATATTCATATATCATCATTCTCCACCGTCTGCGTTAGCAGAAATTGCAAAACAGTCAGACGCATAACAAAAAAAGTAAAATATTAAATATTTATTTACCTAATACAGTAAATTTTCACAAAAAATTATGATTAGGCTACAATACTTATGATTTTATGTTGATTAATTATAAGTTTATTTTTATAAAATTTATTAGTTACATTATAAGATCAATTTTTTTAACTTATATCAAAATTATCGAATTTTAAATTTTTATATAGTAATTTTTAAAGTACCATATATCTGCACAATAAAAATGTCATTTTGATTCCACTATACACCTCTAAAAAGTCTGTTTAATACCACTATTTCGACTAATTTTGCCGGAAAATTGGATATTTAGCTTGATCGTAGAACAAAATAAACTAATGGTTAATTTAAAAAATAAATTAAGGAAAAAAGCAATGCGACCAATTTCTTTTTAACAGTTAGGAAAATCATTTAATGTGATATATCCATGTTAAAAGAGCATAAATTTTTCAAAATAACTAATATAAAAAAATTCAAAATAAACTACGTAGAAAAGGGAGAAGAAAACAATGAAACTAATAACAAATTTCTTTACTTTTCCTGTAAAATTCACTTTTTGTGACATAATGCGCTTTACGTCCTAGCTACATAATCAGCAGCACATTAATATTACAAAATGTTTAATTCAGCAAATTCCAGCCTATCAAGAAATACAAATTTAAAATATTATATAAAATTGAGATTCTAATAATTTCATTCTAATGAATTCCAATAATTAATAAAAACTATAATAATTATTCTAATAATTAGTCATATACTAGTATAGTTATAGTTGTATACGTATCTTTATAATAGTTTTTTTTTGTTTCTGTTATTGCGCTAGTACTGTTTTATGTATTCTGTGTTGCATTTGTGTATGAAGAAATAGTTAAATTTAAGGAAGGTAGTTAAGGCAAATTTTTGTTTTCATTTTTTTCCTCTAAAATAATGGAAGGTAAATTGGTAGAGATTTTTTTCATATTTTATAAATGCTATTTCATAACTTTGGTGATGTATTATCATTTATTAACATTTTAGTTTTGTTATCATAAGTTTTAATTTTTATTTACATTTGTATTTTGTCAGTTTTTTAAATTTTTATTTGTATACTAACGTGTTTTTAATGGTATTTGATAATTTTTTCTTTTGTATGATTTATTTTTTTATGTAATAAGTGATGTAGTATTAATATTAACTGTTTTTTCGTTTTCTTTTTTATCAGTGCTATTATTGTTGTATTGTAGTTTTATTGCTATGTATTTTTGTAATTAGAGCAATCCTCCTCCAAGCTTTGCTCTTTTGGAGGAGTAATAAAGGAAATAAATAAATAAATGAATAAAATAAATTATCTTGTTAATATAATAAATTATTCAAATAATAAAAACTTTTAATTTTGTGCGTACTTTTTTTGGTTTAAAGTCCGAATGTTCTGCAATTACTGCTAATGCAGACGGTGAAGGATGAAATAATTTTTTTTGTAACGTATGAAAATATGCCATACCTGAATGGGATTATAACTCAAGACCACATGATGAGAGGGGTGCACTTTACCAACTAGGCCAATACTGCCAACTGCGTTGTGAAACAGTGATTGAACTTGCGTAGAGTACGCTCTTATTGATATTGGCATTTCAATAGAGCGTTTTCTATGGATGTACGTTGTAAAAGAAAACGAAAGAATTCATCGATATAATAAAAATTGCATGGAAAAAAGATAAAGAAGAGTTTAATAAAAAAGAGAAGTAACAATATTTGATAATCTTAACAAATCGAAATGTTATATGAAGACGAGAAGATCAGCATGTACGCTGTTCCGAAAAAGGAATGAACATTATAAAAATTTAAACATTGATGGAATATCTCACCTGATTCAAGTAAGTTGTTCGTTGGTGATACCAAAGCAGATGAAGTATTAATTTATATTAAAATTGCGAATGGTAATTACTTTGAATTTGGTAGGCCACTTGTACGTAGTGTATTTAACCTGATATCTCCCTCTACAAAAGTATTAATTTAATATGTAGTAATTCAATTAACATGTTGGTTTTTATTTTTCTTTTAAACTCATCAATGACGTCAATAAACGTAGATGTCGAAATTGTGTTATATTATTTGCGTGCTAACGAATTTCGTTCATCTACTTACTTTAATTTTTCAATATCTATGTATCATTATGATCATAAAACATTTGAGACTACAAAATAGAGGTCTTCTTTTTCTTCTGCCTTTCAAGGATTAGGCATATCTCCTCCTTGTTCCGAACCTTTCAAATCTGCCGGGGGTCCTCGTTCTCTCTTTTCCTCCGGTTTTTAGCCTAGTGTTTGGTTAGGTAGTTATTCTGTTCTCCCTCATTCTGTTCACATGCTCTAACCACTGCATTCTGTTCTGAGATACCTTGTCGTTTATAGAGATTTTGAGGTATTTCCTGATCTCGGTATTCCTGTAACGATGGTCTCTACTACACCCTTATGTACAACGAAAAAAATTCATTTTATATGCTTGCAAACTACTATCCTCTCGCTTTGATAGCACCCAAGTTTTACTGCCATAGAATAATAAGGAAAAAATGAGGTATTACTTAAAATTTTTGCTTCTATTGAAAAATTTTACGCTAAGTTTTTGGAATGATATTAGAGCTGCATCATTTTGTTTTTGTTTTTTGTTAGAAAGTTAAAATCGACGGAGTTTTTATCGCTATTTGTAATAAAGCGTTGATCATGTAACATTTTTGGTTACATTTTCAACCAATCAGCTATCCACATTTTCGATAAAGAGCTTCAGGCCCCGCCTACCATCATTATTACAGGTACTCGATGCGTTAAGGTGGCGAACTGTAGCTTCTCTCTTTTGCTTTTTGTTACTGAAGTTGGAAAGTTGAAATTAACGGCACAGATAACCTTTCCGTCGTAGATAACATAAGATCTTGGTGAATACATACCCTAAAACAATCATCGTTTATATTTTCTAAAATTATCACTATTTGTTCCGTTCCAATAATACAACGTGCTTTATTTTTGATATATAAATAATGTAGGTTCCATCCCTACTTGTCAGTAGGTGGGTGGCTTGGCTATGGTGAAAGACTACAAAAATTCATTTTTGTTGAAGTTCACAATGAAAACTTTGCTGAATTTTAAGTTGAATTTTTGAGGATTGTGTAGTTTGTAATCAACCGCTCACTCGTAAATTATTGCATGATATTTATGACGTTCTTCGTGCACCAGTCAATCCCCAACTGCAATCACTTCCACTTCCTCTTCACCACCGCACAAGAGATTGAAAATCAGTTGTGCCTAATTCAATGAAATACTTTTCTGCAACCACTGAATAGGCTATGGTATAATTGTCTTGTGCAATAGCCTATCTAATGTTTTGGGAAAAAAGGCGATGTCAGTGTTTGAATTTTTACGCACACAGTTATGTCAATATAATGTTCTTGAAATGTAAATATGTGTTATAAAAAAAGTAAGTATAATGTATTTAACTTTCCCATTTATAAATATTTAGAAAAGGAAAGTAGGTATTGTTTTCATGTTAATTTTTCAAAATCGAGTTTTCACCGGAAAAACACATTTTCAGGCTCCTCAACCCAAAAAAAACATATTTTCAAGGAATATTTGTGTATGTGTGTGTGTGTGTGTGTGTGTGTGTGTAAACAAAAATCTCAAGAATGTAATATCGTACGAAGTTTTGACTTCGTACGAAAATGATGTGAAAATTTTTTTCCACATTTTTCGTTCTACATTGCCACCTGGGATGGGTGCAGTGTGGTGTCGGCTCATATTTTTATTACTTGTATTCTTTTAAATTCAATTTCTAGGATTTTTTGTAGTTGTGTATAGTCCTTTGTGATTTACTAACAAAATGTTTGAGAATCTTTTTAAGTCTTTCTGGTACAATGTGGTACTTTTTTAATGATATATTTTATTGCTTCTAGAATTAGGAAGAAAGCCTTTGTCCTTTTTTATATGTTTACTACTTTGTCTTTCTATTCCTTTGTACAATTTCAATAGAGTATAAAAAGAGTTATCTCCACTTCCGAGTTTAGTTCAAGTTGCCACACGGTTGTGAATGAATGAGTTCAATTAAAAACTTTTTGTATAAATTATAACACAAATGAAATTTTTCTCCAACTTAATTGTTGTTGCCTTTTAGTTTTCTATAAAAAAATCTGAAGTAGATACAATTTTCTTCAGAGTAGTATGTTCAGATTGAAATTAAAGTACAGAATGGTAGTTCCATTCAATTATCTTAAAATAAAACTGGCTTTAAATATTTTATATTTGTTTGTATTAATTCCTGTAGATGGCAGCATCTTCTCTAATCAAATTTATCATTATTAAATTTGACTTTTTCTATATTTATTTTATCACCGTTTAAATTAACATGAACATAATATTATTAATTATATAAGAAATATTTCATTTTTTTACTTTCTTTTGCCTATATGAATATATAGGAAGGAAAGTATTGTTTTCATGTCGATTTTTCGAAATCGAGTTTTCACCGGATCTATACGTTTTCAGACCCCCTAAACCCAAAAACATGTTTTTAGCGATTGGTCTGGGTGTATGTGTCTGTGTGTGTGTGCGTGTGTGTGTGTATACAAAATATCTCAAAAAGGAACATCGTACGGACTTGAAACTTGAAACTTAAGTTACATACCACTACCGGACCCGACACGAACATTTTCATCAAAATCGGTCAACCGGAAATAGTAGTTTATTCGTATAATTTTTCTTTTTTTTGTTATTTTCTCAAAAACTGGTACTACGATTTTTTTAAAAATCGCCTCATTTACTCAATTTTTTATTCTCTACAAGATAGGGTAGGTGCCATGGTTGCTGAAATTCTTGGTAAGGGTGTTTTCACGTAAAAAAAGTGTTTATTTTAATATTACGGCTTTAATTTATGTGTATAGCGCAAAAATTTATATAATAAAAAATGTAGAGAATTTATAATTCTACAACTTTTATTTCAATTATTTTTTTTATAACGCTTAATTTAGCGGTAATTAAAACGATATTCTGTTTTTTCTCACGAAAAGGTGTGAAAAATTGTTTTTTTTAAGATTTTGGCCTTAATATTCATTTTATGTGATCAAAAGTGTTTATAATCAAATTTATAGGAAATTAAAAGATCTTCAACTTTTATTTGAAGCATTTTTCTCTACAGAGCCTATTTTAGCGTGAAAGAGAGATTTTCTGTATTTTTAAGCCAAACTGAGGTTGATTTTCATTTTGCATCTTCCAGTCAATATTAAAATAAGGTTCTATTTTTAGAGGTTAGTGTTTGTTTGAGTTCGGAATTTCAGTGAAGACAGCTGATGTTTGTTATGTTTTTGTGCTGGTCATTTTTTATGTTAAATGTACTGAATTATTGAACATTTTCGTTAAAATAATATCGTCTGGTCTTCAGTTTCATTGTAAGTGTTTTTCAGAATTAATTTACTTTATATTGAAAACTGTTCCAAGAAAATTACAACGAACACCATAAATTTGTTCGTTAAAGGTTAGGTTGCTATGCAACCGAGTAACAACGTTAGTTACGGCCCGTGTCCTACTATGGAGACTGTCCAAACTATCCAAACTAGTTTGGGTTTGGATAACGTAACCAAAAATAGTAATTCAGATAATTACGGTTCCAATAACACTGAATGGAGGCAAGTAATAAACAAACGTAAAATTACTGACGTTTCTATTGATGAAAATGCTATTAAAAAAATACATCCGAATGATCCACGGTCGAAAAATTCAATTTTATATGAAAACAAAACTCCTGTCAGTAATAAATATTCCTTACTTTCTGATATTTCGAACGACAACTCAGAAAGCGATAAAACTAAGTTGAACATTCAACGGCCCCCGCCGATTTTCTTAAAGTCAAACGTAAATTACGTTCCGTTATGCAACATTTTAAAACAGTTAGTCGGAGACAGTTTCAAATGTTCTTCGACAACTCAAGGTATCACTATTTACCTTTCCAATGGTGATGATTACAGAAAGTGTGTCAAATATTTGAGAGAAAATAATGCTGACTTTCACTGCTATCAGCTTTCTGAAGATAAACCGTTCAGTGTAGTCATACGTGGGTTGCACCAGTCGATGGATCATAGCCTGATAATTTCAGAACTGAAGGAGAAAGGTCATACAGTACGCAGTGTATCGAATGTTATGTCCCATCGCACAAAACAGTATTTGCCGCTGTTGTTTGTAGACCTAGAGAAGGCAGAAAATAATCAACAAATATTTGATGTAACGTCTTTATTTTTTCTAAAATAAAAGTTGAGCCGCCGCGTCCGAAACGCCATATAGTTCAATGTCTAAGGTGCCAGCAATATTCACATACAAGACGTTATTGTAATCACGCTCCTAAATGCGTGCGTTGTGCAGGGGATCATGAGTCTTCCAGTTGTACCAAACCACGCGATACGCCAGCCACGTGTGCGCTCTGTTCCCAGTCTCACCCGGCTAACTACAAAGGGTGTGCTATATACAAGGAATCCAGAAACGTCGGGCACCCCTTCATAAAACAAGTGAAAATTCAAAAAATCAAAGGCACCCAGTACCTGACATTAATTCTTCATCTTTTCCACCGTTGCCTTCAAAATCCACCGGAAATAAAATTCAAGCAGGACAAACTCCATTACAGGTACATTCACCTTCCATATTTTCATCTGCCCAAATTGCGGAATATAATGCTGCGTTGGGGCCGTCAAGTCAAATTAATACTTTTTTGTCGGAAATGAAAACTCTATTGTTTCCAATGATTTCGTTGATGACTCAACTTATACAAGCCTTAATGTCTAAAAATAATGCCAAATAATATGACATCTAATTCCCTTGTCGTCTTATTGTGGAATGCTAATGGTATTTCACAACATTTCAATGAGCTAGAATATGTGCTACATGAGAAAAGAATAGACATCGCCCTCATTTCGGAGTCTCACTTGACTTCACGTTCTCGTTTTTACGTTCCCGGTTACATCGTTTCCGGACTGATCACCCGGCCGACCGGAGCCAAGGGGGCACGGCAATTATGATCAAGGCGACTTTAAAACATGACTTCCTTTTCACTGAACCTCCAACAAATTTTCTTCAGGCAACTGTACTTTCTTTATACCTAAACCAGTTAAAATTTAATGTAGCATCAGTTTATTGTCCGCCACGATTTCGAGTAACTGAGGAGGAGTTTCAAAATTTTTTCGATGAGTTGGGACTAGCATTTATTGCAGGTGGTGATTATAACGCGAAGAACACTCAGTGGGGATGTAGAGTCAATACACCACGAGGCAGGCAACTGCTAAATGTAATTGACTACAATCGATTTGAAGTAATAACGCCCAGGATGCCGACATCCTGGGCGATCGCCACCATGCGGTTGAAAATTTAGACGATTTTAGATCCGACCATTCTCCGGTTCTGTTAACTATAAGTGCTACTCCTCTTTATAAACAGCAACTACCATCGCTAACACCAACCGGTAAGATGGATTGGGTCAAATTTCAAAATCTTGTAAATAACAATTTAAATGTTCACGTCCCTTTAAAAACTGCTCACGATTTAGTATGCGCCATAGACGATTTTACCTCTATCATTCAATCTGCTGCTTGGGATTCTGCAATAACTGTTTCAAAAAATGAACGCAATGGACCTCATTATCCCAGATCCATACGGGAATTAATTACTCAAAAACGGGCAGCACGTCGTCGATGGCATCGTACAAGACTTCCGGACGATAAATCTACTGTCAATCGGCTGTCCAACAGACTTAAAAAGGAAATCTGGGCAGTTAAACTCGACCGCTTTGAAAGCCGCTTGACTTCCCTGGACACAGAAGATGGCTCGTTATGGAGAGCAACAAAGCGACTTCTAAAGCAAGTTCCAGTTTCGACTCCTCTTCGGCGTGAGAACCAAACCTGGGCCAAGTCTGACCAAGAAAAAGCTGATTTATTTGGAGAACATCTCAGCAACGTATTTAAACCTCATGTGCAAACAGGAGACATTGAGTTTGACAGGGTTGTACAGGAATTCGTAACGTGCCCAACTACGCTATCGTTGCCGCCTAAACCTGTGAGTTTAAACGAGGTCAAGAATATTATTAAACGTGTACCGTTTATAAGTAGTTTTTCTATATTTAATTTTATTTCCTTAATTTTATATTTCATTATTTTATTCCTCGAATACTTAATTCTGTAATATAGATTCTTTGTTGGTAATTTCTGTATTTCTTTCAAAATGCATTCGATCCTGTGGTCAAATGATATTTTTGTCTTTGTTCAGTGGATATTGTAGTAGTGAATTTTATATTTCTTTTGTGTGCGGATATGAAATATGTTCCACCCCTCCCACCCTGCTTTTGTTTGAGGTCATCTACATCTTGGTGTGTACGTGATGTTTTAGCAGTAGTCAAAAATCGGATGATCGCTAGATGTGCTGTGATTGGTCAGTTAATATGGCGTGACTTCCATACAGCCCAGGTTGGGGGATGTCTGGTTGTTTGTCTGTCCTGTTGTATCTTGACGCTTAAACGATGAGGATGCGTAAGATGTTGGTCTAGTGCCTACTAAGGCAAAGTCAAGCGGTATCACAATGTTTAATTAGTTTTGTTATATTCAGTAAAAGTTTTGTTTAGTATGTTCATTTAGTCTCGTTTTTCAAGTGCTGTTGGCGAATTATTTTAATGTTATTCATCGTAATGTAAAGTTTAGGCGTGTCCTTCCTTTGTTTTCTTGTGCCCGACGCTTCGGAAATTATTGGGTAAGTGAAAGTCTTTCTCTTGGTTAAATTAATGTGTTTATTTTGTCATTTATCTTTTGAGAGTAGGAAAGGTTTATGTATCTGGGACGCACTGATCTCGTTTTAATTTGAGTTCTAAAGATTTTTATTATTATTTTAAATTTTGTTAATGGCGTCATAAAGTATAAAGTTTTTTTGGTAATGTAATCTTGTTGTTTGTTTTATTTTTGCATTTGGCAAATTAGGTAGTGAGTTATGCTATTTTAATGTATAACTAGTTATGCAGCAAATTCTGCTATAACTCGGCGAATAACGCCTGTAATATTAATTCACATAAAGCAATAAAATGAGAGAAATTGTTTTATGGTAAACTCATGTTATTATGTTAGCTTGTATTTTATAATTTTGGAGTAAAAAGGTAAAAATCGCGTTCTGGGATGGGAACCTTTTGTGTTGTGATTTCTGTTCCCTACAGAAATATGTTTGGTGTTTCAGAAAAATATATTGCTGATATATATTGCTGTATTGATCGATCTTGATGCTGTGTATATATTGGTCGCCATATAGTTGTCCTGGTCATGTGAATTCTGCCAAGGAGATTTTGTGGGAGATGTAAAGAAGTATGGCTGGACTTTACAATATTCTGGATTGATCTAAATATATTCACCCAATATTCCGTCGAGAAGAACCTGTTATCGGGGAAGTACAAATTGTATTTGTTATTTAATTTGAAATTGAAATTAACTTATAAAGTTTGTTAATTATTTTAAAAATGTTGCTGGATCCACAACTTAGCTTCCTTTCTATGTATATTCTTTAAGATTGATTTTATTCAGTAAATTCGTTTGTCAACAGCATAAAAGTTTTAATGATTTTCATTTATTTCCCAAAGTGGCTCTTATAGAATTTACTCTGTGGTAATCTCATCTCTGGGAATTATTATCTCCTAGAATGAAAGTTCTGAACCAATTTAAAAGGTGATTCAGGGCACAGACGGTTCAAACGTCTTCCATTGCACAAGTCACCAGGTCTGGATTTGATAACTGCAGAGATATTAAAGGAGTTACCAGAAAGAGGGATAATTTTTATACGAAACATATTTAATGCTATTCTCAGAACTGCGCATTTTCCTTTACAATGGAAATTGTCAACTATTGTTTTATTTCAGAAGCCGGAAAAACCATCTCACTGTGTAAGCTCTTACCGGCCCATTAGCCTTCTTTCAGTCGTGTCTAAACTTTTTGAACGAATTTTGTTAGATCGACTTTCGCCGATAATTGAAGCTACAACTCCAAATTATCAGTTTGGATTCAGAAGGCAGCATTCAACAACTCATCAGCTACACAGAGTGGTTGATTTTATTTCTGTAGGGTTAGAACAAAAATTATACACATCGGCTGTATTTCTGGATATTAGTTCGGCGTTCGATAAGGTTTGGCATCCCGGGCTTTTGTATAAATTAAAATCTATTTTGCTGATACATATTATGGAATTCTGAGATCATTTTTAGAGGATAGATATTTTGTTGTGCGCCAAGGTTTGGAATATTCTAATATCTGGCATATCGAAGCAGGAGTTCCTCAAGGGTCCATATTATCTCCTGCTTTGTACTCCATATTTACGTCTGACTTCCCGGAAAATGACTTCACGACAGTAGCAACGTACGCAGATGATACCGTTCTGTTATGCAGCAGTGAATCTCCAGAAGAAACTTCGATGAACATCCAAAATCACTTGTATGAGGTATCTACATGGCTCAAAAACTGGAGAATGAAAGTTAACCCGCTGAAATCTGTGCAAGTGACTTTTACTTTAAGAAGAAGAACTTGTCCAACTGTTTACCTGGATAACAATGAGATACCGCAAGAAAATAAAGTTCGATATCTGGGCCTCCATTTAGACCGTAGACTGACTTGGTATTTGATATCATATCAAAACAAAACGTTTGCAACTAAATAATCGTACAAAATTACTTTCAAAATTCATCAACAGATAATCAACTCTATTATTAAAATTTAAATTATTAACATACAAAGCCTATTTACGACCGATATGGAATAACGGTATTGAAATTTTTGGGACCGCAAAGAAAACTCACATTCAAAAAATTCAAACTCATCAGTCAAAAATACTTCGGATGATAACGAACGCCCAATATTACGTAACAAATTTAACATTGCATTCCGATTTGAAAATCCCTTTTGTAACAGAAACTGCTAAAATAAAATATTCCAAATTTAACAGGAAATTAACAGATCACATCAATCCCCTAATACAATAAATGTCAAGACGAAACTTACCACACCGACGCCTACGAAGAAAATGGAGTAGAGATCTATTGATCTAATTGTTCTATATTTTTATTAATTTATTTTTTGAAATCCACTATACTTTTGAATTATCCACTGGGATATATTTTTAAAAAAAATATTTCTGTTTATTTATAAAGTTATTTGTTTTTTTCAAAATTTAGTTAAGCTTTTGGATGGTTATACTGTACTGTATAGTTTCTAAATAAAATTAACGTTAAAAAAAGTGTTTGTTTATTTCTAATGTTTTATTACTAATGTTAAATTATATTGTTAATTATTTGCATTGGCAAGAGAAAATTGTGTGAGTGTTTCACACCAGATTTTTGTACTTAATGTTTTAGAGAAGCTAAATCTTTAGTAATTGTAGCATCTATATCAATAAATACAAACAATTATGAAATTTATAGCCAGTTTATTGAAGATGACTGAATGAAGCTACCATTCAATATTTTAATTTTTATATAAACATACTACTCTGAAGAAGGTTGGTATCTCCAAAATGTATGTAAGTTTTTTAAAAAAAAAACTAACAGGCTATCATAATTGGTTAAAGAGAAATTTAATTTATGTTGTAATTTATGAATTAAATGAAAAGCAGGATGCATCGCAAGAATTTGTTTGTAAATTTGTGTACTATATTGTAACAAGTCAGTGAAGAAAAGTTTTTCTTTACAGAAAAATTTTGTAGACATTGATTGTAAGTGAGAATCAATTGTTCAGTGTAAAGTAATCTTCATCATTAGTTTCAGTTTTAAGTTTCGTAACAAATTAAATACAAGTAATTTAATTTGTAGTTTGTTGGAAGTCTGTACTATTTTTCAGCGTAGATGAGTTCTGAACGTACGCATTGCCCCGTACTCACTTTATAGGTAGTCAATGACTTGCCAGTAATGTTTCCAATACTTGCTCTCGTAGCTCTGTTATATATTTGGTTAGCCGTTTTTTTGATTTTTCAATAACAATTATTACAACTTATCAACATACAAACAGCTGATTATACTATTAAGTATTGTATGTTAACACGCCCTATAGTCGACGTGTTCAGTAATATTTATCAGGCTCATACATTCGTAAAGGCCAAGTCAATTGCTCTAAGCGCTGGACTACGCATGTGCAACTTGACTTCGACCCCGCATACCCCTTCGACCAACATGCTTATTTATCTATACATTTCTGTACACCCATTCCGAAGGAATTTAAGCTGCCTAGTGGCTCCGAAGCGCTACGTAGGAACCCACAACCCCTGAGAGGCCAACCTTACTGGGTGGGTGAGGTCACGTCCGCAGGGCGCCCCACTCCCCTCAGTACTCGTGTAAAAGTTGGACGAGTCACTGTCGAGCTCGTTACGCAGCTAATGCTTTGACAGCCCCTGAGAGGCCAACCCTAATGAGTGAGTGCGGTCACGTTCACAGGGCGCCCCACTTCCCTCAGTACTCGTGTAAACTTTAGACGAGTCACCGTCGAGCTCGTTACGCAGCTAATGCTTTGCACGTGGCTCTACCACACATGGATGTTCTGCTCACAACCGTGTACTATAAATAGCACACGGCGGTGCTACAGCCAGCGTCCGTTACCTCAAAGCAGGTGAGGATTGGGTAGCTAAACTGCAGTTCTATGGGCACGCTCTGTTTGGTCTGGGGCGTTGCCCCCCCTTTCGACCAACAGTAAGATGTACAGTCGGAGTGTTGTTGAAAATTGACAACACCCATTGTATTTTGTAGGCATGTTGTTCCATTGTTGATTACATACACTGCACTATTGCAGTACGTACAAGACTATACTAATGCAGACGCACGTTTTGCCCACCGCTCTCCTTACGAAAATCAGGCTATACAATCTGACAACGCTGCAAAACGTTCTAATTGGTCTAAACGCGTAGAACGGCATAGCCCATCAACAGTTAAAAGCATTATAACAATAATAATTAATTGTAATTTATAATTTTATAAATAAAAAATTGTTATAAATTTAAGAGTACCCGAAATGCCTATCTCCGTAATGTTAAATGAAAGGAACATTTTCTCAAAAATTGCTTCAGTTGTTATCCTGTTAAATTTTTTTGTGGTTTCTATTCAGGCTATTTTACACCCATAGGGTCAGTAGCATCTTTATATATATTGTTGGAAGATAAGAAAATGATTTTTGAAATTACAACTTTTTAAAAACATAATTTTTTGCCTATTTAAGTGGAAAATAAATATTTGAACACTTTTTTTTACCGTAATATTAACTCAGTACATTTAAATTATGGTATAAAAGGCTGTGAAAAACATGCATTAAAATCCGTTAACATTTGGCTGGGAAAATGTGCCCTATGTGTAAAAAATTGGTGTTTACGGGAAACAAGAAAAAACTAAAAGAGAACACATTATATGTACTACAATACAGTTGCCTCTAATACATTTCAGGATCGTAATCTGGAATTCCTCAACCGCTACATTCGCAGCTGGTCTAATGCCGACTTAAATTTTTAAAACAAAAACAAAATTATGAGTTTATCATTTGTCATTCAAAAAAAAGATGTGTTTATGCAAATTGATAACGTTCAGAAAATAACGTAAAGGTTCAATATATTTTTAATATTTTTGAGTTAAAAATTGCAAAAATCCAAACAAATTATATATCATTAGATGTAGAAAATTCTGAATTTTAATAATGTGCAAAAAACCGGATATGTGAACAATTTTAATTTTCTCCGTTCCGGGTACTCTTAAAGAAAGTTATATTACATCCAGATTCCGGAAGAACCTAGATTTAGGTATTACAATATACTCGTATATATTATTATATAACGGTACATTCTAGAACGAAATCAAACTCGGATAATAAAATACAATATTTTTACTAAATGCGTATATTTTTAATAAATTTATAAATACAGGTGACTTACAAAGCTATTTTAGTCATTGTGGAGTGATAATGAACTTCATTAGGACATAAATGTTTTTTAAAAAAAAGTAGGTTATAATACCTTGAGGACTATTCCCATGACTCTAGTTTGCTAGCTGCTAGTACTAGCAGGTTATTAGTAACTAGAAACGTTTCCTAATATTCACACCGGCTAGTCAATCACGTGACCATTTCTCTCCTACTAGCGCTAGTAAAATCAAACATGTTCCAAGTCTCTAGTGCACCAGTGAATACTAGCGCTTTAACTAAACTATAGCTACTTGAGTCACGAGTTTGCCTTTGTTTGCAACGAGGGGTTAAGAGGGAAAAGCATCAGTGCACATGGGCGACTGCTCCAATTTCAGTGCAACAAACACAATAATTAACCTATACTTAGAGCATAATGCAGTATATCGCGAAACCTTTAGTAGGTTAACTTTACGAATATAACTGTTTGGTACCGTAAAAGGAAATGTTAGTTTCTCGAAAATGTGGGCAGACTATTCACAACGCTGAACGAAATCTAAATTGCTGTGAAGTTGAAGCCAAACAAAAATGCCTTTCCCTGCCACTTACCAAAAGCCATGAGCGAGTGGCTAACTACTATGATGTTTCTCTTTCGAGAAGACGTGTAGAAGCTATTCGTCAACAGTTTTGTTGACACCTGGTAAAAAAAGAAACGGTTATATGAGACTGATAGTGAAGACGCCAGTGACACCGATAGTAAAGAAGGCGATTCATTCGTAGAAAATTTTGTTCCAATGGAAAAAAGTAGCTGGTAATTACAGTAAATCAAACATTTCTAGTCATGTAACTAAGCTACAGGCAATATTACAGGTAACATTTATTTCTTATAAGGTTTATGAAGAAAATATTTTCTTGGAATTGACCATAGCTTACAAAACCCGTTTTTGAGACAATCGCGAAAAATTACACGAATAAACTTTTACTTCCGGTTGATCGATTTTTATGAAAATGTTTGTGTCGGGTCCGGTAGTGGTATTTAACGTAAGTTTCAAGTTTCAAGTTCGTACGATGTTCCGTTCTGGAAATATTCTGATCACACACACACAGACCAATCGCTAAAAACATGTTTTTTGGGTTCAGCGGTCTGAAAACGTGTAGATCCGGTAAAAACTCGATTTCGAAAAATCGACCTGAAAACAATACTTTGCTTTCTATGTATCATATAGGCAAGAGAGAGTAAAAAGGTTTTATTTTATATTTCAAATGTGAATTTTTTAAATAGAAGACTCCATATTGGGGTAAAGACGTGTCAATTGTTCCGTGTAGTGATGAACTTTAGGATAAAAGCGAGTACAAAATAATAATATTCAAACAAATTTTATTAAATATTTATTTTTCTAATTTTATTTATAATAAGTGACTTATTAATACAAAGCTTTTTAATCATTAATATATGATGATGGATTTTGTGACATTTTTTTAAGTAGGAAAAGAAGTGTAAGGGCAATATAAACTATACCAACGGATAAAAATGTGTGTAAACATGATTAAACGTGAAATCAGAAATTTGAAAATATATATGAAATCGTAGCAATGTGGTAATAACAAATGGAACCGAATGAATCTCAGCATTTATCCCAACAATCCACAAATTTGTTAACATAATGCCAATCAACCAAGTTTCCTTTGCCTACTAATCCCCAGGCCCATTTAGTGGATTTACGTGCACAATTTTGGCAGCATATACTCTGTTCTATACAGTCTGGAAATCTATAAACCCACAACAATACAGATACCGAATAGCAATGAGATCCTAATGCATAACAAAGAAAGCAACCTACAGTAATTACGGCTGCAAACATCGATCCAAAAAACACACCAATAATTGAACCAACATAATGAAAAAATGTGTGACCTTTAGGAGCTGGCTCTGGAATAGGTTTTCCATTGATATCATCCTGAAAAATAAAGCCATTTGCATTAACAAATAAGTTTTGTAACAAACGTATCACATTAAAACAACAAATTTTTGTGTAATAAAATTTTACTTGGGTATATTGGACAACTCGAACTAATTCTGAGAATAATCAAGATGTTGATGCAACTTTAAATAATCTAAATAAGGGCTTAACTGGAATTTAAGAAAATTAAAAATACATATATAATGTAATTTACATGTGACATTATCAATATAACCATACGGTTCATTTATTTCTGATATCATGATCAATCGGAATTTTACATATCAGGATTAATTAAGGATAGTAATTTTCGATGCACTCTCAGAGAAGAAAATCGAGTCAGTGAATAGTTTCGAGTCTCCAACGGAAAGCGGCTGTCATTTTCCCACTTCTTTTAAGATATACATTCAAGTGGCGCCGAAAAAGTTCAGTAGAAGATGCAGATTTATGGGTTTGAAAGAGTGAAGGAGATTTTGATCTTACATACCCTTCTTTTTTCGGATGATCAGGGTCTCATTGTGAATTAAAAGTATGCTCTTTCCTGTATAGCGGGTAACCTTGAAGAAGAGTAGGCTACTAGATGAAGGAGCCTAAATGTAAATACAAAAAGACGGAATATCTTAGAGCAGGTGGAATTTTCGAAAATCTCTCGTTACAGAATGGTGAAACGTATTTTTGTGAGCGGTAGAAATACCTCAGGTCAATTTTTTCATCTGAGGGAATGAGTCTATGGAATGTCAGGAATCATATGGTGTGATCCTTGATCCGGGTGAAGCAGCTCTTCAAAGAGTAAATTCTGTGATCTAGCAAAAAGTAGATGAGCACGAGGATATTAGAGGCCACATAAATACTGGAGCCCATAAATTATGATAGAGAGTCTTGAGAAATAAATTCCAAGAATTTAACAAACACTGGAGGCTTTACACTGATTACTGAGGTCATTGAAAGTCTTCAGATAGGAGCATGTGAGTAATGAAGACATACGCGGTAGACCGGTTCTTAGGGTACAATAGTAGAAAATAAAGACTAGATGATTAGTATGGTATAGGCATGTTCAAAGATTAAGCATCAATCTTTGATGCTCAATCCAATGCCTTCGCGCAATATGACGAAAATGTCCCCCCTTTACCACATCAAATGAACAGAGTGGATGCGCCGCCACCGTTATTATTGAGAGATGGCTGCGTCTTTCCGATGAACGTATTTTGATGGAGGGGTCCAAATTATAGTTTTCTGTACTTCGCTTCGTTCTACTGCCTGAAATCTATTAGAGGAATCTATTGAAGTACTGACGTAAAATGACGCTTGTGTTTGTACTTTTAGTGTTGTTGTGTGTAAATATTGCTGCATAATATATTTTTCTACAGTTTATGTTATTGTTTAAATTTCATTAAAAATAGACATAGAGTTTAATAACTTTCATTTTGTGTTAATTTAAATCTGTAGTGATAGGTATTAAGGTCTTAACTTGAAAATAGTCATTTTTCAGGAAAAGCAAAAGAAAATTTGAGACAGTATAATTTATATTTTTTTATTTTTTAAGGATAGTTTTTACAAAATTGTCTCTTTCAAAAATTGTTTTTATAATTTGTTATGCATGTGTTTTGTTTTCAACCTAACAACGTCAATAAAAATTCTGTTTATGTCTACGCTGTGGCCCTTTTTTCGGGGGACAATTCACAACTTAAGTCCTTTACCGTTTACTATGTAACTTAATACCTTTTGATCTGGTAAATTCATACTACAGTTACTTAAGTCACGACTTTGCTTTTGGTTTCTTATCATTTCGACCATTTCAATTTGATTTTTATTCCAGTTGATCTCAGCATTGATATTAGTAAAATAATAAACTACTATTGGTATAAAGGTTAACTCAACTTAAGACCTTTTGTGCAACTAAAACGGACTGAGAAACTAAATCTAAACTAAACTACTATTGGTATAAAGGTCTTAACTCAACTTAAGACCTTTTGTACTACTAAAAAAGACTGAGAAACTAAATCTAAAGGTATCATTTACACTTAAGACTTTTATACCGTTACGCAAAGAGAAAACTTTTATAAAGCCAGTCAACATAATTCACTTCAGGAGTTAGCTACACTTAAGCCCTTTGCACCAATTGAAAGAGAAAATTTTTCTTAACTGGGTAGTACACTTAACTCAAAATCGACAATTTTTGATTTCACTACAGAAATATGGCATCAACTTCAAAATAGTCAAGTTCACCCGGATGCCCACTTCGAGGACAAGCTCGTAAAAATAGTTTATAATGAAGCTTCCTATTTAATTAATAAAATGCTTTGCTTATTTTCATGTCAAAACAAATTATTAACAGTAATAAGGTTGTGAAAACTGCTCTAGAAGAAGCGTTTTGTTCAAAATTCTTAGGCTTAACAATAAACAGAAACTTTAATTGGAAATGGTATAATAAATAAGATATCTAGGCAAGTTTTCTTTTATGCAACACGCTCGCTGTGAGAAATGCACGCCTAGACAAACTGTTGGTCAACTGATCCCCTCCACTGGTAGGCTGTGCGAGAGAGAAAGAATGTGAGAGATCCATCATTTTTGCTCTTTCTGCGCAGTAGAGTTCATTTTAAGCAGGTTATTTTGTTTGTGCACGCATTATAGTAACCATAATATACATACGTTCGTATCTCCTAAAAGAATAAACCTTCCGTATTTAGCTTTAGGTTATCATTAAAATCTATCAAAAAAAATTAAAACCTTAAATGAAATTTGGTAAATATCTTACCAGAAACATTATGATGATTATGAGTAAAGCACCATTGATTTTTCTATTTTTGAAAAAATTTAGCAACATTTTTTTAGTGTTTAGTTTGCAATTTTACCCTGCAAAAATAGTAATTACATTTTACAATTAGTTATTACATCAATATACAAATACAAGAACGAATATTTACGCTTATATTATAAAGAAGTAGTGGATGTTTATTTGTTTGCCTCTATGAGGTAATTTAGACACTAACGACCTGATTTCAAAAACTGTTTCACTGATGTAAAGCTTGGAACTCCCTGAGTAACAATAAATGTAATATTTAATAACGTAATTTTTAATGTTAATTAAAATTTGTAATGTTTGTTTATAATCATACAACAATAATTTATAATATATAATGATATTGTATTATTACGTTATAGGTTTTTCATTATTAACAGCTTTCAGTTTTACTTTTTATAGTATTAATTTTGTCATACAAACGTATATCTACTAAATTAACTAATGTATTTAAGACTCAAATAAAACTTTTTCGATATGATAAACTTGATGAAAAAATCAGTCAACTTTCTAGTCGGAACGGTAGCTTGTGGAGTAACATACGAGCTATACTCCGACAGTCGCAAGTACGTGTTCCAATACGTAACGAGGGGGAGCCGTGGAGAATCACAGACGAAGAGCAAGTAGAACTCTTTTCTGACCATTTAGACCATATATTCCAATCACATCAGGACTTAGCGGACGTCACACATGATGATTATGTCTTACAATCTCGAGACATACCTTACCGGTTTCGATTCCCCATGATCTGATTTCGGTTTAAAAACTGGAAAAGCCACAGGATATGATCTTATATGCTCCGAAGTACTAAAAGAATTGCCTCGAAAGGGTATTGTATTTCTGACATGTTTATTTAATTCTATATTTCGTACAACGACCTTCCCTATACAGTGGAAGCATTCACAAATTCGTATGATTTTAAAGCCTAATATACCTCCCTCTCTTCCTTCATCGTATCGCCCAATTAGCCTCCTCCCACTGTGCTCCAAAATATTTTAAAAGATGTTACATAAACGGCTTTTAACTATTCTTCCACAACATGTCATCCCTGATCATCAATTTGGCTTTCGGTCAAACCATTCTACTATTCACCAATTACACCGTATAGGCTGGAATTTTTCTTGATATCAGTCAGGCTTTCGACAAGGTCTGGTATAACGGTCTTTTATTTAAATTTAAATCTGTTTTACCGTCTACGTACTATCTGGTAATCAAGTAGTTCTTTCACATCGCTTTTTTCTGTGAAATAAGATTCTGCTGTATCTCCGTGTCGTCCCATAAATGCAGGAGTTCCCCAAGGAGCAGTTTTGTCACCCTATTTGTACTCCATCTACGTATCCAATTTTCTTACCACACAACAAAATATAACTGCAACATTTGCCGATGACACAGCAATATTAGCCAGCGAAACCAGATGTGAAGACGTAACGCTTAGTCTTCAACATCACATGAACACTGTACAACATTGGTGTACTACTTGGAAAATTAAACTTAATGCTGAAAAATCACAACACATTACATTTACTCTCAGACAGCAAACTTGTCCCTCAGTTTATTTTACAGTGAAATACTTAGGACTGACACTAGACAGAAGACTGACATGGAATCTACATACCAGACTTAAAAGGCAATCGCTTAACGCGCGGTTAAAACTTCCTTACAGTCTTATTCACCATAAATCTCCTTCTTCAATTGCTCAGAAACTTAAGTGTTTCTTCGTCCTTTTTGGAACTATGGTTTAACGATGTACGGATCAGCTAAAGTATCTGACATAGAACGTATTAAGACATTCCAGAACCAAACCTTACGCATCATCACAGGCTGTCCGACATACGTTAGTAACAAAACATTACATAAAGACCTTAACATCGAAACGGTAGACGAAACAATAAAGAAACTACACAGAAGTTTTCACAGCAAACTACACTATCACACAAATCCACAAATTCAGTCATTGTCGGTCCTCATCTACCACACAACCCGCCTAGAAGACTGAAAAGGCAAAGTAGAGACCTTTTGTGAAGCGTTATGAGGGGTTGCCGCTGGGCGACTACCTCACACAAGTGATATCAAGACAATATTATATCAAACTATTGACATTTAAACTGCTGGTTGTGTTTAATTGTTACACAGTTGTAGTTTATTTTTATTAAAAAAGGTAAAAAAAAAATTTTTAAGCTTGTTTAAAAATGGCCGGCCCGTTAGCGTAGTGGTTAGTGCAACTGGCTTCTACGCCGGGGTCCCGGGTTCGATTCCCGGTCTGGTTTGGATTGTTTTCATCACTCATTTCCATATATCATCATTCTCCATCGACTGCAGGTAGCAGACATTACAAAACAGTCAGACGTAAAACAAACAAAAATTAAATATATAGCTTTATTTATCGAATGCAGTAAATATTCACAAAACATTGTGATTAGGCTACACTACTTATGATTTTATTTTAATTATATGTTTATTTTTATAAGATTTATGAGTTATATCAGAAGATCATTTTTTTTTTGAACTTCTATCAAAACTATCAAATTTTTTTTTTATATTGTAATTTTTAAAATACCATATTTTTGTACAATAAAAAAATATAATTTTGATTCCAAGATACCCTCTAAAACGTTTGTTTAATACAACTGTTTCGACTAATTTTGCCGGAAAATTGAATATTTTGTTTTTATTTAATACAAAATAGAACTAATGGATAATTTTTAAAAAGTTAAGGAAAAAGGCACTGTGTCTATTTTCTTTTTAATAGTTAGGAAAATCATGACTGTGAGATATCCATGTTAAAAGGACATAAATTTATCTAAATAACAAAAAAATGTTTCAAAATAAATTACATAGAAAAAGGAGAAGAAAACAATGAAACTAATAACAAATTTCTTTACTTCTCCTGTAAAATTCGCTTTATGTGACATAATGCGCTTTACGTCCTAGCTACATAATCAGTAGCACATTCATTACAAAATGTTTAATTCAGCAAATTCCAGCCTATCACAAAATGCAAATTTATATATTCCATAAAATTGAGATTATAATAATTTCATTCTAATGAATTCTAATAATAAATAAAAACTGTAATAAATTTTCTAATATTTATCTTGTTAATATAATAAATTATTAATATAATAAAAACTTTTAATTTTGTGCGTAGAATACTTTTTTTTTGTTAAAAGTCCGACTGTTCTGCAATTACTGCTAATGCAGACGGTGAAGGATGAAATAATTTTTTTTATAACGTATGAAAATATGCTGTGCCTGAGTCGGATTCGAACCCAAGATAGCATGATGAAAGGAAAGCACTTTACTAACTAGGCCAATGCGGCCAACAGCGTTGTGAAACTGTGATCGAACTAGCGTAGAGTACGCTCTTAATGATATTGCCATTTCAATAGCGTTATCTATAGATGTACATTATAAAAGAAAATGAAAGAATTCATCGATATAATAAAAATTGCTTGGAAAAAAGATAAAGAAGAGTTTGATAAATAAGAGAAATAACAATATTTAATAATCTTAACAAATCGAAATGTTAAATGAAGATGAGAAGATCAGAATGTATGCTATTCCAAAAAAAAGGAATGAGCATTATAAAAATTTAAACATTGATGGAATATCTCACCTGATTCAAGTAAGTTGTTCGTTGATGATACCAAAGCAGATGAAGTATTAATTTATATTAAAATTGCGAATGGTAATTACTTTGAATTTGGTAGGCCACTTGTACGTAGTCTATTTAACCTGATATCTCCCTCTACAAAAGTATTAATTTAATATGTAGTAATTCAATTAACATGTTGGTTTTTATTTTTATTTTAAACTCATCAATGACGTCAATAAACTTAGATGTCGAAATTGTGTTATATTATTTCCATGCTAACGAATTTCGTTCATCTACTTATTTTAATTTTCAGTACTTATGTAGCATTATGATCATAAAACATTTGGGACTACAAAATTCAGGACTTCTTTTTCTTCTGCCTTTCAAGGATTAGGCATATTTGCTTGTTCCAAACCTTTTAAATCTGCCCATCTTTATCGGGAGTCGATTGTTCTCTCTTTTCCTCCGGTTTATAGCCTAGTGTTTGCTTAGGTAGGTATTCTGTCCTCCCTCATTGTGTTCCCATGCTCTAACCACTGCATTCTGTTCTGAGATACCTTGTCGTTTATAGAGATGTTTAGGTATTTCCTTATCTCAGTATTTCTGTAACGATGGTCTCTATTACACCCATATGTATAACGAAAAAATTTTATATCATATGCTTGCAATCACATTTAACCTAACTCAAACCGAGTAGCTTCTGAGATGTGCATACCGGCTGTGTGAGAAAGAGCAATTTAGAAAGAGATAGGAATACTGAAACGCGCTCACTACAGTCTGATTGAAAATTTAAACTAAGTTTCGGAATATATATTTTATTTTTTCTTATCTCGGTATTCCTGTAACGACGTTCTCTACTACACCCATACCTATGCCGAAGAAATTTCATGTCAGATACTTGCAATCTACTCTTCTCTCGCTTTGATACCATCCAAGTTTCACTGCCATAGAGTAGGCCTAATAAGGGAAAATAGAGGTAATTACTTAAAATCTTTTGCTTCTATTGAAAAATTTTACGCTAAGTTTTTGGAATCATATTAGAGCTGCATCATTTTGGTTTTGTTTTTTGTTAGAAAGTTAAAACCGACGGAATTTTTATCTCTATTTGTAAAAAACGTTGAGCATGTAACGTTTTTGGTTACATTATCAACCAATTAGCCAGCCACATTTTTGATAAAGAACTTTAGGCCCCGCCTCATTATCATTATTACAGGTACTCGATGCGTTAAGGGGGCGAACTGTAGCTTCTCTGTTTTGCTTTTTGTTACTGAAATTGGAAAGTTGAAATTAACGGCACAGATAACCTTTCCGTCGTAGATAACAAAACATCTTGGCGAATACATACCCTAAAACAATCATCGTTTATGTTTTCTAAAATTATCACTATTTGTTCCGTTCCAATAATAAAGCGTGCTTCATTTCTGATATTAAATAATGTAGGTTCCACACCTACTTGTCAGTAGGTGGGTGGCTTGGCTATGGTGAAAGACTACAAAAATTCATTTTTGTTGAAGTCCACAATGAAAACTTTGCTGAATTTTAAGTTGAATCTTTCAGGATTGTATAGTTTGTAATCAACCCCTCACTCGTAATTATTGCATGATATTTATGACGTTCTTCGTGCACCAGTCAATCCCCAACTGCAATCACTTCCACTTCCTCTTCACCACCGCACAAGACATTGAAAATTAGGTGTGCCTAATTCAATAAAATACTTTCTTGCAATCTTTGAATAGGCAATGCTATAATTGTCTTGTGCAATAGCCAATCTAAAGTTTTAAAAGACGATGGCAGTGTTTGAACTTGTACGCACACACATTATGTCAATATAATGTTCTTGAAATCTAAATATGTGTTATAAGAAAAGTTAGTATAATGTATTTAACTTTCCCCTTTATAAATATATAGAAAAGGAAAGTAGGTATTGTTAAATGTCGGTTTTTCAAAATCGAGTTTTCACCGGAAAAACACATTTTCAGGCTCCCTTTACCCCAAAAAACATATTTTCAAGGAATGTGTGTGTGTGTGTGTGTGTGTGTGGGTGTGTGTGTATGGTGTGTGTGTGTAAAAGAGAGAGAGTGAGTGAGTGAGTGTGTGTGTGTGTGTGTAATTGCGTGCAAACAAAATACGAGGTGTGCCTATTAAAATAACGAGACTGACGTTGTAAAAAATTTTAATTTTGTTTTATACATAATTACTTATTTTCATCTTCATAATACACTTCTTCTCTATCCCTACAACGCTCAGTACGAAACACTGGAGTGCATTAGGCTTTTTCTAGCGATTCGGAAATAAAATAAGTACCCGTTTTTTCAGCGCATTTTTACTTTCTCTTGCCTATATGAATATATAGGAAGGAAAGTATTGTCGATTTTTCGAAATCGAGTTTTCACCGCATCTACACGTTTTCAGACTCCCTGAAGCCAAAAAAACATGTTTTAATGATTGGTTGTGTGTGTGTGTGTGTGTGCGCGCGTGTGTGTGAACAGAATATATTAAGAATGGAACATCTTACGAACTTAAAACTTCAAACTTAAGTTAGATACTACTAGAGCGCCTGACACAAACATTTTCATCAAAATCGGTCACCGAAAGTAGTAGTTTATTCGTGTCATTTTTTCACTTTTTTGCGATTTTTTCAAAAAACCGCTCCTACGATTTTTTTTAAAAATCGCCTCATTTACTACATTTTTTATGCTCTGCAAGATGGGGTAGGCGCCATGTTTGCTGTAATTCTTGGGAAGATTTCTTCTCGTAAAAAAGCTGTTTTTTTAAGATTACGACTTTAATATGCATTTTAGCTCAAAATTGTATTTAATTAAAGTTGTAGTGAATTTGAAATTCTACAACTTTTATTTCAAACATTTTTTAATAACGCTTAGTTTTGCGATAATTAGTGATTTTCCTGAACCCGTTTTTAGCGCACTTTTCACTTAGTGCATGCGCTGTAGAGGGCGGTTACTGGCTCAGCCTTGATGACAAAGGCCTCTGTCGGTACGCAGCCGAAAGGTTTGTCGGTACGCCGCCAAAGGGCCTACCGCGCCGACAAGGGCCGGGAGAATTATTGAAGGCCGGCAACACAGTAAATTATGTTAAATTAATTTAATGATAATTTATTTAATGATGTCATTTACTCAATAGGTTTATATTTCATTATTACAAACATAAAGCAACAATATTGAGAAAAAGTAGTGTATTCACCCTACCTATAATTTAACCATAACTTGAAGAATATTGGTGTAAGATTTGTCAATATATTTTTTCCCGTTTTTATCGTTAAAAATACTGTAAGCATGCATACGAAATGTTCACAAAATGGAAGAAATTATTCTGGAAAGGGCGGGAATAACAGAAAAGACTCATAATATTTATTTAATAAACATTGCTGTCTCCAGGCCAGCTCAATCAGTCATTTGGTAGAAAGTCGCTATTATTTGTTAAAGCTGAGTGTACACGGTTCAATCTGGTTGAATCAAAGAAATTGATTAGTTTAGATTGCATTTTAACCAAATTGTTCAATGAAATTGTAAATTGAAGGTTGTAGACTGGCTTTCTACTTTTGTTCAATCCCGTTGATCAAAAATGGTAAGCCGAATACACACGGTTCAGTTTGGTTGCTCAATAAAATTGAAAAGTGTAGATTACATTTCAACCAATTGTTCAATGAAATCGAACATTGAAGGAAGTAGACTGGGCCCTCCGTAAAGCACATATTTTCCACTCTGCATATGACACCTTTACTTCATTCACCACAGGGTCTGGCTGTATAATAAAATTCATTACTTTCAGAGGAGATAACTCTGATAAGTGTCTTTTACACCTCTACCTCTTCTGTTCTTAAATGATTCAGCCATTTAATTGGCTGACCATGTGATAAGAAACAGAACTATTTATTTTAGCCCTGCAACGAACAGGTATTTAACAGTATAAAGTATAAATCATATAATATGCACAAGAACAAAAAATTATTTTGTAATACACTAAATTCATACCATAATAACCTGAAACATTCAATTAAAATAATCACAATATAATAGAAAAATTAACGAAACACTGGGAAATAATTAAAACAGAACCGAATAACTACTTAACGATATAATAACCGAACTGAACTTCACGACCAATATATTTTCGAGACTAAACCCCAACTGACCAATTAAGAGGCCTACTTGTAGGCTATAATAGTATCGTTTTGTTCTCTGTCACAATACGTTTGATTATTTAAAATACTGTAGATTTATAAACTCATTATTACGTGGGGTTATAAACGTACATAAAGAAATTGTAGCATTATAGCAGCACTGAAGCCAATAAATTATTAATGTAGAAAAAACTTGTAAGTCTGGGTGACTCGAAAATAATAAACAGCCTTCCGTATTTTATTTTCATTTGATATACAGTCATAACAAACTTATTACATTGCATCATAAATATACTATAGGCCTAACAATGTTTGTACGAAACTTCGTTTTTTTTACGTAACTTTGAATCCAAGCAATTGAATTATTTATTTGCAAAGCTTTATCTACTACATTAATCGTAGGGTGTGAAACATAACTGAACAAACAAATTTATGAATTCCGTGACGTCTTTGAACTGGTTCGGGAATAGGTTTTGTATCTATTTCAACCTTGAAAATAAAGTCATTTGCATTAAAGTTGTATGTTACAAAATAAGAACTAGCGATAAATTACAAAATAATACCAGATTAACGGTAAGGGTTCTAAACCGGCCAGTCACAAATGAAGAGTATCATGGCACTTATAAAAAATCTGGTGTGAAACAGTCACACAACTTTCTTTTGTCAATGCAAATAATGAACAATATCATCTAACATTAGTAATAAAACATTGGAAATAAACAAAAAATCTAACCTCAAAAAACATAACCTTATTTTAATCATGAGTGAAAGACTCAAAATGAAAATCAACCTAAGTTTGGCTTAAAAATACGGAAATATCTCTTTCGCACTAAACTAGGCTTTGTAAAAAAAAATGCTGTAAATGAAAGTTGTAGATCTTTTAATTTCCTATAAATTTGATTATACACCTTTTTCGTAAAGAGCATACTATGGCTGAAATCGTAAAAAACCGTTTTTTACAAGTTTTCGTGAGAAAAAACAGAAAATCGCTAATTACCGCAAAACTAAGCGCTATACAAAAAAATGTTAAAATTAAAAATAGTATAATTTTAAATTCTCTACAACTTTTATTATATACTTTTTTACGCTAAAATGCATGCTACAGCCGCAATCTTAAAAAATAATTATCTTACGTAAAAACAGCCACTCCAAGAATTTCAGCAGACATGGCGCCCACCCTATCATGTAGAACATAAAAAAAGTAGAAACAAGGCGATTTAAAAACAAATCGTAGGATCCGTTTTTGAGACAATCGCGAAAAATTACACGAATAAACTATTACTTCCGGTTGATCGATTTTAATGAAAATGTTTGTGTCGGGTCCGGTAGTGGTATTTAACTTGTTTCAAGTTTCAAGTTCGTACGATGTTCCGTTCTGGAAATATTCTGTTCACACACACAAACACACACACACACACACACACACACCAATAATATACAAAAACATTTTATTAAATATTTATTTTTCTAATTTTATTTATAATAAGTGACTTATTAGTACAAAGCTTTTTAATCATTAATATATGATGATGGATTTGGTGACGACATTTTTTTAAGTAGAAAAAGAAGTGCCATATAGAAGGGCCAATATAAACTATACCAAAGGATAAAAATCTGGTGTTAAACACTCACACAACTTTCTCTTGCCAATGCAAATAATTAACAATAAACCTAACATTAGTAATAAAATATTAGAAATAAACAAAAAACTAACCTCAAAAACATAACCTAATTTTAATCATGAATGAAAGACGCAGAATGAAAATCGAACTCAGGCTTAAAAATACGGAAAATCACTCTTTCTCACTAAACTAGGCTCCGTGGAGAAAAATGCTTTTTATAAAAGTTGTAGATCTTTTAATTTTCTATAAATTTAGTTATATACATTTTTGTCGTAAAATGCATATAAAGGCCGAAATCTTAAAAAAATCGATTTTTCACACGTTTTCGTGAGAAAAAAACAGAAAATCGCAAATTACCGCTAAACTAAGCGTTATACAAAAAATTGTTTGAAATAAAAGTTGTAGGATGTTAAATTATCTAAAATGTTTTTTATATAAATTGTTGCGCTAAAATTCATATTAAAGCCGAAACTTAAAAAAACAACGTTTTTACGAGAAAACACCCTCACCAAGAATTTCAGCAAACATGGCGCCTACCCTATCTTGTAGAGAATAAAAAATTGAGTAAACCAGGCAATTATAAAAAAAATCGTAGGACCAGTTTTGAGAAAATCGCAAAAAAGTGAATAATTACACGAATAAACTACTACTTCCGGTTGACCGATTTTGATAAAATGTTTGTGTCGCGTCCGGTAGTGGTATGTAACTTGAGTTTTAAGTTTCAAGTTCGTACATGTTCCGTTCTTGAGATATTCTGTTCACACACGCACACACACACACACATACAGACCAATCGCTAAAAACATGTTTTTTGGGTTCAGGAGGTCTGAAAACGTGTAGATCCAGTGAAAACTCGATTTCGAAAAATCGACATGAAAGCAATACTTTCCTTCCTATATATTCATATAGGCAAGAGAAAGAAAAAATGTGTGTAATTAAAAATAATGCAATGGATGGATTAAGGAAATAAGATAAAAACTTAGTTAAAATTTTAAAGTATTTTTAATTCTTAGAAAGGTATAGTGTAAAGGAATATTTCCTTTCAAGTTAAACGTGAAATCAGAAATCTAGCATTTGAAAATAATTATATGAATTCGTAACAATGTGGCAATAACAAATTGAACCGAATGAATCTCAGTATTTATCCCAACAACCCACAAATTTGTTAACATAATGCCAATCAACCAAGTTTCCTTTGCCTACTAATCCCCAGGCCCATTTAGTGGGTTTACGTGCACAATTTTGGCAGCATATACTCTGTTCTGCGCAGTCTTGAAAGTCCCACACGTATACAGCTAAACAATAGCAACATTTTCCTAATGCATAACAAAGAAAGCAACCTACAGTAATTACGGCTGCAAACATCGATCCAGAAAACACACCAATAATTGAACCAACATAATGAAACAATGTGTGACCTTTAGGAGCTGGCTCTGGAATAGGTTTCCCATTGATATCATCCTGAAAAATAAAGCCATTTGCATTAACAAATAAGTTTTGTAACAAACGTATCACATTAAAACAACAAATTTTTGTGTAATAAAATTTTACTTGGGTATATTGGACAACTCGAACTAATTCTGAGAATAATCAAGATGTTGATGCAACTTTAAATAACCTAAATAAGGGCTTAACTGGAATTTAAGGAAATTAAAAATACATATTAATGTAATTTACATGTGACATTATCAATATAACCATACGGTTCATTTATTTCTGATATCATGATCAATCGAAATTTTACATATCAGGATTAATTAAGGATAGTAATATTATTCGATGCACTCTCAGAGAAGATAATCGAGTCAGTGAATAGTTTTGAGTATTCGACGGAAAGCGGCTGTCATTCTCCCACTTCTTTTAAGAATATATTCAAATGGCGCCGAAAAAGTTCAGTAGAAGATGCAGATTTATGGGTTTGAAAGAGTGAAGGAGATTTTGATCTTACATACCCTTCTTTTTTCGGATGATCAGGGTCTCATTGTGAATTAAAAGTATGCTCTTTCCTGTATAGCGGGTAACCTTGAAGAAGAGTACTAGATGAAGGAGCCTACATGTAAATACAAAAAGACGGAATATCTTAGAGCAGGTGGAATTTTCGAAAATCTCTCGTTACAGAATGGTGAAACGTATTTTTGTGAGCGGTAGAAATACCTCAGGTCAATTTTTTCATCTGAGGGAATGAGTCTATGGAATGTCAGGAATCATATGGTGTGATCCTTGATCCGGGTGAAGCAGCTCTTCAAAGAGTAAATTCTGTGATCTAGCAAAAAGTAGATGAGCACGAGGATATTAGAGGCCACGTAAATACTGGAGCCCATATATTATGATAGAGAGTCTTGAAAAATAACTTCCAAGAATTTAACAAACACTGGAGGATTTACACTGATTACTGAGGTCATTGAAAGTCTTCAGATAGGAGCATGTGAGTAATGAAGACATACGCGGTAGACCGGTTCTTAGGGTACAATAGTAGAAAATAAAGACTAGATGATTAGTATGGTATAGGCATGTTCAAAGATTAAGCATTAATCTTTGATGCTCAATCCAATGCCTTCGCGCAATATGACGAAAATGTCCCCCCTTTACCACATCAAATGAACAGAGTGGATGCGCCGCCACCGTTATTATTGAGAGATGGCTGCGTCTTTCCGATGAACGTATTTTGATGGAGGAGTCCAAATTATAGTTTTCTGTACTTCGCTTCGTTCTACTGCCTGAAATCTATTACAGGAATCTATTGAAGTACTGACGTAAAATGACGCTTGTGTTTGTACTTTTAGTGTTGTTGTGTGTAAATATTGCTGCATAATATATTTTTCTACAGTTTATGTTATTGTTTAAATTTCATTAAAAATAGACATAGAGTTTAATAACTTTCATTTTGTGTTAATTTAAATCTGTAGTGATAGGTATTAAGGTCTTAACTTGAAAATTGTCATTTTTCAGGAAAAGCAAAAGAAAATTTGAGACAGTATAATTTATATATTTTTTATTTTTTAAGGATAGTTTTTACAAAATTGTCTCTTTCAAAAATTGTTTTTATAATTTGTTATGCATGTCTTTTGTTTTCTACTTAACAACGTAAATAAAAATTCCGTTTATGTCTACGCTGTGGCCCTTTTTTCGGGGGACAATTCACGACTTAAGTCCTTTACCGTTTACAGTGTAACTTAATACCTTTTGATCTGGTAAACTCATACTACAGTTACTTAAGTAACGACTTTGCTTTTGGTTTCTTATCATTTCGACCATTTCAATTTGATTTTTTTTCAGTTGATCTTTGCATTGATATTAGTAAAATAATAAACTACTATTGGTATAAAGGTTAACTCAACTTAAGACCTTTTGTGCAACTAAAACGGACTGAGAAACTAAATCTAAACTAAACTACTATTGGTATAAAGGTCTTAACTCAACTTAAGACCTTTTGTACTACTTAAAAAGACTGAGAAACTAAATCTAAAGGTATCATTTACACTTAAGACTTTTATACCGTTACGCAAAGAAAAAACTTTTATAAAGCCAGTCAACATAATTCACTTCAGGAGTTAGCTACACTTAAGCCCTTTGCACCAATTGAAAGAGAAAATTTTTCTTAACTGGGTAGTACACTTAACTCAAAATCGACAATTTTTGATTTCACTACAGAAATATGGCATCAACTTCAAAATAGTCAAGTTCACCCGGATGCCCACTTCGAGGACAAGCTCGTAAAAATAGTTTATAATGAAGCTTCCTATTTAATTAATAAAATGCTTTGCTTATTTTCATGTCAAAACAAATTATTAACTGTAATAAGTTTGTGAAAACTGCTCTAGAAGAAGCGTTTTGTTCAAAATTCTTAGGCTTAACAATAAACAGAAACTTTAAATGGAAATGGCATAATAAATAAGATATTTAGGCAAGTTTTCTTTTATGCAACACGCTCGCTGTGAGAAATGCACGCCTAGACAAACTGTTGTCAACTGATCCCCTCCACTGGTAGGCTGTGCGAGAGAGAAAGAATGTGAGAGATCCATCATTTTTGCTCTTTCTGCGCAGTAGAGTTCATTTTAAGCAGGTTATTTTGTTTGTGCACGCATTATAGTAACCATAATATACATACGTTCGTATCACTTAAAAGAATAAACCTTCCGTATTTAGCTTTAGGTTATCATTAAAATCTATCAAAAAAAATTAAAACCTTAAATGAAATTTGGTAAATATCTTACCAGAAACATTATGATGATTATAAGTAAAGCACCATTGATTTTTCTATTTTTGAAAAAATTTAGCAACATTTTTTTAGTGTTTAGTTTGCAATTTTACCCTGCAAAAATAGTAATTACATTTTACAATTAGTTATTACATCAATATACAAATACAAGAACGAATATTTACGCTTATATTATAAAGAAGTAGTGGATGTTTATTTGTTTGCCTCTACGAGGTAATTTAGAAACTAACGACCTGATTTCAAAAACTGTTTCACTGATGTAAAGCTTGGAACTCCCTGAGTAACAATAAATGTAATATTTAATAACGTAATTTTTAATGTTAATTAAAATTTGTAATGTTTGTTTATAATCATACAACAATAATTTATAATAAATAATGATATTGTATTATTACTTTATAGGTTTTTCATTATTAACAGCTTTCAGTTTTACTTTTTATAGTATTAATTTTGTCACACAAACGTATATCTACTAAATTAACTAATGTATTTAAGACTCAAATAAAACTTTTTCGAGATGATAAACTTGATGAAAAAATCAGTCAACTTTCTAGTCGGAACGGTAGCTTGTGGAGTAACATACGAGCTATACTCCGACAGTCGCAAGTACGTGTTCCAATACGTAACGAGGGGGAGCCGTGGAGAATCACAGACGAAGAGCAAGTAGAACTCTTTTCTGACCATTTAGACCATATATTCCAATCACATCAGGACTTAGCGGACGTCACACATGATGATTATGTCTTACAATCTCGAGACATACCTTACCGGTTTCGATTCCCCATGATCTGATTTCGGTTTAAAAACTAGAAAAGCCACAGGATATGATCTTATATGCTCCGAAGTACTAAAAGAATTGCCTCGAAAGGGTATTGTATTTCTGACATGTTTATTTAATTCTATATTTCGTACAGCAACCTTCCCTATACAGTGGAAGCATTCACAAATTCGTATGATTTTAAAGCCTAATATACCTCGCTCTCTTCCTTCATCATATCGCCCAATTAGCCTCCTTCCACTGTGCTCCAAAATATTTTAAAAGATGTTACATAAACGGCTTTTAACTATTCTTCCACAACATGTCATCCCTGATCATCAATTTGGCTTTCGGTCAAACCATTCTACTATTCACCAATTACACCGTATAGGCTGGAATTTTTCTTGATGTCAGTCAGGCTTTCGACAAGGTCTGGCATAACGGTCTTTTATTTAAATTTAAATCTGTTTTACCGTCTACGTACTATCTTGTAATCAAGTAGTTCTTTCACATCGCTTTTTTCTGTTAAATAAGATTCTGCTGTATCTCCGTGTCGTCCCATAAATGCAGGAGTTCCCCAAGGAGCAGTTTTGCCACCCCATTTATACTCCATCTACGTATTCAATTTTCCTACCACACAACAAAATATAACTACAACATTTGCCGATGACACAGCAATATTAGCCAGCAAAGCCAGATGTGAAGACGTAACGCTTAGTCTTCAGCATCACATGAACACTGTACAACATTGGTGTACTTCTTGGAAAATTAAACTTAATGCTGAAAAATCACAACACATTACATTTACTCCCAGACAGCAAACTTGTCCCTCAGTTTATTTTACAGTGAAATACTTAGGACTGACACTAAACAGAAGACTGACATGAAATCTACATACCAGACTTAAAAGGCAATCGCTTAACGCGCGGTTAAAACTTCCTTACAGTTTTATTCACCATAAATCTCCTCCTTCAATTGCTCAGAAACTTAACTGTTTTTTCGTCCTATTTGGAACTATGGTTTAACGATGTACGGATCAGCTAAAGTATCTGACATAAAACGTATTAAGACATTCCAGAACCAAACCTTACGCATCATCACAGGCTGTCCAACATACGTTAGTAACAAAACATTACATAAAGACCTTAACATCGAAACGGTAGACGAAACAATATAGAAACTACACAGAAGTTTTCACAGCAAACGACACTATCACACAAATCCACAAATTCAGTCATTGTCGCTGCTCATCTACCACACAACCCACCTAGAAGACTGAAAAGGCAAAGTAGAGACCTTTTGTGAAGCGTTATGAGGGGTTACCGCTGGGCGACTATCTCACACAAGTGATATCAAGACAATATTATATCAAACTATTGACATTTAAACTGCAGGTTGTGTTTAATTGTTACACAGTTGTAGTTTATTTTTCTTAAAAAAGGTAAAAAAAAATTTTTGAGCTTGTTTAAAAATGGCCGGCCCGTTAGCGTAGTGGTTAGTGCAACTGGCTTCTACGCCGGGGTCCCGGGTTCGATTCCCGGTCAGGTTTGGATTGTTTTCATCACTCATTTCCATATATCATCATTCTCCATCAACTGCAGGTAGCAGAAATTACAAAACAGTCAGACGTAAAACAAACAAAAATTAAATATATAGCTTTATTTATCGAATGCAGTAAATGTTCACAAAAAATTGTGATTAGGCTACACTACTTATTATTTTATTTTAATTATAAGTTTATTTTTATAAGATTTAGTAGTTATATCATAAGATCTTTTTTTTTGAACTTCTATCAAAACTATCAAATTTTTTTTTTATATTGTAATTTTTAAAATACCATATTTTTGTACAATAACAAAATATAATTTTAATTCCAAGATACCCTCTAAAAAGTTTGTTTAATACAACTGTTTCGACTAATTTTGCCGGAAAATTGAATATTTTGCTTTTATTTAATACAAAATAGAACTAATGGATAATTTTTAAAAAATTAAGAAAAAAGGCACTGTGTCCATTTTCTTTTTAATAATTAGGAAAATCATGACTGTGAGATATCCATGTTAAAAGGACATAAATTTATCTAAATAACAAAAAAATGTTTCAAAATAAATTACGTAGAAAAAGGAGAAGAAAACAATGAAACTAATAACAAATTTCTTTACTTCTCCTGTAAAATTCACTTTATGTGACATAATGCGCTTTACGTCCTAGCTACATAATCAGTAGCACATTCATTACAAAATGTTTAATTCAGCAAATTCCAGCCTATCACAAAATGCAAATTTATATATTCCATAAAATTGAGATTATAATAATTTCATTCTAATGAATTCTAATAATAAATAAAAACTGTAATAAATTTTCTAATATTTATCTTGTTAATATAATAAATTATTAATATAATAAAAACTTTTAATTTTGTGCGTAGAATACTTTTTTTTTTGTTAAAAGTCCGACTGTTCTGCAATTACTGCTAATGCAGACGGTGAAGGATGAAATAATTTTTTTTTGTAACGTATGAAAATATGCCGTGCCTGAATGGGATTCGAACCTAAGATAGCATGATGAAAGGAAAGCACTTTACTAACTAGGCCAATGCGGCCAACAGCGTTGTGAAACTGTGATCGAACTAGCGTAGAGTACGCTCTTAATGATATTGCCATTTCAATAGCGTTATCTATAGATGTACATTATAAAAGAAAATGAAAGAATTCATCGATATAATAAAAATTGCTTGGAAAAAAGATAAAGAAGAGTTTGATAAATAAGAGAAGTAACAATATTTAATAATCTTAACAAATCGAAATATTAAATGAAGACGAGAAGATCAGAATGTATGCTGTTCCAAAAAAAGGAATGAACATTATAAAAATTTAAACATTGATGGAATATCTCACCTGATTCAAGTAAGTTGTTCGTTGATGATACCAAAGCAGATGAAGTATTAAATTTATATACTATTAAAATTGCGAATGGTAATTAGTTGGAATTTGGGAGGGCCTTTATAGTCTTTTTAACCTGACATCTCCCTCTACTGAAGCAGTATCAATATAATTATAGTAATTCAATTAACATGATGGTTTCTATTTTTATTTTTAACTCATCAATGATGTTAATACACTCTAGGCTTAGATGTCGAAATGGTGTTATATTATTTGCGTGCTAACGAATTTCGTTCATCTACTTATTTTAATTTTCAGTACTTATGTAGCATTATGATCATAAAACATTTGGGACTACAATATTCAGGACTTCTTTTTCTTCTGCCTTTCAAGGATTAGGCATATTTGCTTGTTCCAAACCTTTTAAATCTGCCCATCTTTATCGGGAGTCGATTGTTCTCTCTTTTCCTCCGGTTTATAGCCTAGTGTTTGCTTAGGTAGGTATTCTGTCCTCCCTCATTGTGTTCCCATGCTCTAACCACTGCATTCTGTTCTGAGATACCTTGTCGTTTATAGAGATGTTTAGGTATTTCCTTATCTCAGTATTTCTGTAACGATGGTCTCTATTACACCCATATGTATAACGAAAAAATTTCATATCATATGCTTGCAATCACATTTAACCTAACTCAAACCGAGTAGCTTCTGAGATGTGCATACCGGCTGTGTGAGAAAGAGCAATTTAAAAAGAGATAGGAATACTGCAACGCGCTCACTACAGTCTGATTGAAAATTTAAACTAAGTTTCGGAATATATATTTTATTTTTTCTTATCTCGGTATTCCTGTAACGACGTTCTCTACTACACCCATACCTATGCCGAAGAAATTTCATGTCAGATACTTGCAATCTACTCTTCTCTCGCTTTGATAGCATCCAAGTTTCACTGCCATAGAGTAGGCCTAATAAGGGAAAATAGAGGTAATTACTTAAAATCTTTTGCTTCTATTGAAAAATTTTACGCTAAGTTTTTGGAATCATATTAGAGCTGCATCATTTTGGTTTTGTTTTTTGTTAGAAAGTTAAAAACGACGGAATTTTTATCTCTATTTGTAAAAAACGTTGATCATGTAACGTTTTTGGTTACATTCTCAACCAATTAGCCAGCCACATTTTTGATAAAGAACTTTAGGCTCCGCCTCATTATCATTATTACAGGTACTCGATGCGTTAAGGGGGCGAACTGTAGCTTCTCTGCTTTGCTTTTTGTTACTGAAATTGGAAAGTTGAAATTAACGGCACAGATAACCTTTCCGTCGTAGATAACAAAACATCTTGGCGAATACATACCCTAAAACAATCATCGTTTATGTTTTCTAAAATTATCACTATTTGTTCCGTTCCAATAATAAAGCGTGCTTCATTTCTGATATATAAATAATGTAGGTTCCACACCTACTTGTCAGTAGGTGGGTGGCTTGGCTATGGTGAAAGACTACAAAAATACATTTTTGTTGAAGTCCACAATGAAAACTTTGCTGAATTTTAAGTTGAATCTTTCAGGATTGTATAGTTTGTAATCAACCCCTCACTCGTAATTATTGCATGATATTTATGACGTTCTTCGTGCACCAGTCAATCCCCAACTGCAATCACTTCCACTTCCTCTTCACCACCGCACAAGACATTGAAAATCAGGTGTGCCTAATTCAATAAAATACTTTCTTGCAATTTTTGAATAGGCAATGGTATAATTGTCTTGTGCAATAGCGATTCTAAAGTTTTGGGTAAAAAGACGATGGCAGTGTTTGAACTTGTACGCACACACATTATGTCAATATAATGTTCTTGAAATCTAAATATGTGTTATAAGAAAAGTTAGTATAATGTATTTAACTTTCCCCTTTATAAATATATAGAACAGGAAAGTAGGTATTGTTTTCATGTCGGTTTTTCAAAATCGAGTTTTCACCGGAAAAACACATTTTCAGGCTCCCTTTACCCAAAAAAACATATTTTCAAGGAATGTGTGTGTGTGTGTGTGTGTGTGTGTGTGTGTGCATGTGTGGTGTGTGTGTCTGAGTGAGAGAGAGGGTGAGTGTGTGTGAGAGAGAGAGAGAGAGTGTGTGTGTGAAATTGTGTGCAAACAGAATACGAGGTGTGCCTATTAAATAACGAGACTGACGTTGTAAAAAATTTTAATTTTGTTTTATACATAATTACTTATTTTCATCTTCATAATACACTCCTTCTCTATCCCTACAACGCTCAGTACGAAACACTGGAGTGCATTAGGCTTTTTCTAGCGATTCGGAAATAAAATAAGTACCCGTTTTTTCAGCGCATTTTTACTTTCTCTTGCCTATATGAATATATAGGAAGGAAAGTATTGTCGATTTTTCGAAATCGAGTTTTCACCGCATCTACACGTTTTCAGACTCCCTGAAGCCAAAAAAACATGTTTTAATGATTGGTTGTGTGTGTGTGTGTGTGTGTGTGTGTGTGTGTGTGTGTGTGTGTGTATGTGTGTGTGTGTGCGCGCGTGTGTGTGAACAGAATATATTAAGAATGGAACATCTTACGAACTTAAAACTTCAAACTTAAGTTAGATACTACTAGAGCGCCTGACACAAACATTTTCATCAAAATCGGTCACCGAAAGTAGTAGTTTATTCGTGTCATTTTTTCACTTTTTTGCGATTTTTTCAAAAAACCGCTCCTACGATTTTTTTTAAAAATCGCCTCATTTACTACATTTTTTATGCTCTGCAAGATAGGGTAGGCGCCATGTTTACTGTAATTCTTGGGAAGATTTCTTCTCGTAAAAAAGCTGTTTTTTTAAGATTACGACTTTAATATGCATTTTAGCTCAAAATTGTATTTAATTAAAGTTGTAGTGAATTTGAAATTCTACAACTTTTATTTGAAACATTTTTTAATAACGCTTAGTTTTGCGATAATTAGTGATTTTCCTGAACCCGTTTTTAGCGCACTTTTCACTTAGTGCATGCGCTGTAGAGGGCGGTTACTGGCTCAGCCTTGATGACAAAGGCCTCTGTCGGTACGCAGCCGAAAGGTTTGTCGGTACGCCGCCAAAGGGCCTACCGCGCCGACAAGGGCCGGGAGAATTATTGAAGGCCGGCAACACAGTAAATTATGTTAAATTAATTTAATGATAATTTATTTAATGATGTCATTTACTCAATAGGTTTATATTTCATTATTACAAACATAAAGCAACAATATTGAGAAAAAGTAGTGTATTCACCCTACCTATAATTTAACCATAACTTGAAGAATATTGGTGTAAGATTTGTCAATATATTTTTTCCCGTTTTTATCGTTAAAAATACTGTAAGCATGCATACGAAATGTTCACAAAATGGAAGAAATTATTCTGGAAAGGGCGGGAATAACAGAAAAGACTCATAATATTTATTTAATAAACATTGCTGTCTCCAGGCCAGCTCAATCAGTCATTTGGTAGAAAGTCGCTATTATTTGTTAAAGCTGAGTGTACACGGTTCAATCTGGTTGAATCAAAGAAATTGATTAGTTTAGATTGCATTTTAACCAAATTGTTCAATGAAATTGTAAATTGAAGGTTGTAGACTGGCTTTCTACTTTTGTTCAATCCCGTTGATCAAAAATGGTAAGCCGAATACACACGGTTCAGTTTGGTTGCTCAATAAAATTGAAAAGTGTAGATTACATTTCAACCAAGTGTTCAATGAAATCGAACATTGAAGGAAGTAGACTGATTAGATTGAACGCATTTTAATTATGTAGATTGGTATTCAGCCTGATTGAAAAGGCGGTGAGGTGCATTTTAATACTTAGTATGATAGCATTGAGGTTTGTAATACAGTTTCCATTGTTTAGTGGACGTACGTAAATTATTTTGTAATATCTCGAGGTCTTTTTTTCAAGTTCTTTTAGTAAATTTTCAGAGGCGCCGAATTCAATTTTATGCAATATCCCCGGTCGTGTCCATTAACGCTGCTGCCACTTTTTGTGAATCTTTGCGATTTTATTACAGATCTCGATTAAGTTTTCTGAAATTATTTGAACTCCTAATCTAATAACTTCATTTGACTCCATGCTTTTAACATTGCTGCTGTTTAGGTCGTTAGCCGAAAGGCTGGTTTGAACCTCTAGAGGCTTTACTAAGTAAACCGAGAAGAGAGGTGGGTTACATTTGGCTTCCTCACTGTGTGAAAAGTATGCTTATCCGCATGCCGGGCTTTCTGAATAGCATTTACTTTCCACCCTGCACATGATACATTCACTTCGTTCATCACAGTGTCTGGCTGTATAATGAAATTCATTACGTTCAGAGGAGATAACTGTGATTAGTGTCTTTTACACCTCTACTAGCAACAGCTATTAGTAACTAGTAATAACTACTAATAGCTACTAATAACAGCACCTTCTAGCACGTCGGTGACGGTTCCCACGACGATAGTTTACTAGCTGCTAGTATAAGCTCCTTATTAGTAACTACTCTCTGTCTATAACTTGATGGCCACCCGCAGAGAGGAGCAGAATCGGCCCGCTACTAGCCTTCTTAATAACACTTCGTAATGTACAAAGTCCAGTGTACCAGTTAGAAGCAGTAATAATAAAATGTTATTGAGAAGGCTAGTAGTGGACCGATTCTGCTCCTCTCTGCGGGAGGCTATCAAGTTATACACAGACAGTAGCAACGTTTCCAAACGTTCACATCAACCTAGTTTTCTATACTGGCCACGAAAAATTTAGACGGGTCGCGTTCTCGCTCATCCGTTTTTGAGACAATCGCGAAAAATTACCCGAATAAACTATTACTTCCGGTTGATCGATTTTAATGAAAATGTTTGTGTCGGGTCGGTAGTGGTATTTAACTTGTTTCAAGTTTCAAGTTCGTACGATGTTCCGTTCTGGAAATATTCTGTTCACACTCACAAACACACACACACACACACACACACACCAATAATATACAAAAACATTTTATTAAATATTTATTTTTCTAATTTTATTTATAATAAGTGACTTATTAGTACAAAGCTTTTTAACCATTAATATATGATGTTGGATTTGGTGACGACATTTTTTTAAGTAGATAAAGAAGTGCCATATAGAAGGGCCAATATAAACTATACCAAAGGATAAAAATCTGGTGTTAAACACTCACACAACTTTCTCTTGCCAATGCAAATAATTAACAATAAACCTAACATTAGTAATAAAATATTAGAAATAAACAAAAAACTAACCTCAAAAACATAACCTAATTTTAATCATGAATGAAAGACGCAGAATGAAAATCGAACTCAGGCTTAAAAATACGGAAAATCACTCTTTCTCACTAAACTAGGCTCCGTGGAGAAAAATGCTTTTTATAAAAGTTGTAGATCTTTTAATTTTCTATAAATTTAGTTATATACATTTTTGTCGTAAAATGCATATAAAGGCCGAAATCTTAAAAAAATCGATTTTTCACACGTTTTCGTGAGAAAAAAACAGAAAATCGCAAATTACCGCTAAACTAAGCGTTATACAAAAAATTGTTTGAAATAAAAGTTGTAGGATGTTAAATTATCTAAAATGTTTTTTATATAAATTGTTGCGCTAAAATTCATATTAAAGCCGAAACTTAAAAAAACAACTTTTTTACGAGAAAACACCCTCACCAAGAATTTCAGCAAACATGGCGCCTACCCTATCTTGTAGAGAATAAAAAATTCAGTAAACCAGGCAATTATAAAAAAATCGTTGGACCAGTTTTGAGAAAATCGCAAAAAAGTGAATAATTACACGAATAAACTACTACTTCCGGTTGACCGATTTTGATAAAATGTTTGTGTCGCGTCCGGTAGTGGTATGTAACTTGAGTTTTAAGTTTCAAGTTCGTACATGTTCCGTTCTTGAGATATTCTGTTCACACACGCACACACACACACACACAGACCAATCGCTAAAAACATGATTTTTGGGTTCAGGAGGTCTGAAAACGTGTAGATCCAGTGAAAACTCGATTTCGAAAAATCGACATGAAAACAATACTTTCCTTCCTATATATTCATATAGGCAAGAGAAAGTAAAAATGTGTGTAATTAAAAATAATGCAATGGATGGATTAAGGAAATAAGATAAAAACTTAGTAAAAATTTTAAAGTATTTTTAATTCTTAGAAAGGTATAGTGTAAATGAATATTTCCTTTCAAGTTAAACGTGAAATCAGAAATCTAGCATTTGAAAATAATTATATGAATTCGTAACAATGTGGCAATAACAAATTGAACCGAATGAATCTCAGTATTTATCCCAACAACCCACAAATTTGTTAACATAATGCCAATCAACCAAGTTTCCTTTGCCTACTAATCCCCAGGCCCATTTAGTGGGTTTACGTGCACAATTTTGGCAGCATATACTCTGTTGTGTGAGGTCTTGAAAGTCATCTTCACAGCATTCTACAGAAAAACAATAGCAGCATTTACCTAATGCATAACAAAGAAAGCAACCTACAGTAATTACGGCTGCAAATATCGATCCACAAAACACATTAATAATTGAACCAACATAATGAAGAAATGTGTGATCTTTAGGAGCTGGCTCTGGAATAGGTTTTCCATTGATATCATCCTGAAAAATAAAGCCATTTGCATTAACAAATAAGTTTTGTAACAAAAGGATCACATTAAAACAACCAATTTTTGTGTAATAAATTTTACTTGGGTATATTGGACAACTCGAACTAGTTCTGAGAATACACATGAAACTATCCGGAATTTTGATTACTAATCAAAAGCGGTAATGATTTGAGTTAAGATTCTAATAAATTCAATATTTCTTGCAAATCTGTTCATTTTAAATAGATGAGACACGAAACGGGAATCGAACCTGGTACTTCAACTTTCTAGGTAAGTGCAATAATCACTGTGACATGAAGACCAACAGTTATATTGCACAGTTGCTCAATATTGCACATATTGAACAAATAAATTTAAAATACTTCTGAATTATCCTAATAATAGTAAAGAATTTCCTTAAAATTTTCACGGAGTTATAAATGGCATTCATTGTTTTAATCAACATTGTGAAGTCACATCTCATCGAACAATATTATTTAAATGAATTTTTAAAATTACAGCAAAATTAACCGCACCGGTGCAAAAATTAAAAAAAAAATTTTTAAATAGTTTGAACGGTTTTGAATTATTTAGGTACATGCAGTGGTCATTAGTTAGTATTCTTAAGAAAAGGAAAATTCTTAAGGTAGATGCTCTAATTTCAGTCAAATAAATATTCATTGTTATAAAAGCTTGCTTTTTATTGTAAAATGCATATAACGGGCCGCCTCCTTGGAACCGTGCTTTTTGAGCTAGCTTACAAAGACTAAGTCATTTGTTTGTTTTCCATTTAGTGTCTGGAATTTATTACAAGTCCAACCCACAGTAGTTGCGAATAATCAAGATGTTGATGCAACTTTAAATAACCTAAATAAGGGCTTAACTGGAATTTAAGGAAATTAAAAATACATATATAATGTATTTTTAATACATTATATTAAAAATATAATGTATTTTTAATATAATAAAATACATTATATATGTATTTTTAATACATATATAATGTAATTTACATGTGACATTATCAATATAACCATACGGTTCATTTATTTCTGATATCATGATCAATCGGAATTTTACAGATCAGGATTAATTGTGGATAGTAATTATTCGATGCACTCTCAGAGAAGATAATCGAGTCAGTGAATAGTTTTGAGTCTCCGACGGAAAGCGGCTGTCATTCTCCCACTTCTTTTAAGAATACATTCAAGTGGCGCCGAAAAAGTTCAGTAGAAGATGCAGATTTATGGGTTTGAAAGAGTGAAGGAGATTTTGATCTTACATACCCTTTTTTTCGGATGATCAGGGTCTCATTGTGAATTAAAAGTATGCTCTTTCCTGTATAGCGGGTAACCTTGAAGAAGAGTACTAGATGAAGGAGCCTAAATGTAAATACAAAAAGACGGAATATCTTAGAGGAGGTGGAATTTTCGAAAATCTCTCGTTACAGAATGGTGAAACGTATTTTTGTGAGCGGTAGAAATACCTCAGGTCAATTTTTTCATCTGAGGGAATGAGTCTATGGAATGTCAGGAATCATATGGTGTGATCCTTGATCCGGGTGAAGCAGCTCTTCAAAGAGTAAATTCTGTGATCTAGCAAAAAGTAGATGAGCACGAGGATGTTAGAGGCCACATCAATACTGGAGCCCATAATTATGATGGAGAGTCCTGAAAAATAACCTCCAAGAATTTAACAAAAACTGGAGGATTTACACTGACTACTGAGGTCATTCAAAGTCTTTAGATAGGAGCATGTGAGTAATGAAGACATACGCGGTAGACCGGTTCTTAGGGTACAATAGTAGAAAATAAAGACTAGATGATTAGTATGGTATAGGCATGTTCAAAGATTGGAAGCGGTAGATAGTCCCAAAGAGAGTTCCTTCTTCACCTAGTGTAACACTCTGTGTTACATGGGTTGTACTTGGTTAATTTTATTTTCTTATCTGGTTCAATTTGTTTTATTTCTTATCTGCCGTGTGGATCTCTGTTGGTCTGTCGATTGCGTTCTAAGTTGAACATTTTCTGTTTGATTTCACTTTGATATGAAAGCTTGAACTGTTTAGACGTTTTTACCTTGTTAAAGGATTTTAAATGTTTTATCTGATTTTCTATTTTAATGGTTTTTAATAAAATCAATTTTAGTATGTTTTTGGTCGTCAAAACTCTGTTATCAGGTGTAGGCCTACGTTAAGTGTTTTTTAATTTTTTTTTAGCAGCCAGGCCTGGTAATTTTCAACAAATTACTAATGATAAAGGTTTTTTTACATCGAAAATTTATAAAACTTTAGGATATTTAAAAAAAAACTGTTTTTGTTTTCTCCTGGCTTGTTTTTACATAACTTTTGTTTTCTTAAATTGTTAAAAGTTTGGATTAATGGTCTAATTTTACGTAGTTGTATTTGGGTTTCCAGATAGTTCTACAAACCGTCTTGTACATGTTGGATTCATGTTTTCAAGCTTGTTATTACTTTTCTCAGGCTTTATTAAGTCTATTTTTCATGACTTACTTGTTCTTTAACAAAATCTTTCATTGTTTCCTTTCAAAATTTGAATTCTTTGATTTTGTAATGTAATCATCAACTGTTTTGGGGTTAAATATTAAAAAAATAAAAATAAATGGAGGGTTTTATTTTGAAGTTGTTCTAGTAATTTCATGTACTAATTCTGTTTGGAACTACTTTTCCAGGGTTCAAACTACATATTTTAAAACTGGATATTTAATAAAAAGATTTTCAATTCTGTAGGCATATTTTTAAAGAAAGAAAAATTTGAATTTATACCATTATGATGTATTTAACTTTTATACAAAAGTTGAACGTAATTTAGTAAAGTAAAATTTTGGAGATGTATACAATATAAATGGCCCGTAAAAATTCAAGTCATCAATCGTGGGCTCAATTTGAAGTAGACAAGTTCTGCAGTTCGGATGTTTCTTTCTGGAAATATTACTTAAAACGTCCATGGGTTTGATGATTATTCGTATTCAATAGCTGTTGGAATTTTGTAATGTACAAATATTTTCACTTTTCGTTTTTTAATGTCAAGAAGTTTTTCAGGAATCATCTTTAAACTTATCCCGTTTTTTTGTAAAGGGTGTGGCACACTACTGTAATTCTCAGACTGGTCTTGTTGCTAGCTTGCCTCGTAAATTAATTATGTTTAATTGGTAAAAAGAAACCAAAAGAATTGTAAAAATTTAAATCGATGTTATATTATTTTAAATATCTTTTTTATTTGATTTGTATGGAAAAGATAACTGTTAATTCTTTGTTTTCTCTTGAAACTACTATTGTATTTATATTTTCCTACAAAACTTACAATTAAATAAAATAGTTTTTTTGTTTGTCGACAACCCTTGGCATTTTTTAATTTTTTTTATGCTAGCATAATGATAATAATATATAATAATAATATCTTTCAATATTATATAAATATTTTGAGTGCACTTCTTGGCTAAATTTTGGTAAATTTTATATAAAACATTCTTATGGGGAGATTACCATTAAAATATTTATTGTATTTATATATATATATATATATATATATATATATATGTGTGTGTGTGTATATGTTTATAAAATATTAGAAACTGTTCCATATGAACTTGGCAAATCTGTTATGTTAAACAATTAATATTGTAATATTTTGGTAACATTTTAATCTTGTTTCACTCCAGTTTGTTACTAAAATTTTAATTATCAAGTTTCAATTTTTTTGGGCCATACTTGTTTTTTTTAACTATTAAAATACTAATTGTTTATTGTGTGCAACTTAGGTGTATTTAAGTGTATGCTTTTTCCTAACACAACCACCTTTCCGCGCTCCCTATTTTTTATATATTTTTTACAAAATTATATTTTGTTTACCTAGTTGGTTTCGTAAAAGGAGGTGTAACACTAAAAAATAAAAGAAAAGAACTTGCCTTCAGAAAACGTTGATAGGAGAGTCTAAGACGCTATGGTATCACGGGATCTGAGGAACGGTGACTGTAAGTAAAATAAATTTACTTATATCACATTTGCTTATTTGGTTAAAAAGTTTGGAAAGTAGGTACGCTACGTATTAGTTAGTTACATAATATATTTATTATTATATTAAATAATTATTATATTGGTTGTAATAGATGGAAAACTTCCTTCAACTTCCTAAGTAACCTTCGCGCAATATGACGAAAATGTCACTCCACTACCTCATCGAATGAACTGTGTGGATGTGCTGCAACAGATATTGAGAGATGGCTTTGTCTTTCCGATGAACGTATTTTGATGGAAGGGGTCCAAACTATTAAAATGAATGTGTGATAGTCTTCTGTACTTCACATCGTTCCACTGCCTGAAATCTACTACAGGAATCTATTGAAGTACTGATGTAAAATGACGCGTGTGTGTATGTACTTTTAGTGTTGATGTGTGTAAATATTGCTGCATAATATATTTTTCTACAGTTTATGTTATTGTTTAAATTTCATTAAAAATAGACATAGAGTTTAATAACTTTCATTTTACGTTAATTTAAATATGGCATCAATTTCAAAATAGTCAAGTTCACCCGGACGCCCACTTCGAGGGCAAGCTCGTAAAAAATAGTTTATAATGAAGCTTCCTATTTAATTAATAAAATGCTTTGCTTATTTGCATGTCAAAACAAATTATTAACAAGAATAAATTAAAATTATTAAATTATTATTATTATTAAATTATTTAAAGAATAAATTATTAAATAAGGTTGTGAAAACTGCTCTAGAAGAAGCGTTTTGTTCAAAATTCTTAGGCTTAACAATAAACATAAACTTTAAATGGAAATGGCATAATAAATAAGATATCAAGGCAAGTTTTCTTTTATGCAACACGCTCGCTGTGAGAAGTGTACGCCTAGACAAACTGTTGTCAACTGATCCCCTCCACTGGCAGGCTGTGCTAAAGAGAAAGAATGTGAGAGATCTATCATTTTTGCTGTCTCTGCGCAGAAGAGTTTATTTTAAGGAGGTTATTTTGTTTGTGCACGCATTATAGCAACCATAATATACATACGTTCGTATCTCCTAAAAGAATAAACCTTCCGTATTTAGCTTTGGGTTATCATTAAAATCTATCAAAAATAAAAATTAAAACCTTAAATGATATTTGATAAATATCTTACCAGAAACAATATGATGATTATCAGTAAAGCACCATTGATTTTTCCATTTTTGAAAAAATTTAGCAACATTTTTTTTAGTGTTTATTTTGCAATTTTATTACCCTGCAAAATAGTAATTACATTTTACAATTAGTTATTACATCAATATACAAATACAAGAACGAATATTTACGCTAATATTATAAAGAAGTAGTGGTTGTTTATTTGTTTGCCTCTATTAGGTAAGTTAGAAACTAACGACCTGATTTCAAAAATTATTTCACTGGTGAAAAGCTTGGAACTCCCTGAGTAACAATAAATGTAATATTTCATAACGTAATTTTTAATGTTTAAAATTATTTAATGTTAATTAAAATTTGTAATGTTTGTTTACAATCATATAATAATAATAATTTATAATAAATAATGATATTGTACTTTTTCTTTATAGGTTTTTCAATATTAACAGCTTTCCGTTTTACTTTTTATAGTATTAATTTTGTCATACAAACGTATATCTACTAAATTAACTAATTTATTTAAGACTCAACTAAAACGTTTTCGAGATGATAAACGTGATGAAAAAAATCAGTCAACTTTCCAGTCGGGACGGTAGCTTGTGGAGTAAAATACGAGCTATACACCGGCAGTCGCAAGTACGTGTTCCAATACGTAACGAGGGGGAGCCGTGGAGAATCACAGACGAAGAGCAAGTAGAACTCTTTGCTGACCATTTAGACCATATATTCCAACCACATCAGGACTTAGCGGACGTCACACATGATGATTATGTCTTACAATCTCTAGACATACCTTTGCTGGTTTCGCTTTCCCATGATCTGATTAAACTATCTGAGATCGAACGTGAAATAGCCGGTTTAAGAACCGGAAAAGCCCCAGGATATGATCTTATATGCTCCGAAGTACTCAGAGAATTGCCTCGAAAGGGTATTGTATTTCTGACATGTTTATTTAATTCTATATTTCGTACAGCAACCTTCCCTATACAGAGGAAGCATTCACAAATTCGTATGATTTTAAAGCCTAATATCCCTCCCTCTCTTCCATCATCGTATCGCCCAATTACCCCCTTCCACTGTGCTCCAAAATATTTTAAAAGATGTTACATAAACGGCTTTTAACTATTCTTCCACAACATGTCATCCCTGATCATCAATTTGGCTTTCGGTCAAACCATTCTACTATTCACCAATTACACCGTATAGGCTGGAATTTTTCTTGATGTCAGTCAGGCTTTCGACAAGGTCTGACATAACGGTCTTTTATTTAAATTTAAATTTAAATCTGTTTTACCGTCTACTTACTAGCTTGTAATCAAGTAGTTCTTTCACATCGCTTTTTTCTGTAAAATAAGATTCTGCTGTATCTCCGTGTCGTCCCATAAATGCAGGAGTTTCCAAAGGAGCAGTTTTGTCACCCCTTTTGTACTCCATCTACGTATCCAATTTTCCTACCACACAACAAAATATAACTACAATATTTGCCGATGACACAGCAATATTAGCCAGCGAAGCCAGATGTGAAGACGTAACGCTTGATCTTCAACATCACATGAACACTGTACAACATTGGTATACTACTTGGAAAATTAAACTTAATGCTGAAAAATTACAATACATTACATTTACTCTCAGACAACAAACTTGTCCCTCAGTTTATTTACAGTGAAATACTTAGGACTGACACTAAACAGAAGACTGACATAAAATCTACATACCAGACTTAAAAGGCAATCTTTTAACGCGCGGTTAAAACTTGTTTACAGTCTTATTCACCATGAATCTTCTCTTTCAATTACTCAGAAACTCAACTGTTTCTTCGTCCTATTTGGAACTATGGTTTAACGATCTACGGATCAGCTAAAGTATCTGACATAAAACGTATTAAGACATTCCAGAACCAAACCTTACGCATCATCACAGGCTGTCCAACATACGTTAGTAACAAAACATTACATAAAGACCTTAACATCGAAACGGTAGACGGAACAATAAAAAATAAACTATACACCGTTTTCACAGAAAACTACACTATCACACAAATCCACAAATTCAGTCATTGTCCGCTCCTCACCTACCACACAACCCACCTAAAAGACTGAAAAGGCAATAGAATAGAGACCTTTTGTAAATCGTCTTCAGGGGTTGCCGCTGGGCGACTACCTCACACAAGTGATATCAAGACAATATTATATCAAACTATTGACATTTAAACTGCTGGTTGTGTTAAATTGTTACACAGTTGTAGTTTATTTTTCTTAAAAAAGGTAAAAAAAAATTTTTTTAAGCTTGTTTAAAAATGGCCGGCCCGTTAGCGTTGTGGTTAGTGCAACTGGCTTCTACGCCGGGGTCCCGGGTTCGATTCCCGGTCGGGTCTGGCATGTTTTCATCACTCATTTTCATATATCATCATTCTCCATCGACTGCAGTAGCAGAAATTGCAAAAGAGTCGGACTTAAAAAAAAACAAAAATTGAATATATAGTTTTATTTATCGAATTTCACAAAAAATTGTGATTAGGCTACACTACTTATGATTTTATGTTAATTTTATAAGTTTATTTTTATAAGATTTATTAGTTATATTATAAGATCATTTATTTTCGACTTTTTATTTTTATATTGTAATTTTTAAAATACCATATTTTTGTACAATAAAAATATCATTTTGATTCCAATATACCTTCTGAAAAGTTTGTTTAAAACAACACTGTTTCGACTAATTCTGCCGGAAAATTGAATATTTTGCTTCTATTTAATACAAAACAGAACTAATGGTTTAATTTTTTTTAAATTAAGGAAAAAGGCACTGTATCCTTTCTCTTTTTAACAGTTAGGAAAATCATTACTGTGATACATCCATGTTAAAAGAGCATAAGTTTTTCAAAATAACTAATAAAAAAAAAATCAAAATAAACTACGTAGAAAAAGGAGAAGAAAACAATGAAACTAATAAAAAATGTCTTTACTTCTGTAAAATTCACTTTTTGTGACATAGTGCGCTTTACGTCCTAGCTACATAATCAGCAGCACATTAATATTACAAAATGTTTAATTCAGCAAATTTCAGCCTATCAAATAATGCAAATTTAAATATTGCATAAAATAGAGATTCTAAAAATTTCATTCTTATGAATTGTAATAATAAATAAAAACTGTAATAATTGTTCTAATAATTATCTTGTTAATATAATAAATTATTTAAATAATAAAAACTTTTAATTTTGTGCGTAGAGTACTTTTTTTGGTTTAAAGTCCGAATGTTCTGCAATTACTGCTAATGCAGACAGTAAAGGATGAAATGATTTTTTGTAACGTATGAAAATATGCCGTGCCTGAATGGGATTCGAACCCAAGACCGCATGATGAAAGGCGAGCACTTTACCAACTAGGCCAATTCGGCCACCTGCGTTGTGAACCCGCGATCGAACTTGCGTAGAGTACGCTCTTAATGATATTGCCATATCAATAGCGTTATCTATGGATGTACATTATAAAAGAAAACGAAAGAATTAATAGATATAATAAAAATTTCTTGGAAAAAAGATAAAGAAGAGTTTGATAAAAAAGAGAAGTAACAATATTTTACAATCTTAACAAATCGAAATGTTAAATGAAGTCGAGAAGATCACAATTTATGCTGTTCTAAAAAGGAAAGAACATTATAAAAATTTAAAGATTGATGGAATATCTCACCTGATTCAAGTAAGTTGTTCGTTGATGATACCAAAGCAGACGAAGTATTAATTTATATTAAAATTGCGAATGGTAATGACCTTGAATTTGGGTGGCCTATGTAAGCCTATTTAACCTGATTTCTCCCTCTACTAATGTATCAATATAATTTATACTAATTCAAATTAACATGTTGGTTTTTATTTTAATTTTAAACTCATCAATGACGTCAAAAAACTCAGATTTCAAAATGGTGTTATATTATTTGAATGCTAACGAATTTCGTTCATCTACTTCGTTTAATTTTTTGTACTTATGTAGCATTATGATCATAAAACTTTTGGGACTACAAAATTGAGTCTTCGTTTTCTTCTGCCTTTCATGGATTAGGCATATCTGCCTGTTCCAAACCTCTCAAATCTGGCTAACTTCTCGGGAGTCGATCATTCTCTCTTTTTCTCCGGTTTATAGCCTAGTGTTTGCTTAGGTAGGTATTCTGTCCTCCCTCATTGTGTTCCCATGCTCTAACCACTGCATTCTGTTCTGAGATCCCTTGGTCGTTTATAGAGCAGATGTTGAGGTATTTCCTTATCTCAGTATTTCTGTAACGATGGTCTCTATTACACCCATATGTATAACGAAAAAATTTCATATCATATGCTTGCAATCACATTTAACCTAACTCAAACCGAGTAGCTTCTGAGATGTGCATACCGGCTGTGTGAGAAAGAGCAATTTAGAAAGAGATAGGAATACTGCAACGCGCTCACAGTCTGATTAAAAATTTAAACTAAGTTTCGGAATGTATATTTTATTTTTTCTTATCTCGGTGTTCCTGTAACGACGTTCTCTACTACACCCATACCTTTGCCGAAGAAATTTCATGTCAGATACTTGCAATCTACTCTTCTCTCGCTTTGATAGCATCCAAGTTTCACTGCCATAGAGTAGGCCTAATAAGGGAAAATAGAGGTAATTACTTAAAATCTTTTGCTTCTTAAGTTTTTGGAATGATATTAGAGCTGGATCATTATGGTTTTGTTTTTTGGTAGAAATTTAAAACCGAAGGAATTTTTATCTCTATTTGCAAAAAACTTTGATTATGTAACAATTTTGGTTACATTCTCAACCGATTAGCTTGCCACATTTTCGACGAAGAACGTCAGGCTCCGCCTACCATCATTATTACCAAAAAGAAAGAGCTATTGCTCGCGTACTCGATGTGTTAAGGTGGCGAACTGTAGCTTCTCTATTTTGCTTTTTTTTACTGAAGTTAGAAAGTTGAAATTAACGGCACAGATAACCTTTCCGTCGTAGATAAGAAAAGATCTTGGCGAATACATACCCTAAAACAATCATCGTTTATATTTTCTAAAATTATCACTATTATTTTGTTTCGTTCCAATAATACAGCGTGCTATATTTCTGATACTATATAAATAATGTTGGTTCCACCCCAACTTATCAGGTGGTGGGTGGCTTGGCTATGGTGAAAGACTACAAAAATTCATTTTTGTTGAAGTCCACAATGAAAACTTTGCTGAATTTTAAGTTGAATCTTTCAGGATTGTATAGTTTGTAATCATCCCCTCACTCGTAATTATTGCATGATATTTATGACGTTCTTCGTGCACCAGTCAATCCCCAATTGCAATTACTTCCACTTCTTCACCACCGCACAAGAGATTAGAAAATCAGGTGTGCCTAGTTCAATAAAATACTTTTCTGCAATCTTTGAATAGGCAATGGTATAATTGTCTTGTGCAATAGCCATTCTAAAGTTTTGGGTAAAAAGACGATGGCAGTGTTTGAACTTGTACGCACACACATTATGTCAATACAATGTTCTTGAAATCTAAATATGTGTTACAAGGAAAGTTAGTATAATGTACTCGTATTTAACTTTCCCCTTTATAAATATATAGAAAAGGAAAGTATTGTTTTTATGTCGATTTTTCAAAGTCCAGTTTTCACCGGAAAAACACATTTTCAGGCTCCCTCTACCCAAAAAACATATTTTCAAGAAAATGGGTGTGTATGTGTGTGTGTGAGAGAGATAGAGTGTGTGTGTGTGTGTGTGTGTGTGTGTGTGTGTGTGTGTGTGTAATTGTGTGTAAACAAAATACGAGGTGTGCCTATTAAATAACGAGTCTGACGTTGTAAAAATTTTACTTTTATTTTATACATAATCACTTATTTTCATATTCAATATACACTCCTTCTCTATCCCTACAACGCTCCATGCGAATTTTTCATTGTTGGAAACAGAGTTGGAAGTCATCTTCTGTCAGCTCCTTCAGGACACGTGCCGCTTTCTCTTTTACAGCTTCTACAGACTCAAATCTTGTCCCTTTTAACGCAGATTTCACCGAAGGGAACCGGTAGAAGTCACATAGTGCTAGATCTGGTGAAAAATGTGGATATTCTAACACTGAGATGATGTACTTAGCTAGGAACCTCTTGACAGATAACGCGGAATGAGCTGGCGCATTGTCTTGGTGGAGAACCCATGATTTGTCCTTCCACATTTCAGGGAGTTTTTTTCTTACTCTTTGACGTAGTTTAGAAAATACCTCATAGTTATAATATTAATTAATAGTTTGACCTTCAGGAATCCAGTGAAGGTACACAATCCCATGGATATAAAAAAAAACCATCATCATTGCTTTAAATTTTGACTTTTTTATTCGAGCTTTTTTGGCTCTCGGTGAAGTTCGGTTCTTCCAGTGCATGGATTGGCGCTTCGTTTCCGGATCGTAAGTAAAAAAGCACGTTTCACCACATGTTATTATCGTTTCTAAAAAAAATTTGAGTCATCTCCAATCGCGTACTAATTTTTAGTACAAACAATTTTGCGAGCTTCATTTCAAACATTTTTAAGCGGCACGTGTCCTGAAGGAGCTGACAGAAGATGACTCCTAGCACTGTTTCTAACAACGGAAAATTCGCACGGAGCGTTGTAGGGATAGAAAAGGAGTGTATATTGAAGGTGACACTAAGTGATTATGTATAAAATTAAAATACAATGTTTTACAACGTAGAGTGCAAGTGAGAAAAACATTGTGTTTACGTTGTGGCCACCTCGTAGTCCAGACTTAACGCCCTGCGACTTTTTCTTAAGGGGTCTTGTAAAAGAAAAAGTTTTTGTACCACCACTTCTGTAGATATCGATGATCTAAAACAACGTATCGCAAATGCTCTTGCCACAGTTGACCGTCATATGCTTAATTGTTTGTGGGAAGAATTCGATTACCGTGTTGATATCTGTCGTGTTACAAATGGTGCACACACATTGAACATCAGTAAATATTTTCAGTAAAAACTTAATGATTTCTTCTATATAATCATGTAAGTAATTACCTTAACTTTGCAAAAATAAATTTTCTATATGCTATCGAAACTGTCTATTTCATTTATAATCACCCTGCATATTTGGTTAGCCGTTTTTTTTATTTTTCAATAACAATTATTACAATCTAATAATAATACGAGGTAGAATTACATACAACCAGCTGATTATACTATTAAGTATTGCACGTTAACGTGCTCAATAACCGACGCGTTCAGTAATATTTGTTAGGCTGAAACATTCGTACAATCTGACAACGCTGGCAAACGTTCTGATTGGTCTAAATGCGTGAAACGGCAGAACCCATCAACAGTTAAAAGCATTATAACAATAATAATTAATTGTAATTTATAATTTTATAAATAAATAATTGTTATAAATTTAAGGGTACCTGAAATGCCTATCTCCGTAATGTTAAATGTAAGGAACATTTTCTCAAAAACTACAACAGTTGTTATCCTGGTCAATTTTTTTGTGGTTACTTTTCAGGCTATTTTACACCCACAGAATTAGTAGCATCTTTTTATATTGTTAGGAAGATAAGAATATTATTTTTAAAATTACAACTTTTTAAAAGCATAATTTTTTGCCTATTTAAGTGGAAAATAAATATTTTAACACATTTTTTTACTGTAATATTAATTCAGTAAATTTAAATTATGGTATAAAAGGCTGTGCAAAAAAAATAATTGAAATCCGTTCACATTTGGCAGAGAAAATGTTCCCTAAGTGTCAAAAATTGGTGTTTACGGGAAACAAGAAAAAACTAAAAGAGAACACATTATAAGTACTTCCACAAAATACATAATACCTCTAATACATTCCAGGATCATAATGGGGAAATTCCTCAACTGTTACGTTTGCAGCTGGTCTAATGCCGACGTAAAGTTTTAAAACAAAAGCAAAATTATGAGTTTATCGTTTGTCATTCAAGAAATAGATGTGTTTATGCAAACTGATAACGTTTAGAAAATAACGTAATAGTTCAACTTTTAAATAATTTTGGGTTGAAAACTGCAAAAACCCTAGCAAGTTATACATCATTGGATGCAGAAAATTCTGAATTTTAATAATGTGCAAAAAACCGGGTATGTAAACATTTTTAATTTTCTCCGTTCCGGGTACTTTAAAGAAAGTTATATTACATCCAGTTCCCGGAAGAACCTAGGTTTAGGTATTACAATATAAACATTATTATAGAACGGTACATTCTAGGACGAAATCACACTCGGGTAATAAAATACAATATTTTTATTAAATGTTTATATTTTTAATACATTTATAAATATACAAGTGACTTAAAAAGCTATTTTAGTCATTGTGGCGAGACAGTTAACTTCATTAGGACATAAATGTTTTTAAAAAAAATGTAGGTTATAATACCTTAAGGACTATTCCCACGACGCTAGTTTACTAGCTGCTAGTACTACAGTCGTTTGCACGTTCAGTTGACACTACGGAGCAGCATTAGACAGTGTATTTCTTTTGGGGCTCTGACTGCTACCAGCACATACACAAAAACCGGCTTTGTAGATCAATCAATGCTATCATAACCAATAACATTCTCCTCCTCCGCGCCCCATATCAAACATTTACAGTCCAGCCTCTCTTAGTTTGCTCCTAATCTAAACATAATAATAATGATGTCAATGAGCATGCGCATTATATCAAAATGTGTACACGCTGATTAAAAAGTAACAACAAAATACTTTTAAAAGTATTTAAATACAAAATACTTTTATAAGTATTTTTATAAATGAAATTGTTAGGCCTACATCATATCATGACTGATGTTTTTAGTACTTTAAGTGCTTATAATTTAAAACAATAGTTAACTTAATAGGAATACGACATCCGTAAAGTCGCGGACTCTAGCGTGCACCCTGTAGTAGGTGGCTTTTGTTTGTTGACAGTAGGAGCAAACTAAGAACGGCTGAAATGTATAATGTAGAGTAGTCTATGTGACAATTAATTATTTAACATTATCGTTTATAATACTCAACTTCTTAAATGCGGATTACAAATGTGAAATATTTTTTCCGAAATCTGTACTGGGAAAGATTTTTTAGGTTTGTAATAACCGATTGCGTCATTTGTTTACATTTATCACGCAGTGTTTACAAAGTTTGGTGAGGGAATGTGGAGAAGGCATTAGTAGGTCTCCAGTAAAATAGATAAGATATTCTTTAACCCTCCACCCCTAATAGAAGAAAATGTTTTTACAGTTTTTTGATTTTTTACAATTCATTAAACATTCTACACAATACATAATTTATTTTCTGTTAAGCAAAACTCGAATTGTAGTTCTACCTTAAAAAATACTTTTTCTATAAAGGTTTAAAAATTGTATTTATACGCATACAGATGCCTTTAATATTGTGACAATATCGAAGAAGACATGGTTTGCGTAATTTCTAGAATTTCATTCATACAATGGTGAAGAGTAGATAATAGAGTGAAGGAGTAACAATGGGTCAATATTAACAATAAAAGTTTGCCTATTCATGAAATTTGTTTGGAAGGACTGCGCTATTGTGTTTATTGTTGTACAACTATCTATGAAAAGGTCGGCCTGTAACAACTTTTTTCTATTTACAATAAGATCTATTGTTGACTTGTTTACAACAGATTTTTCTAGCACTCATTTATAAAGGGTTTTTTGTACTTCATTATTTGTATCGAAGTTCGGTGTTTTTCGGGAAGATTCTTTTTTGATTCATTATATAAAGAGAACCCCGAGCGCGATGAGTGTGTTAGTATTCGTTTGATCTTTGACGAGTGGCTATCGGGTGTAGTGCAGGGCACGTTCCGAGCATTGTGTTGGTCAACGATTGTAATACTGTCTTTGTTTGTGTGTGTGTATTGTGAAAAGTTATTGTGTATCTGTATTAAATTCAGTTTTTGTGTATTCAGTTTCATTTTGTATGTGTATTCTATAAAATTGATTGTAAGCAGTTCTAAGTAAATTATTAAGTTATTTATTGTTTATTATTTATTTTATGTAAATTATTAAGTTATTTATTATATCACTTTATTATAATTAGTTTATTATTTATTTTGTAAATCTTTTAGTGTAATAAATATTTGTAATTGTAAACTTTAGTGTCTTAATTATTTAATTACCTAGATCCCAAACGGACCTTAGCGATAAGTGTCACAATATTGATGTTTTTTGTGCCGCTAATAGCAATGACGATTCCCATAAGATCCATTGTGTCAACTGAACTTGCAAACGACTATAGCAGGTTATTAGTAAGTAGCAACGTTTCCATACGTTCACACCGAGCTAGTTTACTAGTTTACTAGTTTACTAGTCGATTAGACCATTTCTCTCCTACTAGCGCTAGTAAAATAAAACATGTTCAAAGTCACTAGCGCTTTAACTGGACTAGCTGCTAGTTGTTCGTTTCCATTACGCTATTTTACTACCTGCTATCTGCTAGCTTCTCTAGCTGTCTTTTAGCAGCTAGTACTAGCGTTTTGGCAGTAGGCCTTTAGAATACAGCTTGTGTGCAATTTACAATATTAAAATAGATGAAACAAGAAAATCATAAAAACTTACAAATTGAAATTTAGATTTTGTTTTTTAATTCTCTGAAAGGTATATTCTACGGAATCATTTCTTTCAAAATGACACAACAATCCCGATGAGCCAAAATTTTGAATAATACGAACTCTTTTATATTATTTTTACTTTCTCTTGTCCTATTATAATGTATAGGGAAGGAAAGTATCGTCAAGTTCCCTGTGCGTTTTCCGAACCTGAAACTGAATATTTTCTCTACTTATCCCTCCAATATGTTCTCATTGAAGGAACCCCGCCCGATGGTAATTCCCATGATGTCGACAATAACATTTTCTATCAGTCTCGGTTTCTAATTTCTAGGTGTTTATTGAAATTCTGCAACAGTACGGAAAGTTCGTCTGTAAAGTGAGGACTTTCAAGGTCAGCTGACAACCGTTCACGTCAACTTTGTCTGAATTTTCACAGCTTGCCGAGCTCTTGCTAAGAACAATAGTTCATTGCATTTTCTTTGTGTACAGTTCCCAGTTGTATTCTTATTTAATTACAAACACTATTCAAATATTGCGTGCGTAATACTGCTAAAATCAGCTATTTTTTGCTATTCAGTTTGTTTTTTTTTCTTTGTTGCTGTGGACATTTTTCCGGATAATTCAAACATTACTAAATCAAAAGAGGTACCGGTCAAAAATAGTTCGGCTTAGTAGGACGTTGTGTATGCAAAATAGCGGAACAGTGGGAATAATTAGTGGAAACTGAATGTATCAATATTTCAATATTTATCCCATAAACCTACACAATTGGTAACCCATTTCCAATCAGCACAGTTTGCACTTTCTACGAATTTCCAGGCACATTTAGTGGGTTTACGTGCACAGTTTAAGCAAAAATCACTCTGTTCTCCGCAGTCTTCAAATTCATCACAACATACGCAATGGTGTACACAATACCAACATTGGCCTAGCGAGTAACAAAGAAGGCAAACTAAAGTAACTACGACTGCAAAAATTGTTGTAAAAAACAGACCAAAAACTGCACTAACATATATAACGGCTTTGGGGGCCTTTGCAGCAGGCTCTGGAATAGGTTTTCCATTGATTCCGTCCTGAAAAATAAATAAATAATTTCATTCAAAAATAAATCTTTATAATCCATCCTGCAGTTTGAAATTAATTCTATTTTTTATAATGAATTTATATAATAAATTTCACTAACCTTCTTTTTTAACTGCGTCAACTTTTATTTTTACTTGCACGTAAAAATAAAAGTTTTTAGCCGATTCTCCGTTAATGTGGTTTTTAAACGTCCATTACTCCGTTCAGGCTTTTCATAAAAATCGGCATTTAAGAACGTTGAAGATCAGAGTTTTTTCTATAATATGAATATTTTAAAAGTTAAATCTCATGTTCCGTTTTAATATGCCAGCTATTTTTTTTAAAAAGTTTTTTTTTTGGCTCGACGTAAAGGTAGGGAAATGATTTTTGGACTGAACCTTGGATTTTCACAACAGTAGGCCTATTATGTCAAGCAAAGCGTTTATTTCTTTTAATAAAAACATCGTTACATAATTCAAAATGAGTTGCAGTTGGAAAAACACAACAGTTAATTTTTCTAAACGACTATACTAGGAGCGGATACCGCTATAGAGCTCAGATTCCTCTCAAGAAGTTTAGAGGCTAATAGAATTTACCACATATCTATTTCTAATTACAAATTCAAAATACGATACATGCATAGCACAATACTGATGTAAAAATGCATGGTTCAGTCCAAAAATCATTTCCCTCTCTTTACGTGAAGCCAAATACACTTTAAAAAAATGGCCCGAATTTTAAAATGGAACATCAGACTTCTATTTTTAAATTTTCAAACAGAGAAAACTCTGATCTTCAACTTACTTAAACGCCGTTCTTTTATGAAAAGCCTGGACGTAGTAACAAACGTTTAAAAACCACATAAACGGAAAACCGGCAAAAATCTGAGTACTATTTATGTGTAAATTGCTATTCTCCGACTAATACTGGGCTGATTTTTTGTGCGGCGTATTCTTTGCTTGTTTTATTTACAACTGTAGGTTGTTTATATTTTTACTTTCTCTTGCCTATTTGAATATATAGGAAGGAAAGTATTGTTTTCATGTCAATTTTTAGAAATCGAGCTTTCACCGGATCTACACATGTTTTCAGGCACCCTGAACCCAAAAAACATGTTTTTAGCGATTGGTCTGTGTGTGTCTGTGTGTGAACAGAATATCTCAAGTACGGAATAACTTGAAACTTAAAACTTAAGTTACATACCACTACCGGACCCGACACGAACATTTTCATCAAAATCGGTCAACCGGAAGTAGTAGTTTATCCGTGTAATTTTTAACTTTTTTGCTATTTTCTCAAAAACTGGTCCTAAGATTTTTTAAAAACCGCCTGGTTTACTAAATTTTTTATGCTCTACAAGATAGGGTAGGCGCCGTGTTTGCTGAAATTCTTGGTGAGACTGTTTTCTCGTAAAAATTTATTTTTTTAAGATTGCGGCTTTAATACGAGTTTTAGTCAAACATGTACATCATCGAAGTTGTAGAGAATTTAAAATTCTACAACTTTTATTTAAAACATTTTTTTGTATAACGCTTAGTTTAGCGGTAATTAGCAATTTTCTGTTTTTTCTCACGAAAAAGTGTGAAAAATCGATTTTATTAAGATTTCGGCCTTAGTATGCATTTTACGACATAAGTGTATATAAGAAAATTTATAGGAAATTAAACGCTTTATAACTTTTATTTACAACATTTTTCTCTAAAGAGCCTAGTTTAGCGTGAAAGAGTAATTTTCCGTATTTTTAAGCCTGAGTTCGATTTTAATTTTGCGTCTTTCACTCATGATTAAAATAATGTTATGTTTATTGAGGTTATTTTTTTGTTTATTTCTAAAAAATGTTTTATTACTAATGTTAGGTTATATTGTTCAATATTTGCATTGGCAAGAGAAAGTTGTGTAAGTGTTTCTCACCAGATTGTTTATAGATTGTTTTAAATTTCCAATCTATACATGGATTTATCATTGGTAATAACATAAAAGTAAACAATTCAATGTTTGTTTTTTAAATTTTTATTCAGTTTTATTTTCGTATGCTATAATAAATGTATTTCTTGATTGAATGTTTCTATTTATTGTTACGATTTACGCTTAATTTATAATATAGTTTCAAATTAAAAATAATAACGGGTGATTCAAAAAGATCGCCGGTTTTTAAACGGCTGGTAAATTTTTGTTTATCGGTTGGCAACATTGTTAGACCTCATTTCTATTTCCGAGAACATTCCGATTGACGATTCAGTTGTAGTTTCTCTTGTTCGCAGTGTAGTACTTTCGCAGTCTGTGTCTAACCATGGAGAAGTTTACTATTGCACAACGAGTGTTAATCGTCAAAACATTTTACCAGAGTGGAGAGAGTTATGCGGCTACTGTCAGGCGACTTCGCGGTACTCTAGGACGTAATGAAGCACCGAATGAATCAACAGTTCGCAGGCTCATGAAAAAGTTTTTTTGAGACGGGTTCAACAGTCGACCTTAAAAGTTCTGGGCGTCATCGTTCTGGCCGAACTGAGCAGAACGTTGCGTTGGTTAGTGACAGTGTGGCTGTTAGCCCAGCAAAATCAATACGTCGCCGTTCTCAACAATTGGGTTTACGATGTTCTTCTGTACGGAGAATTCTTCGGTACGATCTCCAATATCACCCGTATAAAATTTAGTTGCTGCACGAGAAACAATGTTGTTGCTCCGTGAACGGTTCCAGGATCGCATCATTTCTCGTAATTCCGACCATCAATGGCCACCAAGGTCGTGTGACTTGACGCCTTGTGACTTTCATCTTTGGGGTCATCTGAAGTCATTGGTGTATGCCAATAAACCCCGAAACATCAATGACTTGAAGGAGGAAATTCGACGCGTTATCGGGCAAATGGAAGTCGAAACTTGTCGTGCAGTAATATCCAATTTCATGGACAGAGTTGATGCGTGCCAGCGCAGTAGAGGAGGACACATGCATGACATCATTTTTCATACATGAAATCGGAAGGTAAGATGAACTTGTTGATGTATTTATTTTCAGTTTTTCAATAAAATAAATCTCTTAATTTGATATATCAAAACCGGCGCTCTTTTTGAATCACCCTATATATTTTTAAGTAAATCCAAAAGTGTGAGCTATCGATACTTGCAAAGATATTAAATTCACAACTTTAACTATATCTTAAAAACCCTTTAAAAATACTATATGGGTATACTAAACGAGGGTATAAGATCGCGAGATGAAAATAAAAAAATGCACTGCGCGGTTACAAAGACAATACGTTTCTGAGGGATATACAATAGAGCAACAAAATTAAGTTTCACTCCAGAATTATTAAAATGTTACCGAAAGAGAACCCGCTAGGCGAGACGGCAGCCTGGCTGTAACACCTATCCTTGACCCGCTAGGTGAGTCCCTAGCACTAAATGTGTTAAAGGGATATAGCGTTGATTCGACTCGTTACGTCCATTGGGAACTTAAATAAACATTTAAAGAAAGAACACTGTAATTCCTTAACCCTTTGTACTAAAAGGTTGAATTTTAGCTAAAATTAATAAGAAAACATGCAGGATATTGTTCCTGCATGTTTTCTTATTAAAATTGATCGTGCTACATGCTCTGAAACATGGACTAAGTAAAAAATGCATTAAAAACGGGTACATTTTGTTTCAAAATCGCTAGAAAAAGCCTAATACACTCCCGTGTTTCGTAATTTATACGAATAAAATTAAACGAGTTTACCAGAAATTTTTGTGTTTCTTACTTGATGAAATAATCCATTCCAAACACAGGCTACTTCTTTCATTTTACGTATACTATAATCAGAGTAGGCTACTATAGTAGTATAGTCAGAGAGAATACTTCGAATACCGTGGACGGACAGGGTCATAAATATGGAGGTCCTCAGAAGAATGAGGAAAGAGCTGGAAATCCTGCAGAGTATAAAGATAAGAAAACTGACATACCTTGGACACATCATGACGGGGCCTAAATACGAGATTCTGCATCTCATAATTCAAGGGAAACTCGTTGGTAAACGCTCAGTGGGACGCAGACGAATATCCTGGTTAAGAAACCTGAGAGAAGCGTTTATCTGCTCGTCACATGACCTTTTCAGAGCAGCAGTGGACAAGGTACGACTGACCATGATGATAGCCAACCTTCGTAATGCAGAAGGCACCTGAAGAAGAAGATATTCAGAGTTATCTCCTCTGAGAGTAATGAATTTCACTATACAGCCGGACCGTGTGGTGAATGAAGTGAAGGTGTCATTTGCACGATGGAAAGTGGGTGCTTTTTTGGAAAGCCTGGCATGCTGATAAATATACTCTTTCAACTCAGTGAGGAAGGCAATAGTAAACCACCTCACTGCTCGTTTTTACTTAGTAAAACCTCTAGAGATTTAAACCAACCTTTTGGCTGATGACCTAAACAAATATAGTCTACCAGATTATGTATTCTGTTAAATTGAAAAAAGTGTGTACCAATTGTATGAATAAATAAAATAAATAAATAAAGTAATACTCAAACCAGTTTGGGCTTTCGGTTTTGAGCTATGCGATGCCGCTAGTTCATCAAATATAAAAAAAAATGATATCGTTAATTAGTGTGCAGTGTAGTGTACTAGTGTACTAGTGTAGGCCTATTGTTAACTTCAAGTGTACATGACCATACATTACTAAAATTATAACACTTTCCTTTTTTGTTAAAGATAACCATTACAACTACTATAAGACATTAAGCATTGAATAAAATTAGGTGAATAAATTTTACCATGAACATTATACTGATAATGATGATGACTAAAGTACAATTATTCTTTTGTCCATTTCCAAATAATTTTTGTAACATTTTTCTAGTGTTTTTTCCGATTTAAATCTGAAAAATAAGTAACCATATGGTTTTATTGCTAAATTAAACATATTTTATCATAATGAATCCATGATAATAATGGGTGATTCAAAGAAATGGGAAATTTTGAAATTAATGTTGGTAGCCGTGGGCACCCATAACAGACAGGTGGAGTGTCAAATTATTTACATTCAATCTGTTCGTGTCAGGGTTAAAATAAATAGTTCTGTTTCTTGTCACATGGTCAGCCAATTAAATGACTGAATCATTTTAGAACAGAAGAGGTAGAGGTGTAAAAGACACTAATCAGAGATATCTTGTCTGAAAGAAATGAATTTTATTATACGGCCAGACCCTGTGGTGAATGAAGTGAAGGTGTCATTTGCAGAGTGGAAAATACCAGGTATGGCTATTAAATAACGAGACTGATGTTGTAAAAATCTTTATTTTTAATTTTATACATAATTTCTTATTTTCACTTTCAATGTACACTCCTTCTCTATCCCTACAACGCTCCATGCGAATTTTTCATTGTTGGAAACAGTGCTGGAAGTCATCTTCTGTCAGCTCCTTTAGGACACGTGCCGCTTTTTCTTTTACAGCTTCCACAGACTCAAATCTTGTCCCTTTTTAATGCAGATTTCACCTTAGGGGAGGGTAGAAGTCACATGGTACAAAATCTGCTGAATAAGGTGGATGTTCTAACAATGAGATGCTTTACTTAGCTAGGAACCTCTTGACAGAAAACGAGGAATGAGCTGGCGCATTGTCTTGGTGGAGAACCCATGATTTGTCCTTCCACATTTCGGGGCGTTTTTTCCTTACTCTTTGACGTAGTTTAGAAAACACCTCAAGGTAGTAATATTGATTAATTGTTTGACCTTAAGGAACCCAGTGAAGGTACACAATCCCATGGATGTAAAAAAAACAATCATCATTGTTTTAAATTTTGACTTGCTCACTTGAGCTTTTTTGGCTCTTGGTGAAGTTTGGCTGTTCCAGTGCATGGATTGGCGCTTCGTTCCGGATCATAAGTAAAAGAAAACACGTTTCATCACATGTTATTATCATTTCCAAAAAATTTGGGTAATTTTCAATCGCGTACAAAGTGTTAGTACAAACATTTTTGTGAGCTTCATTTCAAACATTTTTGAGCGGCACGTGTCTTGAAGGAGCTGACAGAAGATGACTTTCAGCAGTGTTTCCAACTACGGAAAATTCACATGGAGCGTTGTAGGGATAGAGAAGGAGTGTATATTGAAGATGACAATAAGTAATTATGTATAAAATTAAAATTAAATTTTTACAACGTCAATCTCGTTATTTAATAGCCACACCTCGTATCAACGGCAGCCGTATGTCAATTCTTTGGCAAACGTGTAATTTCGAAAAGTAGTGACATTCCATTGCCTCCCTTTCACATAAATTTTCACAGACAGCTGATTGTTACAATAATTTTAGACAAACATTTAGTAATATTTTCTGATTATAACAAGTCTTCATTTTTATTCATGGGAAGAAAATATTAACAAACTAATGAAAATTAATGCTATTTCCCTACGGCTCAAATTCCGTGGGACCTCGATATATATTTATTATATTTAATTTTAACACAATAATCACCTAAGGTGGAACGTTACAGTCCTTAGTAGGTGAAAATGACAAATAAAGATAAAAAAGGTTGTTTTCTAACAAAAAATTATAAAAATTTAAACAATATTAAATAATTATCTAACCTGATTTTAATAAGTTGCTCTTGATGCTACCAACATTAATGTTTTAATTTCAATACCGACCGTGAACGGTTGTAAATCACTGTTTATATAAAAGGTTCCTCATCAGGTTAACTCCACCCCCTCTCCAATTTTATGTGAATATGACTTCACAATATTTTTATTTGCATACCGAAATCTGTGTTATCTTTAAAATATTCCATGGCATGAATCAATCTTATTGTTTATGCTGAAAATATGAAGGGTCTACTTACTTTATGAAACGACTTACGCAAGATAGAACAGCTTAAGGGGACATGGCACGATGGATTAAGGGGGTAGTCAACCCAGAAAATGAAAATCAAAAATTCTGGCTATAATTTATCATTATTATTTTTAATGAGAGTAATTTACTAGTAATGATGTTCCAATAGAACCAAGCCAAAAAATAAATTTGAGCCCTGTTCTGTATTACAATAAGTTCAAATACCCCGCGCCGTCGATCATTCTAGAATATGATCTTCCCGCTCGATTAAATCTCTAATATTGATTTCGTATTGATTACTGTACAAATTAGTTCTACGCATGTGTGATTTTCGCTCACGTGGCCCGTTCTCCGCCAATAGCAAAATTCAACTAATTTCTTGTTCTCCCTTCGCCATTGTTTCTTTCTTCCTAAGTCCTTCTCACTGCAGTTCAAACTCTCGAGCGTGTCGGTCGTGTAGCGCACCACGGTCTCAACGGACGCTGCCAGCCTGCTTGTGCTGGCGTCATTTCATGTAACGCTTGGGACATTCCAATATCATGTTGCCGTTAATACTTGTAATTACGGCCCCAAAAAACGAGCTATTCTATGTAAAACGTGCGTACAATTAATCAACGAACTATTCATGTTGTTTCTTATTCAAGTGATTACCGGACTTTGTGAATTTGTGTTACCACGTGTTGTAAACCTGCAAACCATCTTCCTAAACTGTAATTATTCGAGTGTTAGCAGTGCTTCATTTCTATTGTTAACGTGCTTTGTGACTTGTTTATTGTGTGAAATCTGTACAGATCTTATCAAACAGTTTAGTGTCTTCGTACAACGGCGTTACCTAACCGAAGCATCCTGGGAAACCTACGTACTCAAAATCAAGTAAGTACTGCTAAAATTATCACTAATTGCAGTTTTATCCCATGTGTATGTTCCTATCCAATATCCAAACTTGTCTGTTCATTAACGAGCCATGCATTACGCCTAATGTGCGCGTCGAAGCCACATCGCGTCTTTTGTTTCCTGGTTGTATTAAATTCAACCGCCCCAACGAATTTAAGCTGAATGTAGGGATCATACTAAAATTTGATTACTGCATCACACAAGCCCCTAATATGAGAATGAGGTTGGAAAAGCGGGCTTTCACGGGGGAATCAAATATCTCAGGAACCAAGAAAGATATCAACATGATTCTTATGCTTCAAAATACAGAAAATTGCTGTCTATTTTCTGTTGTATGCACTTGTATATAGTGTTTCTTACAAGAAATGTATTGAAGAAAAACCATATTTTCAAAAATATTTATTTTATGTTTTCACAAATTATTTTTTAACTAAATCCCTATTAAGGTTTTTGTAATAATCATTCTACAGATAATAGAGCAAGAAATTATGAACACTTGAAAAAAAGATCGTCCAAATACCTCCAATATAAACCAAAATATTTAATTCCCAAGAATGTACAATCATGCAAAAACCACATTTCCGGAAAACTTGAAATTGAAGGAATAATTTCACTCACCTTGTTAGTGAGCTTTATTTTAAAAAGATTTTTTTTATAACTTTTTGTCAACGTAGAAAGTAAACAAATTATGTGATTAAGAAAATTTTAAACTTCAAATAAATGCAAAAAACAATCGAAATTAAAAAAAATCATCTTCTTGAGTTGACTACCTCCTTAAACTCAAAATTTTGATTTTGGTTTTTTATGTTTTTCAATAGTCTAGGCCTAGATCTGCCAGAAAAACATTAAATTACGTCAAAAAATTAATAATTTTTTTACGAACATATAAGTTTTTATCAAGTTTACACAGAAAAATTATTATGTTACCAAGAACGAATACTTTTCACAATTTTATATACTGCTCGTTTTAGTGCAAAGAGAATTTTTGTTTTTAAAATATCTGTATCACTGTTTTTTTTGTATTCTCAGCTGTTGGCTCAGCTTTCTAAACAACTGTTGATGGGAAATTGACTTGTTTGTGTACATTTTGATTTTGGTTTATGCCGTCTTGTTTCTTGCGTTTTCCGTAAATTTAGATTTTAACACTTGGTACATTTTTCTCAGAAACCAAAAAAAAAAAATTTATCAGTTAATTATCTTGTATATCCACATATACCGAAATTTTTTATGACTTCTTCAGGTGCTCCAAAAATTAGTAATACTCAAAAAACGTAGAAAACCATATGTACAAATTTTATGTTATTCGTAATTTAAAAAAAATGGTATGGTCCAAAGATTAAATTGAAAAAATGTCAGTAGCTCGAGAAGAAACCCGACACCTTGTAACATTTTTAAATTAATGTTACTTTATTTAATTATTAATTTTTCCTTATTCTGTTATGTTGAATTTAAATTTCGTTATCTTTTGATGTCGCCATAATGCGTTATCGCGTTATCAATTTGCATTCTTTCTGTCTTTGTACTGCCGACTGCTGTTATCTGTATCTGTCGTGTCGGATCCGTTTCTTCCTGCTTTTCATGTTCTTGGGTACATGTCTAGCGGGATGGAAGGGGTCGGTGACGTCAGAACCGAGGTTTCCTTTTGAGTGATTTGATTTTCTCGCTCTCTCTTAGCAATTGGTCAGGAAGATGTTCGGTTCTTAAATATTGTGTGCCGTAAATTTTTTTTAAGTCTCTTTTCGGGGCGTTGTTATGCTGCTGTTTGACTAATTGCTATTCCGTTTTTACGGTAAGTCCTTATTCTTTTTTGCTTGTAGTTAAAACCCACTGTAGCCGTGAGCATATTTTTTTTAATTGATTTTGTAAATTTTGGTAAACCTTTTTGGATATTTTTTTTCTAAAATTTTTTTTACTTAAAGCTTTTCTAAATTTTTTTAATCTTTTGCTGTGCTGGTGGGGTTTAACTACTTTTTGTTTGTTTGTCTTTTGCGGAGGCCCTCATTTTTCTAAGTCCTGGTTTTCTGCTCTTTGCAGGGACCAGCTATGGGGAGCAGTTTCTTCAAACGTTATACTTGTTTAACCAATCCTTTTGGGCGACATGGAAGCCCAAAGGTTATTCTTTGCTTTTCTAACTTCACCTGACTGCATCGCCTTTAATTACTTTAAATCAAATCATCTGTTATCTATTTCTTTGGACAAGATAAATTTTCTTGCGCCCTATTTTTTTTTTGGCAAGCATTAATTTGGAATCACTGGTTTTAAATGGACACGTCGCCTTTGGTCTAAACTTGTCTGCAGCTAGATATCTAGCAGGTTCTCTCGGGGATCATCCTATTTCTTCTTATTCTACTCTTCCTTCTTCTGGTTTTCAAAAAAAACTACTATTTTTTTTTATTACATATTAAATAAATTTTTTTATTATTTATTTTGTAAATCATAAAATGACTTTTTTTCTCATGTTTGCTGCATTATGCAATTGTGCATAATCTTGTCTCGTGGTGGACAAAACATGTTTTCCATCTAACTTATGTTAATATTGTATTAAGCCTTTTTTGGCTTTCTATTATTTGTTTCTTTAATATTATAAAATGGAATTTTGAAAATATTTTGGTAAAATATTCCATAAATGATTATTTTGTAAAATTAAATTCTGTTACTAATGAAAAAATTTAACTTGTGTTTCGTTTAATGAAACTAATTATTTTCTATTTTAAAATTTTTTAATTAAGATCATATCTTTTGAAGCAAAAGGTTTAATCATGTTTTTTTATTTAAATTTTTATGAATCTCTTTAATGTAAAAGCTATCTGATTAATTCTTACATTTAATTTGGTACTTTCGTTTGATTTCTGTGTACCGCTTAATTATTTCTCATAATTATAATTGTAATACCGAAATGGTCTATTTTTTTTAAATTACTTAAAATTTTCTTAAATTGCATTTCTGGATCCAGTTTAAAGCATGCTAAATTATTATTGAGATCATATTATTTAATATTAAATTTTGGTTATTAATTATGTTAATTTCTATTTAATGCTTGCGTAACTTTGTAATTCTTCTTAATTACTGAACATAAAATTTTAATGTATCTTATATTTATTAAGGTAACCTAATCTATCTATTTAATTTTATTAAATTTTCTACTAATCTAAAAATTATTTTGTTAATTTCTTTTCTTAGCACCACCACAACACCGCAGTCTCCCTTTTTGGGGTGTTTTTTTTTCTTGTCCCCTGTGCCAGCTTTGCTTTTGGTAGCGAATCTTTGGAGTTCGCGTGAGCAAAAAGGGGCTACAACCTATGGTGTGTAAAGTTTAATTTCCCTATCTTTTACCAATCCTGTGAAAAATGTGCCTAAAAATAGAAAATTTAACATTGACAGGATACAAACTTTTCCTTTAAAAGATGGCCATAAAATAGTGTACATACTAGGAGCTGTTCTAAGTTGAAGGAAAAATATTAAAAACGTTTAATATTGTGTTAGAAAGTGTTTCAGACGTGGATGAAAACAATAATGTTCAACTCAATTCACGTCATTTAAGCCTAAGTGTGGTTATATGACTGTAATATTGTACATACACAAACGTTGAATTAAATATTATAATATTGAACATATAGTAAAATTAAAATATTCAGTTTGAACGTGAAATAATAATATGCAAATTAATTTTTATTTCATTTCACAGTACAACTATTTTATGTAGGGTTATATTTTTTTACTAGACCTTAGTAACTTTTTATATTCCGTGGGCCTGGATAACAAAAAATCTGGTGTGAAACACACTATAACACAATTCAAAAGTTGTAGATCTTTTAATAATTGTTTATAAATTTGATTATATACACTACTATTACATTGTATACTAAGGCTGAAATCTTTAAAAAATCCGTTTTTTACACATTCATGACATGTGGCAGTTTTACAAGTCAAAAAATTGAGACATTTAATTCCAAAATGCTCTATCTTCACAATACCCGTTTTTTCATGAAAAGTTAAAAAATATTTTCTTATTTGAATCGCTTCATGCAAAAAGAGCATGAGTCACATACAGGATTTTTGGAAATTTTTTTTTAGAATTTTTTGTGAATTTTTGGGGACAAAAAACTGATTATCTAAGAATCAGAGCTAGACTATCATGTAACAATTTTCCTGAAAGAAAATTTGTTCGTGAATAATAATATGAAAACAAATGATAAAATACACAATATTTGAGTGAGATAAATTATTTTGAAAAATTAGACTGATGCCCTTTTTGCATGGAAACTAGAGATTTTTAAGGTTGAAAATGAAGATAATAAGATGATACACCTTTTTCCCATTGAAATAAAAAATGTTAATGATAATTTATTTAAAAAAAATACATATATGTACTTCAAAACTTGTATTAATAATAATTTTTAAACGAGAATTAGGTCTCAACATTGTAACATTTCTATTAATGTTACGTAATTTTAATTATTCATCTTTTCCTTATTCAGTCTTGTTGCATTTGAAATTTTGTTATCTTTTATTTCACCGCACTCCGTTATCTCGTTTCCGAATTGTTTTTCGTTCCGACTTTGTACTACCGACTGCTGTTATCTGTAATTCTGGCGTGAGATCCGTTTCAACCTGCCTTACTTGTTTTTGGATAATTTGTCTGGCGGGGTGGAAGGGGTCGATGACGTCAGATCCGAGGTTTCCTTCTGAGAAATTTTTGCTTTTCTCGCTCTCTTGCAGCAAATGGTCATGTCGATGGACGTGCTTTTATTCTTGTGTTAGTGCCGTAACTTTTTGAGTTTTTCGGGGCGTCGTTATGTTGCCTTACGTATGACCATTTTGCTTTCCCGTATTCGGTAAGTTCATCTTTTCTTTATTTGTAGTTAAAACCCATTGGAGCCGAAAATGTTTTATTTAAATTTTTGTAAATTTTGTAAACCCTTTGGGTAATTTAAATTTTTCTTAATTTTAAATTTTACGCTTTTCTTAAAGCTGACTATTAAATTTTTTTTTCTAATTCTCTTGTTGTGCCGGTGGGATTTAACTACCTTTTTTTTATTTTTGTGTTTTGCGGAAGCCCTCATTTTCTAAGTCCTGGTTTTTCTGCTCTTTGCAGGGACCAAGTATGGGCGTATGTAACCAAGTTTGATCGTAAATGTAACCAAGTTTGGGATGAAAATAACCAAAATGTAATCGACTTTTGGGGGAAGATTCTCCTTATGTTTTTGAGTCTGTGGTACTAATCCCGTTGGCTAATAATGAATTTTCATACGTCACCCGGAAACTTCGTATCTCATCTATTTAAATTTTCTTCTCTAAAATGAACTACTTTTAATGTATCTGCTATAAGACGAAAATCCATCGTCATTAAGTTTTGCAAATTCTAATGAAATGATTCAACTTTTGTTAAATTATGCTGTTATGCACAGTCTGGTCAAGACTTGTCTTGCATCCATCTAGTATACTTACTATAGCATTAAATTTTTTTTGGGCTTTCCATAAAATTTTTTTTATTTCTACTGTAAATCTTAATTTATTAAGCAGATGCTGCATTAATGATTAATTTTGTAAAAAAAAATATTATTAATTCTCCTTATTCTTGTTAACTTGATTTTGGTTAAACGAATCTAATTATTTTTCTTATTAAAATTTATTTTACTTAACTGGATTATACTTTTAATGCAAAGCTAATTATGTTTTCCTATTAATTAAAATTTTTATTTTAAAATATTATTCTGTTATACGAAAGGCCTAACAAAATTAATTTTGATTCTATTGTTTCATTTTAAATAATAATTATTATTATATCGACATGATCTTATTTTTTATATCAAATTTATTTTGTTAATCGTATTAACTGGATCCAGTATTATGCATGCTAATTTAAATTGAGCTCATATTTTTTTATTTAAAAAAATTAAATTTTGGCTATTTATGATTATTAATATTTAAACGCTTGTGTAACTCTTATTCTGCGCTAACTTAAAAATCTATATGTAACTTTATCTATTAAGATAACTCACTTTAATAATTCAATATTTTATTAAATTTTTTACTAATTTTTTTTACTTTCTCTTGCCTATATGAATATATAGGAAGGAAAGTATTGTTTTCATGTCAATTTTTCGAAATCGAGTTTTCACCGGATCTATACGTTTTCAGACCCCCTGAACCCAAAAAACATGTTTTTAGCGATTGGTCTGTGTGTGTGTCTGTGTGTGTGTGTGTGTGTCTGTGTGTGTGTCTGTGTGTGAACAGAATATCTCAAGAACGGAACATCGTACGAACTTGAAACTTGAAACTTAAGTTACATACCACTACCGGACGCGACACGAACATTTTCATCAAAATCGGTCAACCGGAAGTAGTAGTAACTTAGTTTATTCGTATAATTTTTCAGTTTTTTGCGATTTTCTCAAAAACTGGTCCTACGATTTTTTTTAAAATCGCCTATTTTACTTAATTTTTGATTCTCTACAAGATAGGGTAGGCGCCATGTCTGCTGAAATTCTCGGTGAGGCTGTTTTCACGTAAAAACGTTGTTTTTTTAAGATTACGGCTTTAATATAAATTTTAGCGCAAAAACTTATATAATAAAAGTTGTAGAGAATTTAAAAACCTACAACTTCTGTTTCAAACATTTTTTTGTATAACGCTTAGTTTAGCGGAAATTTGCGATTTTCTGTTTTTTTTCTCACGAAAACGTGAGAAAAATCGATTTTTTTAACATTTCGGTCTTAGTATGCATTTTACGACAAAAGTGTATATATAAAAGTTATAGAAAATTAAAAGATCTACAACTTTTGTTTAGAGAATTTTTCTCTACAGAGCCTAGTTTAGCGTGAAAGTGTGATTTTCCGTTTTTTTTAAGCCAAATTGAGTTCGATTTTCATTTTGCGTCTTCCACTCATGATTAAAATAAGGTTATGTTTTTGAGGTTAGTTTTTTGTTTATTTCTAATGTTTTATTAATAATGTTAGGTTTATTATTAATTATTTGCATTGGCAAGAGAAAGTTGTGTGAGTGTTTCACACCAGATTTTTTTGGTTTATTTTAACACCGCTTCACAGCAGTCTCTCCTTTTGGAGTGTTTTTTTTATTTGTGTCCCCTGTGCCAATTTTGCCTTTTAGCGATTCTTGGGTTGTATCGCTCGGGCAAAAAGGGGTTACAACATCAGAATCTGAATATGATACAGCTTCATTTTTTTGCTGTGCTTCCCAGGAAAACAATTCGTCATAAAATACTTTGTTCTGCAGAGATTTATTTGGCAAATTTTTTAAGATCTTCATGTTTCTTAGTTTTTATAAGAAGTTTTTCAGATGTGTATGCACAACCTGGGGAAGTAATATCTCTTTGTCCAGGTATCGATAGATTGAATGTGTGCAATGGACCAACATATTTTTACTTTCTCTTGCCTAAATGAATATATAGGACGAAAAGTATTGTTTTCATGTCGATTTTTCAAAATCGAGTTTTCACCGTATCTATATGTTTTCAGACCCCCTGAACCCGAAAAACATGTTTTTAGCGATTGGTCTGCGTGTAGTTGTGTGTGCGTGTGCGTGCGCGCGCGCGCGCGTGTGTGTGTGTGTGTATGTGTATGTGTGTGTATGTGTAAGTGTGTATGTGTGTGTGTGTGTGTGTGTGTGTTTGTGTGTGTGTGTACGTGTGTGTGTGTGTTTGTGTGCGTGTGTGTGTGTGTGTGTGTGTGTGTGTGTGTGTGTGTATGTGTGTGTGTGTGTGTGTGTGAATGTGTGTGTGTGAACAGAATATCTCAAGAATGGAACATCGTATGAACTTGAAACTTGAAACTTAAGTTAAATACCACTACCGAACGCGACACGAACATTTTCATCAAAATCGGTCAACCGGAAGTAGTAGTTTATTCGTGTAATTTTTCACTTTTTTGCAATTTTCTCAAAAACTGGTCTTACGATATTTTTTTTAAATCGCCTGGTTTACTTAATTTTTTATTCTCTACAGGATAGGGTAGGCGTCATGTTTGCTAAAATTCTGGGTGAGGCTGTTTTCACGTAAAAACATAGTTTTTTTTAGATTACGGCTTTAATATGCAATTTAACGCAAAATTTATACAGTAAAAGTTATAGAGAATTTAAAATTCTACAACTTTTATTTCAAACATTTTTTTGTATAACGCTTAGTTTAGCAGTAATTAGCGATTTTCTGTTTTTTTCTCACGAAAACGTGTGAAAATTCGATTTTTTAAAAGATTTTGGCCTTAGAATGCATTTTACGACAAAAGTGTATATAATAAATTTTATAGGAAATAAAAAGATCTACAACTTTTATTAAAATATTTTCACTACAGAGCGTAGTTTAACGTGAAAGAGTGATTTCCCACGACGCTGGGAAAACTGGCGGACCCCAGATCATTCAGGACTTGTACCGACGCCCACATCCACCTGAAGTCTCTATGCCATTACCGTTCCACGACTTTATCTAAATTCCAGTATGACCCACTTACCAAAATTTAGAGTTGCCACATTTTTATTTCGCCCTGTATCCCTCTTATTTGCCCATGCCCCTTCTACTTGTAATACACTCCCCCCAGTTGGTAGTTGTCCCCATGTTCCTATGCATAATCACTCCACTACGGTGAAAAGAGCCGCCATTTTAAATTAGTAAACACTCAGAAAATAAAAAGGCCTGTGATTATGCCAAACTCTACCCTTTCCGTCTCCCCTGAAATCATAAACTAACCCCTACCTTAAATTATACCTTTAGTCCACGTTCAGTACAATGCATGCCTTCCCCTCCCCAATATAATAGGACCCCCACAAAACTGAAAAAGGCCACTGAAATATAAAAAAAAAAAAAAGAGCCGCTCTTAAACCCGCTTGTCCCTTACTTTAAATTTTCCACAGATAACTTCTAAAAATGAATTACCTCCTTTCAAGTCCCAGTTCCAATGTCCCACGAACCAGAATCCTATTTCCTATTTAAACTATAAAATTCCCCCTAAATTTCTTGAGGTTGCAATTATTCTGTTATATTGTTCCCCGAGCGACCAGGTGTTCCTTAACACGATGTCGCCATCATAGGGCTTCTTGGCCCTCTCAACCAGGATTCAGGATTCAGGATTCAGTGATTTTCCGTATTTTTAAGCCAAACTGAGTTCGATTTTCATTTTGCGTCTTTCACTCATGATTAAAATAAGGTAATGTTTTTGAGGTTAGTTTTTTGTTTATTTCTAATTTTTTATTACTAATGTTAGGTTTATTGTTAATTATTTGCACTGGCAAGAGAAAGTTGTGTGAGTGTTTCACACCAGATTTTTTTGTTACTATTCACCCATTATTTTATTTATTACGAGTATAATGAAATACTTGAAAAGTTGCAATGTTAAATGACATTTTGTTACAACGTGGAGCTGTTTTTGGTTTGGTTTTACTTAAAACGACAGTCTTTTTGTATAGTTTTGGCCACCAAGACTTAAAATTTAAAATATCCTGAATAGTGATTTCTTTTACAATGAAATTATTTTTACTGCTACTAGTAATTATTTCTGTTACTTCATGAACTGATTACATACACCCTGTCACATTTTTTCAATTTAAAAAAAAAATTAAATCAAAATCGCGGTCACACGGCAAGTAGGAGTAGGATCTCTTACACGAATGGTGTAAATCATGGAAAATGAAACTTAATACGGCAAAATCCCTTCACGTACCTAACTTTCACACTCCGTCATGGTGATTGCCCACCAGTATACATAGACAATGAACCTCTAACAAAAACAGATAACGTCAAGTATCTCGGTCTGACTTTTGATAAACGACTAACTCGGAGCACTGAATTCCCGACTTAAACTTCTATATCCCCTACTTCACAAACGATCAAAATTTTCAATGGCACAAAAATTACGCATATATTGTTCTCTTTTGAAACCTTTTACAAAAAGGTTTCGGGTCCGAAATTTACGGTTCAACCAAACCCTCTAACTTGCAACGAATTCAAGTATTCCAGTCAAAAACATTACGCCTTATAGCAAAAGTACCTCTTTACGCTAACAACAAAACCTTACATACAGATTTGAAAACACCACTTGTATAAAATTCCATCGAATACCTATACAAACGCTTTCACGACAGGTCACACGAACACGAGAACTCACTGGTGCGTTCACTTTCCACCATCCATTTACCTGATAATCTCCCTAGACGCCTTAAAAGACGCTGGAGTAGAGACCTGCTAATTTGATACACAAATTTCATTCTTGGGGAGGCACCAATGGGGGCCCTACCCCTTTCATGCTTATCATGTCATTTACATTATTATCATAATCATCACATTTGCTTGTTGTAAAATTTTACAGTTGTAAATTTAATTAATTTTATTTGTCATTTAATAAAGAATTAAAGAGAAAAAAAGTAGGAGGGACCACGAATAGGAAAGTAATGACAGTTTTTGTCAAAACGACTAATGTCAGTAAATGCTAACAACAATCTGGATAAACGGCGATTTATATTTGGTATTTACTTTCTTGAATAACAACCGCAATGCATTTTGCCTTTAACTTTCGCCATCTTCATTACATTTCGTTTCCATTGAGATGTATTACTTTTCTGCCGTTTTGACACAAAAGGCGTCTTTGTTTCGTTCATGTTACAATATTATAGAGTTACCAACTTTAAAAGAATTCATTTACCATACTTTAAAATAATTAAGAATTATTAACCAACGAAACACGAAACAATAGGTTAGAGAGAACAGAACTGAACTACAAAAACGCAGCTGACCGCCGTTGCAAAAGGTTGACCAACCTAACACGATTCATGCAAAAAGAGCTTCACTTCTGGACTGATGACGTTTTTGCATGAATCGTAAAGATGAAGGACGATATGTGAAGGTACAATATCCGTACAAAAACGAAAAATGTAAAAAATGGAGTGATACCCTTTTTGCATGCAACGATTCTTTTTTATTATATGAGCCGTTTTTTCATTACCCAATATTCCATAAATAAAATACAAGTGATTAAAAGAGAACAAATGTTTTATTACTAAAAGTTACGTTCATTTATGGCTACTTCTTGACATAATCACATGACGATGAAGGCATTTGTAATACCCGTCGACAAGCTTGTCAATAACCCTCTTCAATTAATTAAATGAATCAAATTAATTGTTACCACCAATGAATTTATATGAGTCTTCACGTTGTCTTGCAGGTGTGATAATCCGTTTTTGAGGTATTTGATTCACACACACACACTCACGCGCTCCCTCTCTCACCCGCGTGCACGCAAAATCATATGCGAACGCATGCACGCACACATACACACAGACCAATCGCTAAAAAAACATGTTTTTTGGGTTCAGGGGGCACAAAAATTGGTATATCCGGTGAAAACTTGATTTTGAAAAAACTACTTAAAAATAATATTTTCCTTTCCTACACGCGTATATTCATGTAGGGTTAAAGAAAGTAAAAAAAATTATTAACTAAATTTTTTAAAAAATGGAAATACATAACACATTTTGGAATGATACATCTAAATCAATTAAATCGTAATTTATTTAACCATATTTAACAAATAAAAAAATTACAAAAAGACTTGGCTCAGTTGTTTTATTACATTTGAATTACATATTTTGTAATGATACATTTGAATGTAAGTAACAAAAGTTAAATGTAATACGTGTACCAATTTTTAATTTTGTATAATTAATTCAAATTAATTTTTTCATGAATACAAATACAATACAGTAGGTAACTAAAGTATTAAATGTTAAGTTCAAACCTAACATGTAGGATTTCAAAATTTATTTACGCCTTATATTAATTTTAAAACTCTATTAACCGTAGGTTTTCCATGAACATTTGTTTTTTATTTATTTATAACTAATTTAATGTTAGGTTTCCTACCAATATTAGTTTTTACTTTCTCTTCTTACTAAGGCTATATGAATATTTAAGTAGAAAAGTATTATTTTCATGTCAATTTTTCGAAATCGAGTTTTCACCGGATATACACATTTTCAGAGCCACTGAACCCACAAAAGAAGTTTTCAGCGATTGGTCAGTGTGTGTTGAACAAAATATGTCAAGAACGGAACATCGTACTGTAGAATAGCAGTCTATGTAAAATATATTTAAAAATAATCAAAATTAAATAATTTCAATTTTAAAAATAAATAGAATAAACAATAATAAAATATATGTTAAGAAGATTTATGAGAAGGAAATTAAATATTAAAAGAAATTAATTCCAGAAGCCAAATAGTTGAAATTCAATCAAGGAAAACAAAAGATGGCAGCAAAAAATGGTAGCAAAAATAGTTCAAAAAATGGTAGCAATACTAGACAGTGGTTACCGGTGTACTTTGATGGTTGGGGCTCAATTAACTATACTCTTTAAGGAATGGTCGGCGTGGGTCTGTACAAGACTACAAGTTATACACATTTACACGTTATACACATCATCCTCATCTCATTGGGTCATGGGGTTGCTTATTGCTCTGAATTGAACAGATTGCTACGTACACAAATTAGGAATAAAAAAAAGAAAGTATGATTTTTTTAAATAAAATTTTAAAATAAGAAAATAAGTAAAGAAGATTAATAAACCAACAAGTATCCAATTAATTGTGTTGTTGTTGTTTAGGTCATCAGCCAAAAGGCTGGTTTCAACCTGTTGAGGTTTTACTAAGTAAAACGAGGAGTGAGGTGGTTTACCATTGCCTTCCTCACTGAGTGGAAAAGTACGCTTATCAGCATGCCGGGCTTTCTGACAAGCACATATTTTCCACCCTGCAAATGACACCTTCACTTCATTCACTACAGGGTCTGGCTGTACAATGAAATTCATTACTTTCAGAGGAGATAACTCTGATTAGTGTCATTTACACCTCTACCTCTTCCGTTCTTAAATGATTCATTCATTTAATTGGCTGACCATGTGATAAGAAACAGAACTATTTATTTTAGCCCTGCAACGAACAGATTGAATAATTTGACACTCTACCTGTCTGTTATGGGCAGAATCCAATTAATTAAGTAACTAGTTAAAATGACCTTAGTATTTTAAAAATTAGGAAGAAAAGATTTAAATAAGATTATGAACATCTATAAAACCAATTGCAACAATTATCAAGTGCCCCATTCGATCCCAGTCAATGGAAGGAGACACATAATACATCTGAGACTTCAGAAAATTATAAAAGAATCATAACTATAAATCATTATTTAAAAATTTTGAACTCATAGTAGATAAAAAAAAAAAAAAATTAAATTTAACATTTCATGTTATTTAGTAAATTTAGTATATATTTAGAGTTGTAGAATAGAAGTGTTATCAATAAATTGAATTCAAGATAAGTAAATAATTTTTGTAACATTTAATTTTGTCAATCAATTTTTAATCATTTCATTAAAATCAATTTATTTATTTCAATTTCAATTTTGCGTTTCATTCATTTTTCTTATTTCTACATTAAATTACTTTACATACTGACATCATGCAGAAGAAACAAATTTTTTTCTTCGGGTATTTATTTACTTAGGGTACCTAACAATCGAGTAACTAAACAACTCATTTTTATAATTAACTCGTGGAAAATTCCTCCAAGGTGGTTGGCTGAAGTAAAGCAAGATATGCAAGAACTTAACATTGCAGAACAAGATCTTTTAGAAAAATCTGAAGTTAAGTTGCTTAACCCTTTATAGGGCAGTATGACGGAGAAAAATATGTTTGTTGTAAAATATTAAACTTTGCTTTACAGGGACTTGAATATTTCCAATGCCCGAAACGTGAGATATTTCTTGTTTTATGTTAAGCCCTGGTAAGTATAGTTACCAAGGAATGTTTATTGAAATGAAAATCACATAATGTTTAGTGGTAAGAATGCTTATTAAAACAACTTGTAGTCCTATATAACAGAAAAATGTGTATATTAACTTATCTTAACTTTATATTAGCATGAATGCTTGCTTTCCATAAAAACTTGAATTTTCTAAGCACTCTACATAAGTAACAACATAACAACATGGTAGCGTATGCTGGTATGAAACCTTACCACATTGGTGCAACTCACGAAGCAAATGGTCACTGCGTGCTAATTTCAAAACGTGGATAGCCTACTTACCAGAGAACATCTACTATAACACCGTAAAATGCCAATAAGATTCAACTGCATCTTACCTTGAAGGTTATTCTTAAATAAACTCTACCTTATTAACAGTGGTAAGTATACTTACCAAAGACCTATAAAGGGTTAAAGATAAAGACACAAGATTCGTCAAAAAAACTCGAGCTCTATCGTCAATGATTTGTACAGACAAAATCAGACAGATCAGATCCCAAAATATGAAGAATTATTGGGAAAAGCATAAGAATCCTAAAACCAAACCAAGATGGATTCCTAAATTTGATTCATGTGCCGTATTATTTACAATTGAAATATATATTTCTAACCACCAGAATACAGTAACAGAAAACAGAAAACACTTACCAATGCTTATAGTGCTTTCGTGTATCTTGTACACATCTTCAGTAAATTAAAATTCTTTAAAAAAATTTTCACATCAAATTTAAAACGTCCTACTCCTACCATGGTAGATAAGGTACCTTATCTACATTGGTAAGAGTAGGAAGTTTTAAATTTTAATGTGAAAAATGTTTTAAAGAATTTTAATTTACTGAAGATGTATACAAGATACACGAACGCGCTATAAACATTGGTAAGTGTTTTCTGTTACCATATTCTGGTGGTTAGAAATATATATTTCAATTTCTTTTTTTAACCCTTTATAGGTCTTTGGTAAGTATACTTACCACTGTTAATAAGGTAGAGTTTATTTAAGAATAACCTTCAAGGTAAGATGCAGTTGAATCTTATTGGCATTTTACGGTGTTATAGCAGATGTTCTCTGGTAAGTAGGCTATCCACGTTTTGAAATTAGCACGCAGTGACCATTTGCTTCGTGAGTTGCACCAATGTGGTAAGGTTTCATACCAGCATACGCTACCATGTTGTTATGTTGTTACTTATGTAGAGTGCTTAGAAAATTCAAGTTTTTATGGAAAGCAAGCATTCATGCTAATATAAAGTTGAGATAAGTTAATATACACATTTTTCTGTTATATAGGACTACAAGTTGTTTTAATAAGCATTCTTACCACTAAACATTATGTGATTTTCATTTCAATAAACATTCCTTGGTAACTATACTTACCAGGGCTTAACATAAAACAAGAAATATCTCACTGTTCGGGCATTGGAAATATTCAAGTCCCTGTAAAGCAAAGTTTAATATTTTACAACAAACATATTTTTCTCCGTCATACTGCCCTATAAAGGGTTAATGTTCACATTGATAACAATTTTTAACTATGTCAGCTAGAACATAACTATCAGTATATCAAACATTCACTTTTTATTTCGATTAATTATACAATTCCCGCATAGATTGTACAATAAATTATGGTAATAAAATGCTTTTTGTCAAGTTTAAGATAGCATTACTAGAATGTTACTCCAGCTGAACTATTAATGATAAAGTGTTTGCGTTACCGTGCTTCACTCAAACACTAAACATGTTTCAAACAGAAGACAGTGAACCAATTCTTTGTTAAAAAGTTATGTGAAAAGTTATTTTTATAATATTTAAAATATTTTTTAAACAATTCTATGTAACAAAACATAGTTTTTTATTGTAATAAACAGTAATGGTCAGCCAATTAAATGACTGAATCATTTAAGAACAGAAGAGGTAGAGGTGTAAAAGAGACTTATCAGAGTTGTCTCCTTTAAAAGTAATGAATTTCATTATACAGCCAGACCATGTGGTGAATGAAGTGAAGGTGTCATTTGCAGAGTGGAAAATATGTGCTTTCAGAGGGCCTGGCATGCTGATAAGTGTACTTTTCTATTCAGTAAGGAAAGCAAATGTAAACCACCTCATTCCTTGTTTTACTTAGTAAAACCTCTCCAGGTTCAAACCAGCCTTTCGGCTGATGACCTTAACAACAATAAACGGTAAGTCAGCTAATTTAAGGATTTGTTTTGCTTATTTCCTGGGTTTAAATTTTCCGGATTACCTTTAGTTCCAGTTATTCTGGATAAATAAGGTTGTACTGTAGTTCAAAATTTTTTATAAGTAGCTAAAGTTTTGCCCATAACAGGTAGGTGGAGTGTTAAATTAATTGCACTCAATTTGTTGATTTCAAGGGTAAAAAATATAGTTTTGTTTCGTATCACATAGTCAGCCAATATATGATTGAACTATTAAAGAACAAAAGAGGTAGAGGTGTAAAAGACACACGTCAAAGTTATTTCTTCTGAGAGTAATGAATTATACAGCCAGACCCTGCGGTGAATGAAGTGAAGGTGTCATTTGCAGGGTGAACAATGGGTGTTTTTAGGTGGGCCTGGCATAATGGTAAGCATACTATTTCAGTTCAGAGAGGAAGACAATAGTAAACCACCTCACTCCTCATTTTTAATTAGTAAAACCTCTAGAGGTTCAAACTAGCCTTTCGGCTGTTGACCTAAACAACAATACCTAAAGTTTACAAAGCAAAATAATTTAAGGGGATTGTGGAATGAAAAAAAAAGTTATTAATTTTTCGTTAAAACTATAGTTTTAAATGTGCGCTTTAAAATGGCGTTAGAATCATGTTGCTATCCCAACTAGAAAAGATTTATTAAAATTTTTTTGTGGCTGTATGTTTGAGCTGATTTTGCCATCTGTCACGAAATTTTACAAAATAATTTTCCCTTTCGATTAATATTTTACTCTGATTTATTATACTATTTTTTCACATTGCTGTCTCTCTTTTATTTATTCATAGGTTGTTTATTCATAGGTTATAACCTAAAAGTTTATAACCTGCACTAACTATTTTTGTTGTGGTCTGCCTTTGTTTAGCCTACACTTGTTTTTTTTTCTCAAACTTCAAACGCGAATATCTCAAAACATCATTTTTAGAACTTTATGTACCTTTTTCTCAGCTTCCACAAAACGTACAAGGCTAAAATTTTTATGGAGTATGTTAATCATCCAGTTCTATTGATTGAATGTGCCGTTCGTTAAAAATATTGAAAATTGTGGGAGAAAAAACATTTTCCAGTGACTTTTCGATGAAAAAATGGTCTCTTTTTAAAAAAATTGTGGAAATCAAAATTCTAACCCGAATTAAATACTACATATTTTAATTATGTAGTACCAAAGAGTGGCCTTTCATACAAAAAAAAACTGTAGCTCTAGCTGTAGTGGTTGCTGACAAAAAGGTACAAACATTAACATAGCTTAGGATAGGGATCCACACTCCCCTTAAAGCTTTTATTTTCTCTTTTTCAATATTTAAAATTTATACAGAAGCCAATGAATGCTACAATATTTACCGTAAACTGTTACATTTATTGTTTTAAAAATTAAGTACTTCAGATTTGAGAAAAGATTATGATTTTTCTAAGGAAACGCTGGTTTTTCAACCCCGAACTAGTTTCAGGGGTTGAAAATAAAAAACAAACCACTAAACATAAGCTAGCTATAAAAATATATTTACCTATATATGTATCAAATTTTTTGTTCATGATTCTTTATGTCATTCATTTTTATTGTTCTGCAGTTGTTCAAGTAACTTACAAGAAATTATGCTGTTTAATGATGTAGATGAATATTTAATATAGACTTATTCACTGTTTTTTTTTAATTTTTGGATTAGACTTATTCATGCAAACTTTTCCGTAATAAATTAATAACAGATACCTATATAAAAACATGTAATAGTGATAAAGAAAACGATTAAGCAATGCACTTATCAAATACACTAAAGTAATTGTTACTGTCCACAATCCTGTAAAACATAAAACATGAAAAACTTATTCCAATATTTGTATAAAGATACAACCAACTCCCTCTACTTCAGACTAACATACAATTGAAATTTTTGATTACTTTTGTGTGTTATTTGTAAACTAATGGCAGAAAACATATTCAGGACACAAACTCCGTGTCTTCCCATTAAATTATAAAGCACGTATTGATTGATACAAACTGAAAATGATTTATACATGCAACTCAAAATCATTTACATCTAACCTACTTAAATGATACCTAAGTTATGAACCAATTCCTGTACAATGGCAATAGCTTAAAAATATTGTTTTTTTATCACAAATGGTAGGAAAAAGATGAAAGAATACAATAATTTGAACATATTAACAAACAAGACAAAAGTCATGGAATTCTGTGAAAAGACCCCAATAAGATGCAAAATAGTAATTATTAGACACATAGTAGAGCAAGTGGTCATGATACATACCCATGATAAAAAAAACATCATCTGGAGTATTTGCATTAAAACAAATTGCCAGATTAAATGATAAAAATTGCTAATAGCAGCTTATCATGGTTTAATTTTATCTCATATCAGGTATGCCATATTCTTCTTCTTTAAGTACCATGCCCGACTATCGGACGTTGGCAATCATATTGGCTACCATCACTTTATTCACTGCAACTCGGAATAGCTCAGTGGATGTTTTGTGGTACCACTCTCGGAGGTTTCATAGCCAAGACGTCCTTCTTCGTCCCGGTCCTCTCCCTCCGGCAATTTTACCCTGTATCACTAGATGCAGAAGGTTATATTTTCCTGGGTGTCTCATCACGTGGCCAAAATATTCGAGCTTACGTGTTTTTATTGTTTTGATTATTTCTGTGCTCTTTTTCATTCTCTGTAGGACCTCTTCATTTCTTACTCGGTCCACCCAACTTATTCGGAGAATTAATATCGGAGAACTTGATGCCATATTAGTATGGGGTAATTCATTACAGTGTAACTTAGAAAGAGTTTTTTAAATACAGAAAAAAAACTGTACGTTGTATGATGGGAGTCAACCACCTTACCTCGTGCAGATCACTATTTAAAGAGCTGCAATTGCTCACAATTCCTTCTTTGTACATTTTTGAAGTGATAATGTACGAAGCAAAATACCTTTTTACAGAATTTAGATGTTCACAACCACTACACGAGAAACAGAATCGATTATTATGTTGCTAATCACAACACCAAAATTGTTTGAACAAAAACCAACTTATACAGGTAGAAAATACATCAATAAATTACCACAAGGTTTAAAAGGTTGTGACAATTTAAGTCATTTTAAAAAAAAAGCTAAAACAATACTTGATTGATGAAACATTTTACAGTGTGCATGAATTCCTTTCTAAATAGTTTTTAGTTGAAAAGTATTTAACTTCTAATTAAATATATTGTGTACTATTTGATACAAAGGGGTTCATGAGAAGCCTACTGAGTTAAGCAGTAGCGGAAACAAATTATTGGTAAGTGATGAATTTATCATTGTGTTTAACCTTTTATCAGTTTAATCTTGACATGTCCTATACTCCTTTTTGGAGTCTCCTGGATGCAAAAAAAAATAAAAAAAACCTGGAATTGATGTCTCATATGATGATGACTATGACATGAAAAATAAGACACTGGGTTAAAAAACAAGACCAGAAACAAGGTTGAAGTTTTACAAGGTGGTGGTAGTTTCAGCCTTGACAAATGGTAGTGAAGCACAGGTAATGCCAAGAAACGAGGATAGAAACATTGAAACTGCGAAAATGAAGTTTTTAAGTTCTGACAGAGGTTGTAAAACACTAGACAAGATTAGAAATGAAGATACAAGGCAAGAATTGGGAATTTACTTAACAAAAAATGAAATTGTATCTATTGTGCCCAATGGGTCAACCATTTAAATAGAATGCCAGAAAGTCACTAACCTATTTTAGCTAGCAGGTACAGATTGGTAGGAATTTTAACCTGACATTTCCCTTGTAGTGTTATATGAGGTGTGGCTATTAAAAAACTAGACTGATGTTGTAAAAACCTTAATTTTTATTTTATACATAATCACTTATTGTCACCTTCAATATACACTCCTTCTCTATCCCTACAACGCACCATGCAAATTTCCTATTGTTGGAAACAGTGCTGGAAGTCATCTTCTGTCAGCTCCTTCATGACACGTGCCGCTTTCTCTTTTACAGCTTTCACAGACTCAAATCTTGTCCCTTTTAATCCTCATATTAACAGTTTCGAGGGAGTTGGAGGGTTTCTCGCTGATTTTAGATCAAGTGGCCAGGCGGCGGATTTTTGGTTGGTAGGTGGTTGCGGCTACCTTGGGGCTGGACAAGGACGCTTCAATTGAGTCCAATACTACTTGCCTCCATCTTGAGGGAGTACACATGGGTTTTTCTCACGGCCTCGGAAAAAAATAGGTATAGATGGATAAGAAGCAGAGGCATTGGCAGCTGAAGAAAATATCGGAGCCGGAACATATGGAAATGCCTAATCCATGAAGAGAAGATAAAGAAAAATATAGTTGTTGGAATCGAACGTCCATCTATCACATTTCCAAGCAGTAATCATTTACTACTTGGTATTGTGGTATCTATTTCCTCTGTTAAAGGATAGATCTTAAGGGGAGTCTAAACCAGAGGTCATCAACTAAATTTGTTATTAAAAGTTGTTTTCAGCCTAATTGTGACTGTGAACTAGTCCAGCGAGAATCAACTCTCTTCAGAGAAATGTGGATTTATATCATATTGACAACACCAGTTTGGCCAACTCTCACCATGTACACACCCTGATTGTAAACAAAAAATAGTTCTGTTTCTTATCACGTAGTCAGCTAATTATATGACTGAACTATATAAGAACACAAGAGGTAGAGATGTAAAAGACACTAGGAGTTATCACCTGTGAGAGTAATGATTTTCACTATACAGCCAGACCCTGTGGTGAATGAAGTTAAGGTGTCATTTGCAGGGTGGAAAGTATGTGCTTATCGGAAAGCCTGGCATGCTGATAAGCATACTCTTTAAACTAAGTGAAAAAGGCATTGTAAACTTCCGCACTCCTCGTTTTACTTAGTAAAACCTCTAGAGGTTTAAACTAGCCTTTTGTCTGTTGACCTAAACAACAACAGGTCGGGTAAAGGGCATTTCTGCTAAAATTTGTAGGAGCTGGCTGTCGTGGTATTTTTTTAAGATTGTGAGTTTAACATGCATATTAAGACAAAATAGTAGGCCTACATAGTTAAAGCAATAGAAAATTAAAAAGCTTACAAATTTTATTCCAACCTTTTTTCTCTGGGGAGCTCAGTTTAGCGTCATGATTTTCTCATTGAAATAGGTAAAATTGAGGTTTCGTTAAGATTGCGACCAAACGCTTTTTCGAGTAGAATCGAATGTTCTAAAGTTATAGAAAATTGGAATACTTCCAACATTTAATTTGAGTGTTTTTTTCTACACGGCATAGTTCAGCGTCAATCAGTGATTTTCCATATTTTCTCATAATAATTGAAGCCAAAAACAGGTTGATTTTCATTTAGCGTCATCCATTCATGATTAAAATAAAATTAGGTTATGTTTTTCATTATTTACATTGGAAAGAGAAACTTTTGATAGTGTTTCACAGTAGATTTTTAGTGTAAATGTTGGGCGTGTATCTTTTGTGTAATTTGTTTTATACACCATATTCTCCAGTCTTATAAGCCATTCAGAAAAAGTCAGAAAGCCGGGAATTCTTAACACACCAACCGATGACGTCATCACCTGAGTCCTCTTGTCAATTAGCCTTAGTAATATTTTTTTAAACGCTTTTATTTAACTTACTCATGGATCCATAAAATCTTGCAACTTAAAATTTTAATACTTCTACTGTATCAATATGAATGAAACTTTGCACACTTGTTTATCTTCGATGACAATACGCTGTCATAAAAAAAAATTTACAAAAAAATTTTTTTTAAACGCTTTTATTTATTATTACAAAATAACTTACTCTTGGATCCATCAAATCTGGCAACTTAAAATTTTAATACTTCTACCGTATCAATATGAATCAAACTTTGCACACTTGTTTATCTTCGATGACAATAGGTGTTTGTAAAAAAAAATTACAAAAAAATTTCAAAAAAAATTTTTGAAAAAACTTTTTTTTCAAAAAAAATTTAAAAAATTTAAAAAACGCTTTAATTTAACAATTACTTAAAAAAAGTAACTAAAAAGAAATAAATAAAAAAAATTTACAAAAAAAAATTACAAAAAAAATCACAGAAAAAAAATTATAAAAAATAAAAAAAAATAAAAAAATTTTTTTTAAGAAACGCTATTATTTAACAATGATTCAAATAAAAAATGAACTAAAAAGAAAAAATAAAAAAAATTACAAAAAAAATTACAGACATTACTGTTACAAATAAAAGCGTGGCGCATTTTTATACAACGAATATTTCACAATAAAATGCGCCACGCTTTTATTTGTAACAGTAATGTCTGTAATTTTTTTTGTAATTTTTTTTATTTTTTCTTTTTAGTTCATTTTTTATTTGAATATTGTTAAATAATAGCGTTTCTTAAAAATTTTTTTTTTATTTTTTTTTATTTTTTATAATTTTTTTTCTGTGATTTTTTTTGTAATTTTTTTTTGTAAATTTTTTTCTTTTTTTCTTTTTAGTTACTTTTTTTAAGTAATTGTTATTTATATAATGATAAAAAATATTGCAATACATCATTACTAATTCACGATTCCATTAATTAATGAATATGCTAAATATATGAAGTAATCCTGACAATGAAAAAATTGTTTATTACAATAAAAAATACAGACAGGATAATTATTCAGAAATAAAAATGTTGTTAATAAAACACTTGAAGAAAAAATACAAAAATTAATGAACCAATTGTTCTGTCATTGCAATTTTTTATTGATTTAATAATGACATGTTTTATAATGACGAACAAGGTTAGCTAGATTATTTGATGCAATATTTAATAAAAATACAGATCACAGATTATTTTCAAATACATCATACGAACTTTTAGAAAAGTAAATAAAAAATTAAACATTAAGATTCTAACATTGTAAATACTTGAGTAAATCTGCATTATTAAAAATAATGTCACATGCCGGCCGCATTGGCGCAGTTGGTAACGTGCTCGCCTCTCATCATGCGGTCCTGGGTTCGAATCCCACTCAGGCACGGCATATTTTCATACGTTACAAAAAATAATTTCATCCTCATTACACACAGTTACACCCCAACGTCGTCGCTAATGACCTTGATGTTGATGCGACGTTAAATAAATTAAAAAAATATATTAAAAAAAATGTCACAAATTAAATTATATATACTAGAAATAACAGAGATTCCGTGATTTTTTTTTAAATTATTAGTCTACGTGTAGATGAAGGTTTATTGGATATTTCCTGAAAATTGGTAACTTGCGAAAGCATAAAAATATTATAGAAATCAATTATTTTTGTAACAGTAAATCGTTTTTTCTATAGTTTTCTTAAAAGTCACTTTGACGGTTTTTGTAAACTTTCCTTACTAGATGGTTGGTGATTTATGCATCTGGCAAACTAAAGCATTTTTATTTTTGCGTAATATTTGGTGAATTATCAATTTTATTTTAATACCTAATGTGTGTTTGTTACAATCTGTTCAATTTAAGAACGATAAGCAACTCCATGACATAACGAGAAGAGGATGATATGTATTGCGTGTAAATAAAATGTAGTATTTTACAGATTCAGACCGACAATTCCTAAGAATATGGTTATCGATCCCTAAACATCAAAGTACACCGATAACCCGTGTCTAGTATTTAAATCCGTATAAAAGTAACTATCTTTACTAGAAAAGTAACTAACACGGAATGTTACTAACTTTACGAATGTAATAATGTAATTATTACATACTGCACATTAGTTTATTTGAGTAAAATAAACTAATGAGACATTACGATTAAGTACATGTTTACACAAAAACAAATCTGTGTTTAGTTTTAAAAATTAACTTAAGCTGAAATAGTTAAGCATTTTGTAATATAAAGGTACAAAAATCTATTAAAATAAATTTTAAAACAATTTGGAAGGGGTCATGACCCCACCACCAAAATCCGCCAAAGTGAAGGTATCATTTGCAGGGTGAAAAGTAGATGCTTTTTGGAAGGCCTGGTATGCTGATAAGTACAGTAATCCCTCAGTATTCGCGGAGGTTACGTTCTGGAGGGTTACCGCGGTTCGTAAAACCGCGGATAATGATACCTTGTATGAACGAAAAGATAGGGGTTAAGTTCTGAAGGAAAATTCGTGTAGTCGTTTTAGTGTTTAATAGTTTTAGGAACATTTTACCAATATTATAATCTATGAATATTTAATAAATACAGTAATGTACGCATTAAAAATTTAATTTACTTTAAAATAGTTATGGCTGTTTGCTTCTTCTTCTTTTCAAACTCCTTGTGGACTTCTTCGTATCGTATCATCAGCTCCTGGAGTTCTCTTTTAAATTGAAAGGTCCTTTCCACGACGGAATCCATCTCCAACACGTGATCAGCGAGCTGTGTTGCCATGCTGAGGATCTCGTTGATGGTTTGTAAAGAAATTCTTGGCTTCGTTTCAGGATTGGCTATCTCATTGTAGGGTGTCATCAGTTCCTCCAACTCCTTCACTGTTAGTTCCTGGTTATGGCTTTGGATCATTTCTTTTATGTCCATGCGGTCGATTTGAGCAAAACCCTCACCCTACACGTTGTGAACGATTTCTAAATTTTCATCCACCACTGGTGTTTGAAATTTCTAAAATTTCAAACACGTAGAGTGACAAATGTTTTCGGAATTGTATGACTTCCCCACCTCCCACCAAGTACGGTAATTACAAGGTGAGATTACTTACGTATTTTAAGGTTTTAGGCCTACGGACAAAGTCCGCGGATAACTGAAACCCGCGGGTACCAAGGGATTACTGTATACTTTTCCACTCAGTGAGAAAATCAATTATGAACCACCACACTCCTCGTTTTACTTAGTAAACCCTCTAAAGATTTAAATCAGCCTTTCGGTTGATGACCTAAACAACAATAGGATCTAAAAATGTGTATTTCCAGTAATAACATAAAAAGTTAAATTTATAGGCATTTATAGGTAAATTGTAGTGAAAGTTGGTAACATTACAAAATGTTTTTAAAATAGACACGAAAATTAGATAACAAAATAGATAAAATAATATTAGTAATACTGTAATAGTAAATTCAGTTAAAATTGGTAGGAAATGCCGAGTTAGCAGTGTGTCCTTCACAGTGACTGATTATAAAACAGTAGACGTCCTAACCAGACCATCAACTACCTACATTGTACTCATGTACAAGCTTAATACTCGCGTGGAATACGGTAGCTGTATTAAATCAATACGTAGGCTATTAATAATACCAACAATTATATCGAGACCACTATTTATATTTCATAATCACTTAAATAATAATACACTGTTTACTTTTTTATTTTTCGTATTACAAAAGAAGTTGTTTAGGCTTAACTCATGACTACTTCCTACTTTGTTTTCCTTTATAGTAAACTCTCGATTATACGTTTTGCATTATCCGCGACAGGTGTCAGAAAATAAAAATTTACATGTGTACGGTAATATAAAAGATAGAGATTTTTTAACCGTACTGTGTGAATCACAGACCATTATGATCGGAAGAAATTTCCGGACAATTGCGGTCAAGTGATTTTCTTTACTACATAAGAAAATCCACCTTCGATACAAATAGAAGATTCATTCGAATTTTTACGGTCATCTTATCGTGTACTTTATTAAGGGCTGGCACCAGGGGATTAAAAATATTCTTTTTTTTTATCCGAGACGGCGATAAAAACTCATGTTCACTCCCTCATGAAGAGGGAAGTAATGTTGGACTCAATTGAGACGTCCTCGTCCAGCCCCGAGGAGGCCGCAACCGCATTACCAACCAAAAACCCGCCGCCTGGCCACTTGATCCGACATCAGCAAACAACCCTCCTTTTCCCTTGAAACTGTTTGTATAATACTACAATAGAAATGTCGGGTTACAAAATTTACATACTATCAGCGGGGCGTGGAAGGGAACCGTAGCCTAATTCCCCTCTGGCTGTCACTGACCAACACTCACTCTCTCACATTCATTCATCTCTTTCATCACCAGCTCAGGAAATAAGTGTGCCTACTTTATGAGATTGGGACAGGATTGATTTACTGTGGGAGAGGGAGATTCCGCTGATCTCCAGATATCTCTTCCCTCCACAGTCTCCCGATCACCCTCTCCGCAAACTGAGTGACCAACATCTCGCAGCATTGCTGGTCCAACTCTTTCTGGGATCTACTGTGCAACACCTATCTTCTCAGATGTATCCATTCTTTCGAAGCCAAAATAAAGACATCTTTCAAAAATATACGCAATGGACTCCTTCTCTTCACTGTCACATAGTTGACATTTCGGCACTTCACTAAGTTTGAACCTCGTCATATATGCCCCAAAGCAACCATACCCTGTTAACAGATTGCTCACATTTAGCTGAAGCCCCATGAACATATTTTCTGATGTATCAGCTTCTTTCTTGAAGAGAGCAATAAGATCAACTACTTTCAGATGGTGATTCCCAACAATATTATTAACATGAAGGTTTTCAGACGGTAATTCCCAAGAATATTATTTACATGATGTTAATAATACTCTTGGGAATTACCGTCTAAAAGTAGTTGATCTTATTGCTCTCTTCAAGAAAGAAGCTGATAGATCAGAAAATATGTTCATGAGGCTTCAGCTAAATCTGGAAGGAAAGATGAGGAAGAAGGCATAGTATACCTGAATAGAGTATTCTGATTCCAGAATAGAGTAGACTTCGAAGAAATATGAGGAAAGGGGTAATATAAATGTTTATCTTAAGGCCATCTCGTGCATTTAAAACTGGTTTAGTTTTTGTAAATAAAAATATAAATTGATAAAAATAAACAAAAGTCTGATTTTAAACACGTCAAAATAAAAGAATTTTATGTTATGTCATTATTTTGCCAGTCCACAGCCTGGAGAAAAAGTGATGGGAATCAGTTTAATAAGCTTACTGTTTTCTCCTCACGAAAACGTGTAAAAAATCGATTTCTTTAAGATTTCAGCCTTTGTAGGCCTATGCATTTTACAACAAAAAAGTATCTAGTAAAATGTATAGGAAATTAAAATATCTACAACTTTTATTTAGAGCATTTTTCTTTACAGAGCCTAGTTTAGCGTGAAGGAGTGATTTTCCGTATTTTTTAGCAAAAGTGAGGTTGATTTTCATTTTGCGTCTTTCACTCATGATTAAAATGAGAGCCGGCCGCATTGGCGCAGTTGGTAACGTGCTCGCCTCTCATCATGCAGTCTTGGGTTCGAATCCTACTCAGGCATGGCATATTTTCATACGTTACAAAAAATAATTTCATCCTTCACCGTCTGCATTGCATTAGCAGTAATTGCAAAACAGTACGACGTTAAACAAAAAAAAAAAAAAAGATTAAAATAAGGTTATGTTTTTTGAGGTTAACGTTTATTTCTAATATATTATTATTTATGTTAGGTTATATGTTTCATAATTTGCTTTGGCTAGAGAAAGTCGTGTAAGTGTTTCACACCTGATTTTTAATAGATATTTTAATTGAATGCGTGTTAAGAGCTAGTTGATAAAACACCATTGTTTTGAGTTATCTCCTCACCTAAACTGTATGAATGCAGTTTTAAAACAATGTAAATTATTTTTAGTCTTCATTTTTCAATTTTTCATAATTCACATAGGCTTTAATAAACACTTTTGTTGTTACATCTCTATATTCTTACAGAATAAGAAGTTGAAGGATAAAAAACATTGTTCTTTCTATTTTATTCGCCTTTCATTGCATTGCGTAATTTTGTTAATAATTTTAATTTTTTTCTCAACATTCTTGTATTCATTATTCAATGAGTTACTGTAGTAAGACAACTTTATGTTTGTATTGTTGTTACTATATCTACATTTTTTTCTTATTAGACAAGTATAAACAAGTAAATTAAATGCCGGCCGCATTGGTAAGGTGCTCGCCTCTCATCATGCGGTCGTGGGTTCGAATCCCACTCAGGCACGGCATATTTTCATACGTTACAAAAATAATTTCATCCTTCATTGTATATACAAGGTGTGGCTACTAAATAACGAGACTGACATTGTAAAAAATTATTGTTTTTTTATTTCAAAGGCTTTCCTAGCTTGAACAGTCCTACTTTTGGTGTCATAAATATGTGCTTCTACGATCCTTGTTATTTTACTCCCTAGGTAGCAGAATTCCCCAACTTCCTGTATATTTTCGTTGCCTACTTTAATTTTTTTGTAACTTTTAAACTTTTTTTAGCTTTATTATTAATATTATAAAGAACTAACTTTTATTTGTTTACACACGGTAATCTCAGAAACAACCTTACCGATTTCAAAAATTATTTCACCGTTGGAAAACTTACAGCTTACTGAATAAACTAACCTACATAAAATAAGGTAATTTTAAAATTTACAAAAAATAGTTTTTAATAAAATGCAGTTTTTTTTTATTTATTTGTTTAGGGAACCCACCGGTTTGCTCTAATCATAAAGTTCTCTCCACGAATCAGATGTTTAACAGCTGTTTCTTGGAGATAAAGTTCCTGTTTCGAAAATTCTAGTAAATGTCTAGTTACTTTTATACGGAATTGAATAATAAACAGTTGTTACCGGTGTACTTTGATAGTTTGGGTTCAATTAACTATACACTCTTTGGAATTGTCGGACTGAATCTGTACAATATTCACCTTAATTACACGTCACGCACATTCTCATCGCATTGGGTCATGGGATTGCTTATTGTTCATAAATTGGACTGACAGACCAACGTACAAGTAATTAGGGTTTTTAAAAAATGTTACAGTTGTGTGGTACTACAATAATATTATTTTGGTACCAAGTACGTAAAATAAGTACAACTAAAAGAATAAGTAATGTAAAAAACTTTAGAACATTATTATGTTCCATTTTGTATGGCAGATTACTCACAATAACAGACAAAATAAAAGTATGGATACAAAGAAATTATGCATGGGTGGTAAACAAGCATACTACATTATCGTCATTGTGTTCACAAGGTGAGAGACAATAAGCGGATACATCAACAGCTCATTTCGCTGTTCCAGTTTGAATTCAATGAGTTACACATTCATGACACTTACCTCTTTGCTCCTCAGTAATAATTTTATCAGTAGCTTAAATCAATAAATTCAAAAGAATAACAAATTAGAGTTGTATTCCTAATTTTATATTTATTTTCCACAAATAGTATCGTCTACAAATATATTGTGTATGTGTGTACGAGGTGTGGCTATTAAATAACGAGACTGAAGTTGTAAAAAATTTTATTTTTATTTTATATATAATCACTTACTGTCACTTTCAATATACACTCCTTCTCTATCGCTACAACGCTTCATGCGAATTTTCCATTGTTGGAAGCAGTGCGGAAGTCTTCTTCTGTCAGCTCCTTCAGGACACGTGCCGTTCAAAAATGATTGTACTGGCACTTTGTACGCGATTGAAAACGACCAAAACTTTTTGAAAACTATAATAACAATGTTATGAAACGTGGTTTTTTACTTATGATCCGGAAACGAAGCGCCAATCCATGCACTGGAAGAGCTGAACTTCACTGAGAGCCAAAAAAACTCGAATGAGCAAGTCAAAATTTAAACCAATGATGATGGTTTTTTTATATACATGGGATTGTGTACCTTCACTGGGTTCCTGAAGGTCAAATAATTAATCAATGTTACTACTTTGAGGTACTTTCTAAACTATGTCAAAGAGTAAGGAAAAAACGCCCCGAAATGTGGAAGGACAAATCATGGGTTCTCCACATAGGTAATGCGCCAGCTCATTCCGCGTTATCTGTCAAGAGGTTCCTAGCAAAGTAAAGCATCTCAGTGTTAGAACATCCACCTTATTCACCAGATCTTGCACCATGTGACTTCTACCTGTTCCCTAAGGTGAAATCTGCATTAAAAGGGACAAGATTTGAGTCTGTCAAAGCTGTAAAAGAGAAAGCGCCACGTGTCCTGAAGAAGCTAATAGAAGTTGACTTCCAGCACTGTTTCCAACAATGGAAAATTCGCATGGAACGTTGTAGAGATAGAGAAGGAGTGTATATAGAAGGTGACAATAAGTGATTATATATAAAATTAAAATTAAATATTTTACAACGTCAGTCTCGTTATTTAATAGCCACACCTCGTATGTGTTGAAAAGCGTTGGCGGTACAGAGCATCCTTGTATGATTCCTTAGTTTATGTAAACAGCATCCTTAATTCTCCATCCGAATCCAGAACAATAAAAGTACCATAGTACAATATGTCCTTACTGGATTAACTAGATGTTTGAGTAACCTTTATCAGAATTCTTTGTAGGATATATAAAAATTGTTGTTTAGGTCATCAGCTGAAAGGGTGATTTGAATCTCTAGAGGCTTTACTAAGTAAAATGAGAAGTGCGTTGGTTTACAATTGCCTTCCTCACTGATTGGAAAAGTATACTTCTCTGCATTCCAGATCATCTGGAAAACATATTTCCACCCTGTAAATGATACCTTCACTTCATTCACCACAGTGTTTAGCTGTACGAGGTGTGATAAAAAAATACGGTGAATAATTTTACTACGAAAAAACTGCTGTCCATACATCCATTTGGAGTAATAAGTTCATTATGATGTTTTAAGTTAAGTTTTTTTTAAGTTAGAACAAGTTGTAAATTGCAAGCCGACTTTCAGAGCTGGAAGAGTGAGGTCGGGTTTACCGCGTTAGTTGCGCTACATAGACAGACTTCTAACAACGCGTTAACATTAAGTTTTGTTTAGAATTGCAAAAACAGTGCCAGAGAAGCTCATGAAATATTAAAATTAGTGTATGGTAATAATGTGGTAACTCTGAAGCTGATTAGAAGTAGTACAAGCGATTCAAACGCGTAAATGAGTCGAATGAAGACAAGGAACGGTTGGGACGTCCTTCGACCTCAAAAACAGACGAAAACGTTCAAAAAGTGGCAACACTGATTCGTTCAAAAAGGTAATTGACATTTCGAGAGCTTACCGAAGAATTGAACATTTTGTACGGGTCCATGCAAAGCATTTTAGGGGATAATTTTCAAATGAAACGAGTGAGTGCGAAATTTGTTCCCAGACTTTTGTCGACCCGTACCACACCTCACTTCTGATCCACAAGTTTTTGGTCAAAAAAAGGTTCCTGTCTGTCCTTAACCATCTCACACTCCGGTTTTACCACCATGTGACTTCTTGCTTTTTCAAAAAATTAAAACCACACTGAAAGGGAACCGTTTTGAACCCATTCCCGACATTGAGAGGGAAGAAATCAACGTTGGGATAAGTACATCTCTAGCCAAGGAAAGTACTTTGAAGGAGATAAATTCAAATTTTATGTACGCTTATTTCTTTGTTCGTAATAAAATTTATCACCTTAATTTTTGAACACACCTCGTATAATGAAATTCATTACTCTCAGAGGAGAACTCTACAAGTGTATTTTACACCTCTAGCTCTTTTGTTCTTAAATGTTTCAGTCATATAATTGGCTGACAATGTGATAAGAACCAGAACTATTTTTTGTAGCCCTGGAACTAACATATCGAGTGCAAATAATTTAACACTCGACCTGTCTGTTGTAGGCAAACATAGGAATACCAAAGGCATTATTTACAATTATAACGCTAAATATCTCAGGCTACAGAAACGTGTACTACAGGATACAATTTTACAAATTATCTATTTTATTTTTCTGAATTTTAACGCTCGCATATCCCAACATTTTTCATTGTTCATTTTTTAAAATATTTTATTGGTCATATTATTATTTTATTTAATGTGAGAAGAAAAATAATGAAGTATTGTTCAACTAAAAAATTCCTAAATTATATTTTATTTACTTTTCGGAATATTATGCCCGTTAAAAAAATTAATATTCTATATTTTACGTTAATTATAAATGTATAACTTCCGTAGTTTTTATTATGGTTTTCCGCATTACATATTTTTCATAATAATTAGGTATATAGTACTCTGTCTCACATTCAGTTAAACGGGAATTGGTTGCGTTATTTCGTGTAATTTGTAACGTCATCGCTGCTTCTTTCACATATACTCGTAAATTGTAATAGTTTAGAATGGAACTATACATTTTAATGGATGGTTAAAAATACTGTTCAAGTGGACACTTAAAAGCACATTATTTAAATTAAATATTGTTATAAAATACTATAAAAATACAAGAAAATAGATCTTTTTCGTATCACGTTGTCAGCTAATTATATGACTGAAGCATTCAAGAAAAGAAGAGGCACAGGTGTAAAACACACTATAGTAAAAGCCTTTTAACTGTAGAGTTGATACAATCAAACACGGTGGACTGACGGTGGCATGATTCCGACCAGCCTACTTGATCATCCACCCGGCATCAGTTCCGCTTTTTTTGACTCAATAAATACAATTAGGTCTATAACCCCCAGGACACATACGAGGTGTGGCTATTAAATAACGAGACTGACGTTGTAAAAGATTTTATTTTTACTTTTTACATTATCACTGAATATCACCTTCAATATACACTCCTTCTCTACCCCTACAACGCTTTACGCGAATTTTCCATTGATGGAAACAATGCTGGAAGTCATCTTCTGTCAGCTCCTTCAGGACACGTGCCGCTTTCGTTTTTACAGCTTCCACAGACTTAAATCTTGTCCCTTTTAATGCAGACTTCACCTTAGTGAACAGGTAGACGTCACATAGTGCAAGATCTGGTGAATAATGTGGATGTTCTAACACTGAGGTGCTGTACTTGGCTAGGAACCTCTTGACAGACAACTCTGAATGAGCTGGCGCACTGTCTTGGTGGAGAACCCATGATTTGTCCTTCCACATTTCGGGCGTTTTTTCCTTACTCTTTGACATAGTTTAGAAAGTATCTGAAGATAGTTATATTGATTAATTGTTTGACCTTCAGGAATCCAGTGAAGGTACAACATCCCTTGGATACAAAAAAAAAAACAATAATCATTGGTTTAAATTTTGACGTGCTCATTCGAGATTTTTTGGCTCTCTGTGAACTTCGGCTCTTTCAGTGCATCGATTGGCGCTTCGTTTCCGGATCAAAAGTAAAAAACCACGTTTCGTCACATGTTATTATCTTTCCCTGTTGCCTGTTCCCTAAAATGAAATCTGCATTAAAAGGGAGAAGATTTGAGTCTGTGGAAGCTGTTAAAGAGAAAGCGGCACGTGCTCTGGAGGAGCTGACTGCAGATGACTTCCAGCACTGTTTCCAACAATGGAAAATTCGCATGGAGCGTTAAAGGGATAGAGAAGGAATGTATATTGAAGGTGACAATAAGTGATTATATATAAAATAAAAGTAAATTTTTTTACAACGTCAGTCTCGTTATTAAATAGCCACACCTCGTGTAACGCGCTAGTTTTATTCAGATTCAGTTCTTATGTGTTTTCATAAAGAAATAGTAATAAGTACAATATTAGTATGGGTCGCGCTAAGCAATCTGGATTAAGTTCTAGCCAATGAAACAGAACTGTATTGTTGAAGTTCACTCCACAGTTAAATGGCTTTTACTATAGTCAGAGTTATCTCCTCTGAAAGTAATGAATTTTATTATACAGCCAAACCCTGTTGTAAATGAAGTTAAGGTGTCATTTTCTGGGTGGAAAATATATGCTTTTCGGAGGGCCTGGCATGCTGATAAGCATACTCTTTAAACTCAGTGAGAAAGGCATTGTAATCTTCCTCACTCTTCATTATACTTGGTAAAACCTCTAGAGGTTCAAACTAGCCTTTCGACTGTTGATCTAAACAACAACAGGTCGGGTAAATGGCATTTTTGCTCAAATTTGTAGTAGCTTGGCTGTCGTGGTATTTTTTTTAAATTGTGAGCTTAACATTTATTTTAAGACAAAAAATTATTATATAGTTAAAGTAATAGAAAATTAAAAAACTTAAAACTTTTATTCCAACCGTTATTCTCTAGAGAGCTTAGAGAATGAGATTTTTTTAATGAAATAGGCAAAATTGGGGTTTCGTTAAGATTGCGACTTAACGCTTTTCAGGTATAATTGAATGTACTAAAGTTAAAGAATGTTGGAATACTTCCAACATTTAATTCAAGTGTTTTTTCTGACCCTGTGGTGAATGAAGTGAAGGTGTCATTCGCAGGTGGACAGTATGTGCTTTGTAGAGTGCTTGGCATGCTGATAAACATATATTTCCATTCAGTGAGGAAGGCTATTGTAAACTACGAAACTCCTCATTTAACTTAGTAAAGCCTTTAGAGGTTCAAACCAGTCTTTCGGTTAAAGACCTTAATAACTACTGTAAAAATGTTAAATGTAGTAACAAAAAATGTAATATATCATACTATATTACTGATTGGTACGTGAGATTGATTATTTGTTATCATTATTGATTATTATAGCTTACTCTTTCAAATGTAAGAGTATGCTTATCAGCATGGAACGTCCATTGAAAAGCACCTAATTTCCACCCTGCAAATGACACCTTCACTTCATTCTCCACAGGGTCTGGCAGTAAAGTGAAATTCATTATTCTTAGAGGAGATAATTCTGACTAGTGTATTTTACACCTCTACCTCTTCTGTTTTTAAATAGTTCAATCATATAATTGGCTATGTTATAAAAAAACAGAACTATTTTTTGTAGCCCTGGAACCTACAGATCGAGTGCAATTAATTTAATAGTCCACCTTCCCGTTATGGGCAAGATTTTATAACTAAAAATTGAAATAAAAGAACAAAACTGTTTTAACTACTACATTCCTAATCATGTAAGCGTACGATATCTTACGTTAAATCGTAAAGCAGTCACAAAAGATCAGAATTGTAGTTATTTTAAAATTGATTCAAATATTACAGACGTCAATTATATTACTTTCTCTTGCCTATATGAATATATAGGAAGGAAAGTATTGTTTTCATGTCGATTTTTCGAAATCGAGTTTTCACCGGATCTATAAGTTTTCAGACCCCCTGAACCCAAAAAACATGTTTTTATCGATTGGTCTGTGTGTGTGTGTGTGTGTGTGTGTGTGTGTGTGTGTGTGTGTGAACAGAATATCTCAAGAACGAAACATCGTACGAACTTGAAACTTAAGTTACGTACCACTACCGGACCCGACACGAACATTTTCATCAAAATCGGTCAACCGGAAGTAGTAGTTTATTCGTATAATTTTTCACTTTTTGCGATTTTCTCATAAACTGGTCCTACGATTTTTTTAAACATCGCCTCATTTACTCAACTTTTTATTCTCTACAAGATAGGGTAGGCGCCATGTTTGCTGAAATTCTTGGTGAGGGTGTTTTTACGTAAAAAAAGTGTTTTTTTAAGATTACGGCTTTAATATTAATTTTAGAGCAAAAATGTATAAAATAAAAGTTGTAGAGAATTTAAAAACCTATAACTTTTATAATTAACATTTTTTTGTATAACGCTTAGTTTAGCAGTAATTAGCAATTTTCTGATTTTTTTCTCACGAAAACGTGAGAAAAATCGATTTTTTTTAAATTTCGGCCTTAGAATGCATTTTACGACAAAAGTGTATATAATAAAATTTATAGAAAATTAAAAGATCTACAACTTTTATTTAACGCATTTTTCATCACAGAGCCTAGTTTAGCGTGAAAGAGTGCTTTTCCGTATTTTTAAGCCAAACTGAGTTCGATTTTCATTTTGCGTCTTTCACTCATGATTAAAATAAGGTTATGTTTTTGAGGTTAGTTCTTTGTTTATTTCTAATGTTTTATTACTAATATTAGGTTTATTGTTAATTATTTGCATTGGCAAGAGAAAGTTGTGTGAGTGTTTCACACCAGATTTGTTTTTATATTTTTTGTTGACCACTGTTGACAATATATTTTTTATTAATGATTTGTAATGCACTTCATGCAATCTTCGTCTGAAGGTCAAAAAAGAATGGAACTGAAATGATTTTCCTTTTTTACCTATCATCAGCTTCGAAGTACAATAAACCATATTATACCAACCTATCTAGTTTTAATCTTTTGTCCATTTCTTTTTAGACCAGTTTATAATTTGTGATGCATTGATCAAAACTTCTATTAATTTTTTTATAATAAAAACCTTTAGAAAAGGAAGATGAAGATATATTTAACACAGTTTTAAACAGTATTTGTGTGACCTTGTTTAACCTTGTGTTTAAATATCAGATATATTGTTATAGTCCTTGCCACGAAGAACTTATCTCTGTTTGAAGAACTTTATTTTATCAATTGCTGAACGGAAAAATTCAAATGCTATATCAAATAAAAAGTTATCTGCATTGACTCATTGGACTGAAAAAAAAAAAAAAAAATTAGTAAAACGTACGGGACGTTTATTCATAATATGTTGTTTAGATCAACAGCTGAAAGGCTGGTTTGAACCTCTAGAGGTTTTAAGATGTTTTAAACCTTTAGAGGTTTGGATACTTCCACCACAACTTAAGCATATTTAAACTCGTTGATTGGTTGTAAACAATTTAAAAACATAGTTACGAAGGAAAAAAATAGTAACTACACGGAGATGTACCTCACACTAGCCACTGTTACAGATAACTAATGAATGTTATACGTGATTCTGCCAACATTATAATATACCATTACCAACTTGTGTTGTTCAGGTCATCAGCCATAAGACTGGTTTGAACCAGTAGAGGTTTTTCTAAGTAAATCGAAGAGTGAAGTGGTTTACAATTGCCTTCCTCACTGAGTAGAAAAGTATGCTTATCAGCATGCCGGGCCCTCTGAAAAGCACATATTTTCCACTCTGCAAACGACACCTTCACTTCATTCACCACTGGTTCTGGCTGTATAATGAAATCCATTACTTTCAGAGAAGACAACTCTGATTAGTGTCTTTTGCACCTCTACCTTTTCTGTTATTAATTGATTCAGTCATTTAATTGGCTAACCATGTGATAAGAAACAGAACTATTTATTTTAGCCCTGCAACAAACAGATTGAGTGTAAGTAACCTGACACTCCACCTATCCGTTATGGGCGATTACCAAATGATTAAAATGAAATGCCCATCTCATGAGGAAACCGACAAGTGGGCCACCCGGTACTATACATGACCATTTTTTCGTTATATTTCTATTTCTTGGAAACACTATTTTTATTCTTTACTACTAACTATTAATTGAACACCTTATAAATCTCGATCTTTCTTGAGAATTCTCGAACACACTTTCCCATTAGATATTGTCACATTATTAATATTAATTATTGATGATCGTGGCTAGTGCCCTTATAGTATCTAACTCTAGTTCCAAGTTTAAACTTCGTATGACACTCCGTTCCTTTAATTTTTTTTGTTCATACACCACTGCTAGCATACAAAAGATGTACTCAACTAAAGTTAATAACCTTATTTGATAATTGGCACAGTTTATGCAAATTAAGTGCATAAACATCCTTGTTAAGAGCATAACTTATTTCGAAATACTCGATTAAGTAATTCAATTACAATGTTGTCTTTATATGGAAGACTCGTCGTGAATTAGATGTTAAACGATAAATACATTCCATTAAGAAAAAAGAAAACAATGTCACTGATGTTAAGGTTTAATACAGTTAGTTACACAGAGCGGAAACATTTCTATTTGGTAAGTGTACTTTACTAAATAGGGAAACGATTATGTAAACATTTTCCTCTATTAACCTCATACATATAAAACTTATTTTTAGTTTTTATAAATTTAATTTTTAGGTTAAGAATTTGTTTTAATAGTACGTTAACTGATCATCATTAATATAAAATATTTTTCAAATAAAATAATTTAGTGTTAAACATCCACACGCCTTTCTCTTGTCAGTGAAAATAGTGAACCAATTAACCCATGTTTAAACACAAGTAAACAATTTGAATGAAAAACGTAACCTAATTTTAATCAAAGTAAATAACGCAAAATAAAAATCAACCTCCGTATGACTTAAAAATATGGAAATCACTAATTGGCGCTACAATATGCTCTGTAGAAAACACACATGAAATAAAAGTTGTAAGTTTTTTGTTTTATTTTCTACAACTTTGATTATAATAAGTAAATACCTTTGTTGTAAAATTCATAATTTATTGAGACCACAATTTTAAAAATTTACTTTTTTAGCGTGAGAGCACAGCCCATTAGAATTTCAGCAGACATGGCCCTTATCTTATTTTGTAGAGCTTCAAACATTTTGTAAATGAGGCGATTTTTTTAAAAAGTAGGTGCCGTTTTTGTGAACATCGTAAATAGTGAGAAATCGCACTAATTAACTACTATTTCTGGTTACCAATTTTTATGAATCATAGCTAACTAAGAACACTCTCGATCAAGTCATAATTCAACCAAAAAAAAATCTAAATCAAAATCAGCCAACCGGTAGTGATAGTTAATTGAATTAATTTGTCTATCTGATTTGATTTGATTTGTCTGGATCTATCAAACTAGGTAACTATAGGGTGATTCAAAAAGAGCGCCGGTTTTGATATATCAAATTAAGAGATTTATTTTATTGAAAAACTGAAAATAAATACATCAACAAGTTCATCTTACCTTCCGATTTCATGTATGAAAAATGATGTCATGCATGTGTCCTCCTCTACTGCGCTGGCACGCACCAACTCTGTCCATGAAATTGGATATTACTGCACGACAAGTTTCGACTTTCATTTGCCCGATAACCCGTCGAGTTTCCTCCTTCAAGTCATTGATGTTTCGGGGTTTATTGGCATACACCAATGACTTCAGATGACCCCAAAGATGAAAGTCACAAGGCGTCAAGTCACACGACCTTGGTGGCCATTGATGGTCGGAATTACGAGAAATGATGCGATCCTGGAACCGTTCACGGAGCAACAACATTGTTTCTCGTGCAGCAACTGAATTTTATACGGGTGATATTGGAGATCGTACCGAAGAATTCTCCGTACAGAAGAACGTCGTAAACCCAATTGTTGAGAACGGCGACGTATTGATTTTGCTGGGCTAACAGCCACACTGTCACGAACCAACGCAACGTTCTGCTCAGTTCGGCCAGAACGACGACGTCCAGAACTTTTAAGGTCGACTGTTGAACCCGTCTCAAAAAACTTTTTCATGAGCCTGCGAACTGTTGATTCATTCGGTGCTTCATTACGTCCTAGAGTACCGCGAAGTCGCCTGACAGTAGCCGCATAACTCTCTCCACTCTGGTAAAATGTTTTGACGATTAACACTCGTTGTGCAATAGTAAACTTCTCCATGGTTAGACACAGACTGCGAGAGTACTACACTGCGAACAAGAGAAACTACAACTGAATCGTCAATCGGAATGTTCTCCGAAATAGAAATGAGGTCTAACAATGTTGCCAACAGATAAACAAAAATTTACCAGCCGTTTAAAAACCGGCGCTCTTTTTGAATCACCCGTTATTACAACAGGTTGACTGATTTTGATGAAATATTTGTTTCTCCTCGTGAAAACTAATTAAAGTTCTAAGTTTCAACTTCGTATGCTTTTCAGTTATTGAAATACTTTGTTCACAGACAGACCAGTCGCTAAAAACGTGGCTGTTAGGTTCAAGGAGCCTGAAAATTTATTCCGGTGAAAACGATTTCAGAAAATCGACTTAAAAAAAGACTTTCCTTCCGTATGTATTCACATAGGGGAAGGGAATATAATAAAAATGTTTCAAAGAATAATGACAAATTTATAGATGGAAGATTTGGTTTTAAAAATTCTTAGTTGTCATTTTTGACAAGAAAATTGGGTTTAGTCAGAGCCTACGTTCGAAAAATTGTTGTTTCTTGTTTTGTTTTGCCGGATAAAATGGTTAGTGTAATAGTAGAGCAACGAATTATTGTGAAACTTCACTTTAACTTGCAAAAACTGCTACTGAAACTTATCATTTACTGAAGGAAGTGTATGGCAGTGAATGTTTATCGCAAACACGTGTTTTTGAATGGTTTAAGAGTTTTAAAGATGGCAGAGAAGACGTCAAAGATGATTCTCGGCTAGGTCGTTTTTCAACGTCAAAAACGGTTGAAAATGTTGAAAAAGTTGGTAATTTGATTCGGTCTGACCGTCAATTAAGTATTCGCGCAATTGGTGAAATTGTAGGTAATGATAAAGAATGTGTACGGCAAATTTTACATGACAATTGTAACGTGCGAATAGTGTGTGCTATAATGATGCCCAAAATTCTAACGTTTGAACAACAAGAAGCTCGCAAAAATGTTTGTACTGACACTTTGTACGCGATTGAAAATGACCCAAATTTTTTGGAAACTATAGTATGTGATGAAACGTTATTTTTCACTTATGACCCGGAAACGAAGTGCCAATGCATGAACTGGAAGAGCCGAACTTCACCAAGAGCCAAAAAAGCTCGAATGAGCAAGTCAAAATTTAAAGCAATGATGATGGTTTTTTTTATATCCATGGGATTGTGTACCTTCACTGGGTTCCTGAAGGTCAAATAATTAATCAATGTTACTACTTTGAGGTACTTTCTAAACTATGTCAAAGAGTAAGGAAAAAACGTCCCGAAATGTGGAAGGACAAATCATGGGTTCTCCACATAGGCAATGCGCCAGCTCATTCCACGTTATCTGTCAAGAGGTTCCTAACAAAGTACAGCACCTCAGTGTTAGAACATCCACCTTATTCACGAGATCTTGCACCATGTGACTTCTACCTGTTCCCTAAGGTGAAATCTGTATTAAAAGGGACAAGATTTGAGTCTGCGGAAGCTGTAAAAGAGAAAGCGGCACGTGTCCTGAAGGAGCTAATAGAAGATGACTTCCAGCACTGTTTTCAACAATGGAAAATTTGCATGAAGCGTTTTAGGGATAGAGAAGGAGTGTATATTGAAGGTAAAAATAAGTCATAATGTATAAAATTAAAATAAAACTTTTTACAACGTCAGTCTCGTTATTTAATAGCCATACCTCGTATTTATAGTACTTGATGCTTTGTGCTGTTTATATTATTCATTCTTGTATTTACCTTAAACTTATTATAAATTGTTCCTCAGGGGACAAACTTACTACTTAGGAGACAAAAACTACTGGAGATAACTCCAGTAGTTTGTTTTTTTTATAATTCTAGAACCAACAAGCTCAAGTAATAATTGGAAACTTTCTTTTGACATCCGATAAAATGACTTAAATTTGAATTCATCACAGGAGAGTTCCTGGGCACACACATACGCTTCTCTATTACGATTATATCTTATATACGATGATATTCAACAGCTGCGATTATTTTCTGTAAGATTGATTTTTTCTTAGATAGTAATAAGCAACGACTACGTCTTCTTCATCACTTGAAATTTTGCAAACTGCAGGTAGATTTAAAGAAAAGCTTGAACAGTTGCGTCCAGGCCGAGTCTTCTCGATGTTAGAACATGCACGACGTGACTTGTTTTTCGGTTGAGTTGAGGTTGAGTCATTTTAATCGCGTCGAGTTCAAGTTTCACCGGTGTGAGAGCGGTCGAAGTGGAATGGTTGAGGTGGACCAATTTTAATGGCCCTCGTGTTCACCGGACTTGACAACTCTTGACTTTTTCTTTTTAAGTGTCATTCAGGATACCGGGTATGTTCCACCGTTACCAGTTTCTCTACCAGAGCTTAGAGCTTGAACCTATGCTACAACCGAACAAGTTACGCCGGACATGCTGCAGCAAGTTTGGCAAGAAATTGACTTCAGATGGGATGTGTACCGCATAACCAACGGAAGTAGCATTGAACTTGACTCAGTTAAAGGTAAAAACTTGATATATTTTGCTCAAAAATGACACTAAAACCATGTCTGTAACTTAAAAGAATAAATTAATATTAATTTTTAAAGTTTAAAGTCCTTTTTAATACACACGTATGCCTACAGATATTCACACATTTATGATGTTTGTAACAACGTTTGCTCATTAATTTCAAGAAAAACCGCAATACCTTATAAATATTCTGAAACTACTAATTTGGGTATATTCCTGTGGTAGATTTTAATATTCACGATTATGTAATTTGAATGTAGGAAATTAATACACCCACAGACCATGTTGTACTTAAGACTTTTCAATTCCTAGATAAATAGGCCAAGATTACATAACACAATTTAATAGAAAACATTTTTTTATTTAATTGAAGGATATATTCATTTTTTATTTTGCAAAAATTATGTAAGTATCATTAACTTATTATTAAAACAGTTTATTACAATTATAGGCTTAAACGTAGAGCTAATAAAGAAATTATTTTGTCTATTTGTAATTTTTTTTCTTATTTTTCAAGGTTGTCATTAATTTAATAAAATTTTCAGTCTATGGTTCTTTATATTATTCGTTATTAAAGAAATACTTCTGGGTGGCTTTACGTGGTTTAATTGCCGTAATTTTAATGTAGATTTATAAAAAAACTTAATCGAAAATAATAATAAATTTATTTTATTGTTTAATGCTTTCGTCCAAAAGTTATTGTTCTCATTTTATCTCTTTATTTTCCAAACTCAATAGCTGATAGCAGATTTTGTAATTTTGTACTCAATTAGTTAACAATATTTTTGTATCAATAGGATTGATAATTCGGAAAATAATAAGCACAAAAGGAGTACAGCTCTTATGAGACCCCGTTGTGTTATCAGGCGTACTGAAAACATCAGGCACAGCGATACAAGAACCCTCCTCCGCCGATACAATCAGAAGGTCACGTGCAAAAATATTTGGAGTTTCGCTTACCACGCTCTAACAAGCTCATTTTTAATCAAAAATTCTGAAAAAAATACTTTCGCTTCCTAATAAATCGTATTTTATTACGCTGTATATGTTATTATTATACTCTGATATTTAGATAAGAGACTGCAGGTACGTATAAGAGAAAGAGATATGACATTTCTCTCTTCGTCACCCTCACTGTCGAGCCAGGGGAGTTTTATTACGATTTTTAGACCTTTCCGAGATCCTAACGACTGATCCTAAACTTAAATCACGCGGTCTTGGGTTCGAATCCCACTCGGGCATGGCATTTTTTCATACGTTACAAAAAATTCATTTCATCCTTCACCGTCTGCATTAGCAGCAATTTGCAAAACAGTCGGACGTTAAACCAAAAAAAAAAAAAAAAAAAAAAAAAAAATAAACTTAAACAATAACTATTCTTTACTTTAAAATAATTAAAAAAGACAATAAAATTAATAAACAATTCCATTACAACAATAACAGCTGTCGGTATCTGATCTTTTGAACGATACAAGTATTAAGACTACATTTTCGTATTACGTTATTCAATTAATTTGTAAATGAGAAAGTATTGTGGCACGGAGTCGATATTTTTTATTTAATGTAGTAACGCTCAAACTACCATATGAAATACATTGCTTATGGACTTCCCGTACTACATTCTGAACGTGAAATCAACTATAGTGTGTATTACACCTACCTCTTCTGTTCTAAATGCTTTTGTCATATAATTAGCTGACCATGTGATAAGAGACAGTATTATTTTTGCAGCCCTGGAACTAACAGATCGAGTGCAAAAAATTTAATAATCCACCTGCCTGTTATGGGCAACACATTTATATACTGTCTATAATAATCATATTAATACCATCAATTGCAATTAATTTTACACTCCAACTTGATACATGAATGCATTGAATTAATAGATTGTTAACTACTTTTGGACGAAAACATTAAAGTTATATAAAAAAAATGCATGCAAAACGTTTTAATGCATAATTTTATTTATGGCTAGAAGATATATTAAAAAATCGAATATAAAGTTCATGAATTCAGTTATTTTATATTAACTGTGAATAAAAGTTTAGGTAAATTGAATTTGTAAACACGCTCAATTATGAAAGTTCAGTTTTTCTTGTAATTAGGAAAATATTAATGTAAGAAATTTTATTAGACTAATAATTACTTTTTATAAAATAATAAATAAATGCTTTGCAGTAATAATAAATTCTTATTTTTATGTTTAAGAATAATTGAAGGTCAATTTATGTGATGAAACAGGGTTTCATAATAAATAACCTAAGTTGCATTGATATTAAAATAGACTAAGTGTATTACTTCAAATTACTCTGCATGTTACAAAAGAAAAATTATTACTTACAATATTTTTTAATGTTGTTTAAGGAGAGAGTCTACGTTGAAAAATAAATTATAAATTTTTTAATTGTGAATAAAATTTTGTAATCCCTAATGTGTACGTTGCAATCTGTTCAATTAAGAACAATAAGCAACCCCATGACCCAATGAGATGAGGATGATATGTATGACATGTAAATGAGGTGAATAAAATGGCGTAATTATTTCGTTCCAAAAGCATTTGGAAGTATTTTTTTTAAAATAATCAAGATGTTACCTGAGTAACTTAAGGCGCCCCTTAAAACTTAATCCAACGTTTTCCTTAATTTACAATTTACGTGCCTTGAAACCTAAGAAACATCATGAATTCAGTTTTGTGATAGCTAAAGAGTCATAATCATTTAACCAAATTATTTGTCATTAAATATAAGATAATGTGTCAAGAGATTTTTTTCCCATAACATTTTGCTCATTTACTTTTATTTCACTTAGAATAATTAATTAGTCACCAAGTACAATATTATTTAATTTAAAAAACATTTTTAAATTTTTTTGAAAGAATATTTAAGAACAATCTAGACACTTCATGTAAGTTAGTTTACCCTTTAAATTGATACCAAATTTAAGTTTGTAAACTTAAAGTTTATTGTTAGGTCATCATCCAAAAGGCTAGTTTGAACCTCTAAAGGCTTTACTAAGTAAAACGAGGAGTAAGGTGGTTTACTACTGATTGGAAAAATATATGCTTATCAGTATGCCAGGCCCACTGAATAGCATCTAATTTCCACCCTGCAAATGACACCTTCATTTCATTCGCCGCAGGGTCTGGCTGTATAATGAAATAATTCATTACTCCCAGAGAAATAACTCTGATTAGTGTCTTTTACACCTCTACCTCTTCTGTTCTGAAATGTTTCAGTCATTTAATTCGCTGACCATGTGATAAGAAACAGAACTATTTGTAGCCTTGGAACTAGCAGATTGAGTGGAATATTTAACACTCCACCTGATTAAGGACAACTTAAAGATTGCGGAGATATAATTTTTACATCTGCCCAAAACAGACAGGTGGAGTGTCAAATTATTTACACTCAATCTGTTAGTTGCAGGGCTAAAATAAATAGTTTTGTTTCTTATCACATGGTCAGCGAATTAAATGATTGAAGCATTTCAGAACAGAAGAGGTAGAGGTGTAAAAGACACTATCAGCGTTATCTCGTCTGAAAGTAATGGATTTCATTATACAGCCAGACCCTGAGGTGAATGAAGTGAAAGTGTCATTTGCAGAGTGGAAAATATATGCTTTTCAGAGGGCCCGGCATGCTGATAAGTGTACTTTTCCACTCAGTGAGGAAGGCAATTGTAAACCACCTCACTCCTCGATTTACTTAGTAAAACCTCTACAGGTTCAAACCAGCCTTTTGGCTGATGACCTAAACAACAACAACAACAACAATTTTTACATAAACCTCTATTTCTTTTATGTCAAACCTTATCATTGATGTACAAAAATGTTCTAAATATGGTTAAATAACGTATTAATTGATGATTTGCAAAGCAATTAATATTGACCTTCAAAAACGAATTTCGACCTGAAATAATTTAAACAAAAATTACGATATTGCGTTTTTATAATAGCTTTATTATAAATAAACAGCAATAAATTTTGTCAACATAAATAAAGAAATTGTTGAAAGTACTATCATGTCAATAAAAAATGTAAACAAACGAATTACGAAAAAGCATTTTATTAGATCAAAGGAATAAGGTTTTTTTGATCTAACTTTCATTAGCAAATTAAAAATGTCGGTAAAACGATTTCTTATAGAAATTATTCATCGATTTAAATGCGATTGTAACGATAAAAAAAAATTATTAATTTTTTAAACACGTCCATTTAGCTTTACAGCTGCTTCAAAGAATAGTAACAAGAGCTGTTGATTTTTAAAAATATTCATTTTTAATAATTTAAGAGTGTAGTCAAATCAAATAATTGAATTTTTTATATAGGTATTACTATTTTTCAGATTTGAATATTTCAGAATTTCCAGAATTCAGGCATTGCATTACTTTAAACGTGCAGTAACTAAATATTAATGAAAAATTCATTTTCGCATTGGTGCGAAAATTTTTTCATTCTTTCATTTGATTACTTAAGTGACATTGTAACAAAGCACCAATTGAAATCGTTTTTCTTGTCATCAGTCTCTCGTCTGGTTTGATGCAGTTCTCCAAGCTGTTCTATCTTGCGCAAGTCGTTTCATATCTACATACCTGTGACACCCTACATCATTTGTGATTTGCTTTATAAACTCTAACCTTTGCCTCCGCCTACAATTCCCTCCCTCAATATTACCCTCCATTATTGATAGACCAATACCTGGACGTCTTAAGATATGCCCCACTAGCCTATCCTAAGATGCTTCCATATACTTCTTCTTTCATCCACTCGCCTAAGAACCTCTAAATGACTTATCTTGTCCACCCAACTAATCTTTAATATTTTTCTATAGCACCACTTTTAAAAAGCTTCTATCCTCTTCCTTTCTACAGCCCCTAAAAACCCATTTTTCACTGTCATATAATCCTACACTCCAAACATAGTGTTTTAAGAAATTTTTCCTAATCTGTAAATCAAGGTTTGTAGTCAGTAAGCTGTTTTTAATTTCAAAGGCTTTTTTAGCTTGAACAATTCTACTTTTGATATCACTTGTGCTTCTACCTTCCTGTGTTATTTCACTCCCTAGATAGTAGAATTCCCTAACTTCCAGTATCAAGGGTACTTTTTTTACATACCTATTTATTATCTGTAAAGTTTTCAGTCAATAGAGTGTGTGATACGTCCGACATATTTATTCAAAAATAGCGACTTTTTTGTGGGACATCCTGTAAAATTAAGCTTAAAACGATTCATACCACTGTATTATTAATGGTAAATCTGACTAATACCCATTATCTTAGTTTTGTTTAGACTCATCTGTTAAATAAATAAAGGAGTAATGTAACAGAATTCAATTTGCAAGTAGCCTACTTTGTCAATATTAGTTCTAAATACCATTCGTTAATCATGCCCAACACAGAAACTCTGAGATGATTCCTTTGTCATTAACAGTTAAGGTTAGGTGCAGCATTTTTTAAACTAACTTACAAAGTATTTGTGAATACATTGTAAGGAATAAATTACGGTTAATACAATTTCCTGCTTAATACGTGTTGTTATGAATTCCATTAGGAAGATATGAAAAATTCGGTGTGAAACCCTAATGCAACTTTCTTTTGCCAATGTAAATAATTTTCAATATGTTGTTTTTAGGTCATCAGCCAAATGGCTGGTTTGAACCTCTAGAAGATTTACTAAGTAAAATGAGGAGTTAGGTGGTTTACAAATGCTTTCCTCACCGCGTGAAACTGTATGCTTATCAGTATGTGAGACCTTCTGAAAAACATTTATCAACCTTAAAAATGACACCTTCATTTCATTCACCGCTGGGTCTGGCTGTATAATGAAATTCTTTACTCGCAGAGGAGATAACTCTGACGAGTGTCTTTTACACCTGTACCTCTTCTATATTTAAAAGCTTCTGTCATATAATTTGGCTGACCATGTGATAAGAACCACAACTATTTTTGTAGCCCTGGAACTAACAGATCAAGTGCAAATTCTCCACCTACCTGTTAAGAGCAAAATGTTCAATATAACCTACGTTAAATCATTAGTAGACAATGTAAACTAAAAAATATAATTTAATTTTAATCGCAGGCGATACAAAATGAAAATCAACCTCTTTAGTAGCCCTACTTGAAAAAAAAAACGGAAAACCAATGATTGACGTTAAACTAGATTCTGTAAAACAAATTCTTGGAATAAAATTTTCGTAGGTTTTTAATTTTCTGTTGTTGTTGTTTAGGTCATTAGCCAAAAGGCTGGTTAAACCTGTAGAGGTTTTACTAACTAAAACGAGGAGTGAGGTGGTTTACCATTGCCCTCCTCACTGAGTGGAAAAGTATGCTTATGAGCACGCCGGGACCTCTGAAGAGCACATATTTTCACTCTGTAAATGACTCTTTCACTTCATTCATCACAGGGTCTGGGTGTATAATGAAATTCATTACTTTCAGAAGAGATAATTCAAACTATTGTCTTCTACACCTCTGCCTCTTCTGTTTTTAAATGATTCAGTCATTTAATTGGCTAACCATGTGATAAGAAACAGAACTATTTATTTTAGCCCTCCAACTAACAGGTTGAGTGTAAATAATTAGTCACTTCACCTGTCTGTTATGGGCAATACAATTTTCTATTATTTTGATTTGGGACGCTTACGTTAATACGATTTTCTGCTTAATACGTATTGTTTATAAATTCCTTAAAATAATTGTGAAAAATTTCGTGTGAAACACTCTCATGACTTTCTCTTGATAATGTATGTAATCAACTTATGTTTAATCATCGGTAAACAATATGAAATAAAAAGCAACCTAATTTTAATCATGAGTGAAAAACGCTAAATGAAAATCAACTTCTGTAGAACTTAAAAATACGGAAAATCAATGATATTGACGCTAAATTAGGTTTTGTAGAAAAAAGTGCTTGAAATAAAAGATGTAGGTAGTTAATCTACCACAACTTTCATTATATACACTTTGGTCGTAAAATCCATGATAAGACCGCAATCTTAATAAATCCCTTTTTTACCGATTTTGATTGGCAAGCAAAATATAAACATTTCTAATGACGCTTAATTAAGTGTAGTAAAAACATGCCTAAAATATCAGTTGTTTACTTCAGTTTTATACATGTTTTTACCCTACCATGCATATTACGGCCGCAATCTTCAAAATACTGGATTGGAGCACAGTCCAGTGGCTGAATTCCGACGTGAATAGATTAGTACAGAATTTAGTTACCTAATTTTAATTTTTAGTAAATTACAGTACACAGTTGGTAAAATATTGGTTGCATCACCGTTTAAATCGCCTTATTGGATTATTAGGGAGAGTCTGCGTAGTTAAATTTCAGATAAATGGGGAAAGGTGATTCGTATGTTTCTTCCTAAATTTTCTATAGGTTTAAAAAGACATCGTCATTTATGAAGGGTACGTTTATGTTTCAGTGTAGATTTTTATTGGTTACGTAATACGGAGCGTTAACTATTATTCATAAAATATTTTATTGAAAACGCTGAATTTTTGCAAATACCAAAGGTTTTATACAGCTGGGATAGCTCTAGATTGGTCAAAGGTAGGAGTTGTTGTTGTTGTTGTTAAAGTCAACAGCCGAAAGTCTGGTTTGAACCTCTAGAGGTTTTACTAAGTAAAAACGAGGAGTGAGGTGGTTTATTATTACCTTCCTCATGAGTTGAAAGAAAATGCTTATCAGCATGCCAGATCCACTGAAAAACACCCACTTTCTACTCTGCAAATGACACCTTCACTTCATTAACCACAGGTTCTGATTGTATAGAGAAATTCATTGCTCAATATAACTCTGACTAGTGTCTTTTACTCATCTACTTCTTCTGTTCTTAAATAGTTCAGTCATATAACTGGCTGACTACGTGATAAGAAACAGAACTATTTTCTGTAGCCCTGGAACCAACAGATTGATTGCAATTAATTTAACACTCTACCTCTCCGTTATGGGCAATTAGGAGTTGTAAATGGTTAATTTAGATGAAGTTGATAATTTTGATTTTTGTGAAAGAAATCTGTACAACTTTTTGAACCTGCTTTAGAGAGTCTTTTTTATCCACATGTACATTCCATGTGAGTCTTTTATCTAGATTTACCTAGATAATGGGTAGATTCAGAAGTTTGAAGTTGAGTGCCATAAAGATACGACGGAGGAAAAACTCGTTTACGCTAAGTAAATACACCGTAACTTAAAACGTTTTTGTGGTATTGATTTTGACCCCCCCCCCCATTTGTAGGCCACGATTCTAGGTGAAAAATGCTGTTAAAGGACATTTATGACAATAAATAGCAGGGCATATAAAATTATGATAGCAGGGTATTCGGCAGAATATAAATAACAAATAACAGTATCATCTTCGTGAAAGAGTGTATATTTAAATTAATACTGATGACTGTTCTAACCAAAGTCAAAACGAACTTTGATTGGTAAAAATAAACATTCAAGCCCACAATCTATTGATAAAATAAAATATATTATATATTAAATAGCATGCGTAATTGATTTCCTGTAAGAAATTTATTTATATTAGTTCAAGGAAGTTATGAATAATCGTGACTTTATTACTTAAACTCAAGTGTGTTGTTGTAATGGTTTGACATTTGAGCGGATGTTTATAAATCTAAGTTCGTTTTGACAGATATGATACACATGTTTTATAATTTCATATCGACTTATAAAGTCAGCTGCGAATAAAGTAATATTTCATTCAACTAATCAACACATTTTAGCATTTTACTATTCGGAAAAATGACTGGTACATTAGTAAAATACTTATAACTTTATTTACATCATCGCCTCACGTGGAAGCATCTCATAGAACAAAAAATATAACTTGAGTTGACAGTAGTATGTATTAATTGTCCATCTACTGTAAGAGTACTCCACGCGAGGCAAGCGCCTATAGGTTGTAAACGAAAGTTTTACACTAATTGGCGCGTATCTACCTCTCCGCCGGACAATTATCTTGCACTACGTTCCATCATAAAAATATCTACATCCAGTTAAAATAAAAATTAGCCTTTAAGCATTTTCAATTTAACCGTTCTGATTACTTGTAATTATTGTAGTTTCATAAAGAACTTTTAATTAATTATTAACCATTACATTTACAAAACAATTTTTTTTTCTACTTTTTAATGTTTACCGCTTTTATGTTTCAAAAACTCAACACATTCACTATCATGCATGTTAACAAAACACGCTTACAAAACTTTTTAACTTGTCTACGAAAAAAATCGAAACGAACTGATACAATTCCAAAAGATAACTGATGAAACTAAAAATGAGTTAAATGAGTTAATGGTAAACTAATGTTCGATTTATAAAACATTTTCTAACAAATGAATTGAACGTGTTTTTCTTATATTAAGCTTCACACTTACAAAGGTGTAAGTGTAAGTGTAAGTGTAACTCGGAAATTCCTCGGAATTCAGTCACTGAACTGTGTCTCCATTCCAGTATTTTAAAGATTGCGGCCTTAATATGCACGTTAAGGAAAAACTTGTATGATTGAAGTTATAGTAAATTAAAAAACAAACAATATTTTAGGCATTTTTTACAACGCTCAGTTAAGCGACAATTAGAAATGTTCTATATTTTGCTTACAAATTAAAATCGGTAAAAAAGGGATTTATTAAGATTGCGGCCTTATCATGGATTTTACGACCAAAGTGTATATAATGAAAGTTGTGAGAGATTAACAACCTACATCTTTTATTTCAAGCATTATTTTCTACAAAACCTAATTTAGCGTCAATATCATTGATTTTCCATATTTTTAAGTTCTACAGAAAATGATTTTCATTTAGCGTCATTTACTCATAATTAAATATAGGATGCTTTTTATTTCATATTGTTTACCGATGATTAAACATAAGTTGATTACATACATTATCAAGAGAAAGTCATGAGAGTGTTTCACACGAAATTTTTCACAATTATTTTAAGGAATTTATAAACAATACGTATTAAGCAGAAAATCGTATTAACGTAAGCGTCCCAAATCAAAATAATAGAAAATTGTATTGCCCATAACAGACAGGTGAAGTGACAAATTATTTACACTCAATCTGTTAATAACTGATTAAAATAAATAGTTCTGTTTTTCATCACACGGTCAGCCAATTTAATGACTGAATCATTTAAGAACAGAAGAGGCAGAGGTGTAGAAGACAATAATTTGAATTATCTCTTCTGAAAGTAATGAATTTCATTATACACCCAGACCCTGTGGTAAATGAAGTAAAAGTGTTATTTACAGAGTGGAAAATATGTGCTCTTCAGAGGTCCCGGCGTGCTCATAAGCATACTTTTCCACTCAGTGAGGAGGGCAATGGTAAACCACCTCACTCCTCGTTTTAGTTAGTAAAACCTCTACAGGTTTAAACCAGCCTTTTGGCTAATGACCTAAACAACAACAACAGAAAATTAAAAACCTACGAAAATTTTATTCCAAGAATTTGTTTTACAGAATCTAGTTTAACGTCAATCATTGGTTTTCCGTTTTTTTTTCAAGTAGGGCTACTAAAGAGGTTGATTTTCATTTTGTATCGCCTGCGATTAAAATTAAATTATATTTTTTTTTAGTTTATATTGTCTACTAATGATTAAACGTAGGTTATATTGAACATTTTGCTCTTAACAGGCAGGTGGAGAATTTGCACTTGATCTGTTAGTTCCAGGGCTACAAAAAATAGTTCTGGTTCTTATCACATGGTCAGCCAAATTTTATGACATTTAAGAACAGAAAAGGTAGAGTTGAAGAGGTAGAGTTTTCGGAAATGACGTAGGAGTTTTTTTCTCTCTTCTACTGAAAACAAACCGAAAAAGAAATTCTTAAATATGGGTAACAAAATAATATAACAATGGTGTAAATGAATTGTGTTGCTAAGAAACAGTATTCAAGGTTAGGTCCCGCAATAATTATTCCAATTTATAAATTGTTTAGTAAACATGAAAAAATTAACGTTGGAATTTTGTTAGCTATCGGGTTCGGGCTGAGGATCATATTGTGGTGGCAGCCGTGGAGGCGGCCACCCACCCCAGAACTAGTCGAAGAGGTCTCTTCGGGCGAAGAAGTGTATCATCCACCTCCTAAACGCGACCCCAGTAGGCCACGTTTGGCGAAGGAATAAAGTGAGTAAACACACATTAATTTCTACTTTACTATCTTGTCTTTTATCAATATACTATACTACTAGTAACCATAAAATTCCGAGCCTGGGTCTAGTTAGACAGTATGCAGTGTTGCCGTATTTGGCAGAGTGGTAACAAACTATTTATCTCTTTTTATTTCTTTATCATAAAAATTATAAATTTAATTTTGTTCTTGCTTCAGGATTGTTAGTCAAATTTTTAAAAAAGCTTATTAACATTACTGATTATTTCTTTACTTTGTTTTCTAAGGTGTTTCTTTCGATCACGACGATCGCTGTTCAGAATCGATTTACTGGATTGTTCGCAAAATCACTAAATTTATTCATATTTACAACTAAAAATACAGTTACTATAAACTAAAAAAAAAATTAATTTTAAAATTTTGTAAAGAAAGGCTGTATTAAACAATTAAACGGTAGGCCTAAAAAATAAACACATGCTGGAAATTTCATGGTTACTAGTACCTAGTATAGTATATTGATAAAGGGCAAGATAGTAAAGTAGAAATTAATGTGTGTTTCCTCACTTTATTCTTCTGCCAAACGTGGCCTTCTGGGGTCGCGTTTAGGTGGCGGGTGGGACTCCTCTTCGTCGGAGGAGTCCTCTTCGATTTGGACTGGGGCGTGTGGCCGCCTCCATGGCTGCCACCATAATGAGCCCCAGTCCGAACCCAATAGCCAAAATAATTCCGATGTTAATTTTTTTCATAATTACTAAACAATTTATAATTTGTAATAATTATTGCGGGACCTAACCTTGAAAACAATTTTTTACCAACACAATTCATTTACACCATTGTTATATTATTTTGTTACCTATATTTAAGAATTTCTTTTTCGGTTTGTATATTCAGTAGAAGAGAGACAAAACTCCGGCGTTATTTCACGAAACTAATGTTTTGTTATTAGCTTGTGGTTTTCATCAGTCTCTCGACTGGTGTGATGCTGATATTTAAGCTGTTTTTTCTTGCGCAAGTCGTACCATATCTATAGGGTGATTCAAAAAGAGCGCCGGTTTTGATATATCAAGTTAAGAGATTTATTTTATTGAAAAACTGAAAATAAATACATCAACAAGTTCATCTTTCCTTCCGATTTTATGTATAAAAAATGATGTCATGCATGTGTCCTCCTCTACTGCGCTGGCACGCATCAACTCTGTCCATGAAATTGGATATTACTGCACGACAAGTTTCGACTTCCATTTGCCCGATAACCCGTCGAATTTCCTCCTTCAAGTCATTGATGTTTCGGGGTTTATTGGCATACACCAATGACTTCAGATGACCCCAAAGAGGAAAGTCACAAGGGATAACAGCCACACTGTCAAGAACCAACGCAACGTTCTGCTCAGTTTGACCAGAACGACGACGTCCAGAACTTTTAAGGTCGACTGTTGAACCCGTCTCAAACTTTTTCATGAGCCTGCGAACTGTTGATTCATTCAGTGCTTCATTACGTCCTAGAGTACCGCGAAGTCGCCTGATAATAGCCGCATAACTCTCTCCACTCTGGTAAAATGTTTTGACGATTAACACTCATTGCGCAATAGTAAACTTCTCCATGGTTAGACACAGACTGCGAGAGTACTACACTGCGAACACGAGAAACTACAACTGAATCGTCAATCGGAATGTTCTCCAAAATAGAAATGAGGTCAAACAATGTTGCCAACCGATAAACAAAAATTTACCAGCCGTTTAAAAACCGGCGCTCTTTTTGAATCACCCTTTACATACCTGTAACACCATACATCTTTTGTAATTATTTGCTTTATATATTCTAACCTTTGCCTCTTCCTACAATTTACTCCCTTAATATTACTCTCAATTATTGATAGACCAATACCTGGATGTCTTAAGATATTCCCCACTAGCCTATCCCTTCTACTGGTTAGATGTTTCTGTATACTTCTTTTTTTATCCACTTGCCTAAGAACCTCTAAATTTCTTATTTCGTCCAACCCACCTAATCTTTAACATTTTCCTATAACACCACATTTCAAAAACTTCTATCCTCTTCCTTTCTACAGCCCCTTTCACCCACGTTTCCCTCCCGTATAATGCTACACTCGAAACAGTGTTTTAAGAATTTTTTTCTAATCTGTAAGTCAATGCATGTTGTAGGTAACTAGCGTGTAGTGTACCATAAAATATTATATGTATGTTTCAGTAAAGTAGCAACGAATGTATAATATAATTTAAGTTAAATGAATTTTTCTCTGTTCGTGCACAAGTAATTGACAATTTGGTATGTTGAATTAACTTGAATCTGAATAAGAACATATCGCGGTCTCTCGTTTCTAATAATTCGATTGCTATGGGCTTATTGGTAACAAAATTGCATTTTCCCTCCCTCTCCCGTTTCTCATCCGTTTCTTCATCCTCTCCGATTTTCTTTTTCCTAAAAGAAGTCTGATATGGCTCCAATATGTATTTCGTCATACACAAATAAATTTTTTAAATGCATCCTGACAACCATTAATATAAGTCACAGTAAAATTGAAATTTATCACCTTACCTTCGGTTGTTTTTTAAGTTTAAAAAACTTACGCGCGTTTCGGTGGTACCACCTTCTTCAGAGCAATATGATTAAAATTTAAAACGGTGTTTCGATTCAGTCATTTAGATTAAAACAGTTTTAAATTTCATTCCTGTATTCTTTTACTTTATAACGATTCTTTGTACAATGCTTAGTTCAGCGGTAATTAGAGATTCTTTGTTTTTTCACGAAAATCTGTAAGAAAATGAATTTTTTAAGTTCTCGCCCGTAGTATGCATTTTACGGAAAACGCGTGTATAGTTAAATTTATAGGAAATTAAAAGATGTACAACTTTTATTCAAGCATTTTTCTTTACATAGCCTTGTTTAGTTTCAAAGAGTGATTTTCCGTATTATAAAGCCAAACTAAGGTTGGTTTACATTTTGCATGATTCTATCATGATTAAAATTAGGTTATGTTTTTTGAGATTAGTTTACTTGTAATCTCTGTTTACTAATGTTAGTTTATATTGTTAATTATTTGCATTGGCAAGATAAAGTTGTGTGAGTGTTTCACACCAGATAATTTATTTGTACATAAGACGTCAAAGACGTTTTATTAAAGAAAGTTTCTGCTACTAGGCACCCAAGCTGCACAATATGTGTCCGTTACACATTAAAATATGCCAGATATCATAAGGGAGTGGTTCTCAACCTTTTAAACACTGCAAACCCCCTTTTCAGGTGGCGCACTCGTATTATGCCGACCCTCTCAATAATAATGTTAAAAAAATTAAATATCTAAAATAGTTTTAATTTTTACTCGTAACAATCACGTTTGCTTATTAAGAAACATTATTACACATCACTTTAAATAAGACAAGTGATAAATGCAATGATTTTATCGAACGATTGACAGATTATAATTATTCCAGTTAAGAAGGAATGAGTGGATATTTGTGGGTAGTAAATCCGTTTAATGAGCAAACTGTACAAAATGCTTAGCAAAGTGTTCATCTTCATCATTACCCGTCATCATAGAGCTACGAAATGATCAGGAAATTAAATAATTGACTTTCAACACAGCTTTGTACCGTCGAATGTTCGATAAGTATGAAAAACGAGTACAAAGAACTGTCTAGAGCAGCGTTGAACATTTTAATTTCATCTTCCACATTATACAACCTGTGATCAAGGATTTTCCGTAATGGTGAATTTGAAAACCAAATCGAAAAGTCGTTTGACATTGGAAGATGTAATTGTTTTGTATGTCACAAAAATAAATCCAGACATTCAAAAACTGATTAATGGCAACCAAACCCAAGTTTCGAGTTGATTGAATAAGAAAAAGTTTATAAGTAATGATCCTAGTGAAAGTGAAAACTTAACTACGCGTTAAAAATCTAAACCTACGGGAAAAGGCAAAAATGAGAAACAAAATGCACACAAACAAGTTCAATTTCTCATCAACAGTTGGTTTAGAAAGCTACACAAATAGCGGAGAATATTAAAAATAGTAAGGCAGATATTTAAAAAAAACTAAAATTTTTTTTTCAGGAAAACGAGCAATATAAAAATATGAAAAATATTTGTTCTTGGCGACTTGTTAATTTTTTAGGATACACCTGATAAAAACTTAATTTTTTTCATTAAAATAATTATTTTTTGTTGTAATTTAATGTTTTTGTGGTAGGTCTTGGTATAAAGTATTTAAAAACATAAAAAGCGAAAATCAAAATTTTCAGTCAAAACCATCATACAGTCTCCTCTTAAATTATCCTCTGTTATAATAACTATTAAAGTTACTATTAAAAACAATCACATTCAAAAAAATTCGTTTCGATTAAACTTAGTTAATCAATTTGGTTAACTAGATATTCTTCGTAATGCTTAGATCCTCCAGTAAAAGAATTTAAACCTTCACTTCTCTGGGTCAATTAAATATTTTTAAATAAAATTTACACAGTAATTTGTTTTACAAATTATGTACAGAGCGATCGTATTTTAAAATTTCTTTTTTTTATTACACGTTAAATCTCAATGATAAATTACTATAAAAATATTATCATTCAGCTATTTAATTCAAGTTCATAGATATTCCATTAACCATGAAATCTCATAAACTAACATTTCATTCATTTTTAAATATCCATAATAGAATTATTTTATTATTATAAATAAATAGTACTATTTAACTGCATGGTAACATTTGCCTTCAAAGTTCAACGGAGCGAATAGAGCATACAATAGACGGTCGTTTACAATCGTTCGTACACCACAATAGTCCTTACTAATAAAAGTTATTTTGTTTCCATTTAAAAAGCATAAAAATATGAGTTTTGTCGTTCCAAATAAACGTTTATAAAACTGAAGGTTACGTCACAGTTAACGATATAGTAAGTGATTTATAAATGGAAACTTTAATTTTAAGTAATTAGGGTTTTATTATAATTTTTTAGTCCTACTTTTTAAATGAAAGCTCTTGAAAAGGAAAAGTAATATTATTCATTTTTAATATATATATATATATATATATATAGTTTATGGTAGTTTTGGTTTTATATTATTGCCTAGTAAAGCCTAAACCGTAGAAGTTATTTTAATAAATTTAATATCAAAATATATTTTTTTAAATCCACCGGGTTTTTCTCGTGGTAAACTCGTCGCCGCGAATTAGCTGTGTACCAGCTGATTTTTGGAAACGAAGGTTCCTGGTTCAAAACCTAGTAAAGGTTAAAACCTAGTAAATGAGATGGAATGAATGAGGAATGGCCGGAAAGTGACGTGAATGTGAATCGATCCAGTAACCGATTTCGGCGTGAAAATTTACAATGAATGTGGTGCCAATATTTTGAATGATAATGATTTATAAACTATGATGGATGATTATTTTATAAGATGATTTTCTTTTTTATGAAATTAAACAGGCATGAAAAGTTAAATTGACATGTATTTTTTGTTATTTTTATGGTGGTCGGAGAAGATCCCTTTCCACCTTCGTTTCAGTCGTCTGTTAACAGGGAGATCATAAGTTGAAATAGACTGGACATTTGGATCTATGTGGTCAATTGTCTTTGTGTGTAATGAAATGTATGTTGCGTTTACAATGTCTCGAACCATTGGTATTTTCAGGTCTTCGTGAAGGGTATGATTGGTTACGTAAAAAGGTGAATTTTTTGTTGCTTTAAGTGATTTTGATTGGTGTCGTTAAAGAATATTCAGTGTTTTTATATGGATTTGAACACTAAATACTGGCTACCGATGTAAATTTGATATGTACTTTGATGGTTGGAATTTAAATTATTCATAATCTCTCAGGAATGATCGGCTAGAGTCTGTAAAAGATTACACCTCATTTACACGTCATACACATCATCATCTCATTGGATCATGGAGATTCATGTATTGTTCTTAAATTGAAGATTGCAACGTCCACACATCAGCGATTAAAAAATGATACGTTGTTTTTTATTTTATTAGAAAGAAAATACTATACGCGGTGTGGCTATTAATAAACGAGAATAACGTTGTAAAAAATTTTATTTTAATTTTATACATAATCACTTATTGTCACCTCAATATACACTCCTTCTCTATCTCTACAACGCTCCATGCGAATTTTCCATGGTTGGAAACAGTGCTGGAAGTCATCTTCTGTCAGCTCCTTCAGGACAGTGCCGCTTTCTCTTTTACAGCTTCTACAGACTCAAATCTTGCCCCTTTTAATGCAGATTTCACCTTAGGGAACAGGTAGAAGTCACGTGGTGCAAGATCTGGTGAATAAGGTAGATGTTCTAACACTGAGATGCTGTACTTGGGCTAGGAACCTCTTGAGAGATAACGCGGAATGAGCTGGCGCATTGTTTTGGTGGACAACCCATGATATGTCCTTCCACATTTCGGGGCGTTTTTCCGTACTCTTTGACGTAGTTTAGAAAGTATCTTAAGGTAGTAATATTGATTAATTTTTTGATCTTCAGGAACCCAGTGAAGGTACACAATCCCATGGATATCAAAAAAAACAATCATCATTGCTTTAAATTTTGACGTGCTCATTAGAGCTTTTTTGGCTCTCGGTGAAGTTCGGCTCTTCCAGTGCATGGATTGGCGCTTCGTTTCCGGATCATAAGTAAAAGCCACATTTCATCACATGTTATTATCGTTTCCAAAAAATTTGGGTCATTTTCAATCGCATACAAAGTGTCAGTACAAACATTTTTGCGAGCTTCATTTCAAACATTTTTGAACGGCACGTGTGCTGAAGGAGCTGACAGAAGATGATTTCCAGCACTGTTTCCAAAAATGGAAAACACATGGAGCGTTGTAGGGATAGAGAAGGAGTGTATATTGATGGTGACAATAAGTGATTATGTATAAAATTAAAATAATTTTTTTTTACAACGTTGGTCTTGTTATTTAATAGCCACATCTCGTGTACTACCCCAAACTTACTCAATATACACTCAAACAAAACAGTTTAACTGGATTCAATTCTTTTGTTGATTGAGAAATAGATTTCATTGGATATTAAAGAATTCATGATTAATAAAATTTTCCGATACAGTGTTAAATTATTTTATTTACACTCGATTTTCCAGTTCCAAAGCTTCAAAAATAGTTCTGTTTCTTATCACATGGTCAGCTAATTACATGAATGAAGCATTTAAAAACAGAAGAGGTAGAGGTGTAAAAGACACTAGTCAGTGTTATTTCCTGTGAGAGTAATGAATTTCATAATACAGTTAAACTATGTGGTGAATGAAGTGAAGGTGTCATTTTCAGGGTGGATAGTGGGTGCTTTTCGGAGAGCCCGGCTTGTTGATAAGCCTACTTCTCTACTTTTTTTTTAGCTTTTATTTGTTATCAGGAACTGTACTTTGTTAACAACTACCCAATTCGATCGCTGCTTTATGCTGTATTTTTTTGACGTGGATTAGACATGAGTTTGAACACGGACCCCCAGTAGAGTTTGTTCATGGATGGCTATGAGCTGGTCACCATACAAAGTCGCTTGCCCAACCTGTGTTACTTAACAAATAATAGCGACTTTCTACCAGCTGACGGACTGGGCTGCCCCAAAGGCCTACTTTTCTACTTAGTGAGAAAATTTGACTGACCGTTTGGTCTAGAAGTAAAGTCTTCGCCAAAATCAGCTGTTTAACAGCTGATTTTTGGAGACGAAGGTTCCAGGTTCAAATCTTAGTAAAGGTAGTTTCTTTTTATACGGATTTGAATGCTTGACAGTGGCTACCGGTGTACTTTAATGGTTGGGGTTAATTAACCATAGGCCTACTCTCTCAGGAATGTCGGCCTGAGTCTGTACAAGACTACACCTCATTTACACGTCATACATCACCCTCATCTCATTGGGTTATGCGGTTGCTTATTGTTCTGAATTGAACAGATTGCAACGTACACATATTAGGGATTAAAAAAAATTGAGGAAGGTACTGGTAAATCACCTCGCATCTTGTTTTACCTAGTAAAGTCTCTGGAGGTTCAAACCAGCCTTTCGGTTCATGACCTAAACAAAAAAAAATTATAAAATTGTTTTTCTAGTAGAAAAAGCAGAAATTTTTTGTGTTTATTATAAATTTATTAATATATTAAGTAACCTTGCCCCTAACAGAATGGTTGGGCGTCAAATTATTTACACTCAAACTATTCGTTGCAGGGCTAAAATAAATAGTTCGGTTTCTTATCACATGGTCAGCCAATTAAATGACTGAATTATTTAAGAACAGAAGAGGTAATGAGTTATCTCCTCTGAAAGTAATGAATTTCATTATACAGCCAGACCCTGTGGTGAATGAAGTGAAGGTGCCATTTACAGAGTGGAAAATATGTGCTTTTCAGAGGGCCCGGCATGCTGATAAGCGCACTTTTCCACCCAGTGAGGAAGGCATTGGTAAACCACCTCACTCCTTGTTTTACTTAATAAAACCTCTACAGGTTTAAACCAGCCTTTCGGCTGATGACCTAAACAACAACAATTAAGTATCCAGTTGTTCGGATAGCGTGCACAGTTCCAAATATATTTGTCGGGTACAATATAGGTATTTATTTTTCAAAAATAATTGTTCATTCATTTCAGAAGTAAACATGCAATACTAAACCTGAGCAATCGGCAGATAATATTGTTAGTAAACAAACAAAATTAGACAATAAAATGAAATGGAAAGTCAGGTGTAAAGGAAATTGCGTGTTTTAAATTCGCAAATCGATCGGTTGATAAACTTTTTTATTACTATATAAGTTAATGCATTCAGTAAAAACAACGCAGGATTTTATTCAATAATAGAATAAATGAACAAATTTTAGGTTATGTTTCTAACTACAACTACCTTCCTGGTTAATTTTTTCTCTCACTCAGACATCTACATTCATCCTTTTTCTACATTCCCCGCCACTTTTGTCGTCATACATTTTTTACACGCTTATTCATCACTCGTTCGAATATATTACTTTCCTCTTTACATTTACTTTTATTAATTTTTCTTATCAATAGTTACTTTGTTACGTTAAGTCACATGATGTTACAAAGAGGTTTATTATTATTGTTATTACAAAGAGTATAACTCTCACTATCGTTTGAATGTCACGAAACTAATAGCGACCTCTATGTAATGAAGTTATACCACTTATCATGCATTTATTTTTCATCGTTACGTTCCGTGTGGTGGCGGTGTTGTAGTACTATGACCACAGTACTATTCCGCTCTTCGGTTTAAACTACTTCGTGTACGTTCTTTTTTAAATAATCACTGTTTCTTTTATATCATCAAAGTGTGTGTATCTCATTCCTATTGGAAAAAATATTTGTGTTTTTTTAATATTATTGATAATAAATACATTAGTTTTTTTATGAATATTATTTACAAAAAACTTATACAATTTTCAAGTGATTTTATGTTTATTTTTCCGGTCATTTTGAATAAATATTTCAGTTGAAGTTTTTGCAACGTACTCAAAAGTATAGGTAAGTTTAGAAATTATATTTATTTAATATAAATTTAAATTTGTGAAATTTTTTTTAAATATTAAATTTGTAAATTTCATTTATAATTTTTCATATTTTGATAAATAAATAATTTATTTATTTCCATCAATATTTAGTTTAATCTTTAGAAGGAATTTCCAATAGTAATTTATTTTATTATAATATTTTATAGATGTAAAATTTAAGGGTTATGTTTATTTTTTATATACTTAAATTAATAATATGACAGTGGTTATTCCTACCATTTTAACTAAATGGTTTTTGGCGCGCTAAAAATAGTCAATGAAACCGACATGTATATTTTGTGTTGTATTCTTGGACATTAGAGTTTTTTTTGATTTTGGAAATATTATTTGTGTTGAGATAAATACAGTGGGGCGTCAGTTTCACGAACTAATTGGGACTAGAGTGGTTCTGATTATCAAATAGTTCGGATAATTAAACACGCTAAAAACAGTAATATGATACACTGTACCGTAACAATGTAATATAACCTAAATGTTGAATAAGTTAATAAAAGCTTTCATAAACTTTAGCTAAAAAAACTAATTTATTGAAAATTTAGAGGAGTAAAAATTTTAAAAACAAACGGATAATACAGAATTTAAAAACTGAATAAATTTACAAAATAAACTACGATAATATCCGTTAGGAAATTTTTTAACGCACTTGTACAAATACTATAGGTAATAAAAAAATCTGGTGTGAAACACTCACACAACTTTCTCATGCCAATGCAAATAATTAATAATATAACCTAAAATTAATAATAAAACATTAGAAATAAACAAAAAAATTAACCTCAAAAAACATAATCTTATTTTATTCATGAGTGAAAGATGCAAAATAATAATCAACTTTAGTTTGCCTTAAAAATACGGAAAATCACTCCACGCTAAACTAGGCTCTGTAGAGAAAAAAACTTTATATAAAAGTTGTAGATCTTTTAATTTCCTATAAATTTTATTAATTTTATACATTTTTGTCGTAAATGCGTACTAAGGCTGAAATCTTTAAAAAATCGATTTTTCACACATTTTGTGAGAAAAAAACAGAAAATTTCTAATTACCGCTAAACTAAGTGTTATACAAAAAATGTTTGAATTAAAAGTTACAGGTTTTTAAATTCTCAACAACTTATATTATATACATTTTTGCGCTGAAATGCATATTAAAGCAGCAATCGTAAAAAGCAATCTTGTTACGAAGAAACAGTCTTCCCAAGAATTTCAGCAGCCATAGCGCCTACCCTATCATGTAGACTCTACATTGTAGAGCATATAAAAATTAGTAAATCAGGCGGTTTTTTAAAAAATCGTAGGAGCCGTTTTTGAGAAAATCGCTAAATAGTTAAAAATGACACGAATAAACTACTACTTCCGGTTGACCGATTTTGATGAAAATGTTCTTGTTATGTCCGGTAGTAGAATCTAACTTAAGTTTCAAGTTTGAAGTTCGTACGAAGTTCTGCTCTTGAGATATTCTGTTTACACACTCTCACACACACACACACACCAATCACTAAAAACATGTTTTTTTCGGTTCAGGGGGTCTGAAAACGTGAAGATCCGGTGAAAACTCGATTTTGAAAATCGACGTGAAAACAATACTTTCCTTCCTATATATTAATATAGGCAAGAGAAAAAAAAATTGTAAAAATCTTGAATTTTCTTTTGAACTAAGACTGAACTTCGTTTTTAAAGCACCAACATTTCTCATTCTTTTAAGTAGCAATGCTTCAGCAGCACTAAATTCAGGCTGTTTCTCGTAGCCTATCATAGAATTGGAGCTTTTAGGGCAGAAAAGGCCTCTGCGTTAGTAAATATATCGTTTTTTCAATCGGCGGTGGTTCGTACAATTAACGTTTCGGATGACTTATAATCTCGTAACCTCTGTCGTCCATCTACTATCTTCAAAACTGTTATCTTGCGGAAAATATTTTTCTAAAATTTTTAAAAAGAAGACGATAGAATTCAAACATTAACTGAATAAATAAAGAAATCATCGAAGAATACGAAATAAAGAAATATCTATCTATACAATAATTACGAGATGTGGGTATTAAATAACGAGACTGACGTTGTAAAAATTTTATTTGAATTTCATACATAATCACTTATTGTCACCTTCAATATACACTCCTTCTCTATCCCTACAACGCCCCATACGAATTTTCCATTGTTGGAAACAGTGCTGGAAGTCATCTTCTGTCAGCTTCAGGACACGTGCCGCTTTCTCTTATACAGCTTCCACAAACTCAAATCTTGTCCTTTTTAATGCAGATTTCATCTTAGGGAACAGGTAGAAGATAATAACATGTGATGAATCGTGATTTTTTACTTACGATCCGGAAACGAAGCGCCAATCCATGCACTGGAAGAGCCGAACTTCACCGAGAGTCAAAAATTCTCGAATGAGCATGTCAAAATTTAAAGAAATGACGATTGGTTTTTTTATATCCATGGAATTGTGTACCTTCACTGGGTTCCTGAAGGTCAGACAAATAATCAATATTACTACCTTGAGGTTTTTTCTGAACTACGCCAACGAGTTAGGAAAAAACGCCCCGAAATGTGGAAGGACAATCTTGGGTTCTCCACCAAGACAATGAGCCAGCTCATTCCGCGTTATCTGTCAAGAGGTTCGTAGCCAAGTACAGCATCTCAGTGTTAGAACATCCACCTTATTCACCAGATCTTGCACCATGTGACTTCTACCTGTTCCCTAAGGTGAAATCTGCATTAAAAGGGACAAGATTTGAGTCCGTGGAAGCTGTAAAAGAGAAAGCCGCATGTGTCCTTAAAGAGCTGACAGAAGATGACTTCCAGCACTGTTTTCAACAATGAAAAATTCGCATGGAGCGTTGTAGGGATAGAGAAGGAGTGTATATTGACGATGACAATAAGTGATTATGTATAAAATTAAAATTAAATTTTTTACAACGTTAGTCTCGTTTAATAGCCACACCTCGTATATAAAAACGAATGTTTGTTTGTTTGTTTGTCCCTTATGCATTCATTAATTGTTCAACAGATTTTAATGAAATTTTATTTGTACATTACTCAGTTTCTGAAGCAAGTTTTAAGCTTTTTAAAACCTTGAGTTCATCAATCGAAAGAAAGTTAGAGGCCTAATTATTGTTTCTGTTTTTCGAAAAAGTCAGATGTTCAACTTTTAAAATACAGATGTTTAAAACAAAAACCAGATTAAAGTAGTTGTTTTTGTTTTATGAATGTTATAAATATGTATATGTATTAACATTATAATATTACCATCAACAAAGCCGTTATATGGACAATCAATACAAGTTTGCGGATTAAATCTGGAAAATCCATGTGCCTCACATGAACAGGCACCTATGTAATCACTTCACGTGCCAAAACCTTCCGATTTTATGGTGTACGCAATCGACGGAAAAACAAAACACATTGTACATCCAAGACCACTTCAATATAAAAATGAGCACAGAATTGTAATAACGAGTTCTCCTTAAATTTGATTTTTATAGGCGTAGCAGCGCGCGTAGGGTGCAGCTACATTAGAAAAAAAATATTTAAAAATTAAAGAAATACAAAAAAATACAAAAACATATTATCACACTTTACTACTGGGTGAGATTTATCACCGATGCATCATAAAGAATGTAAATTTCAAATAAATAAATAAAACTAATTACGTTTGTTTCAATAAATAATTATCGTTTTTTAAGTCAAAAGTGTTAAAATTCACGTTACAAAACACACAATTTTCATCTTTTTATTATTTAAATAGAAAATATTAATATATTTTATTTTGTTTATTTGTACGTCTTAATTTATTTATGAACACACATTGCTATAATAATAAAGCTCTTCAATGCCGGTAGCATTGGCGTAGTTGGTAACGAGCTCGCCTCTCATTATGCGGTACAGGGTTCTAATCCCACTCAGGCACGGCATATTTTTATACGTTACAAAAAATCATTTCATCCTCCATTGTACAAAAAGTTAACCTCGTCGCTAATGACCGTTGAAGTTGATGCGACGTTAAATAAATAAATTTAAAAAAAATATGAAGCTATGCCAGTCAGCTTTACTGCTGTGCAAAACCATCAGTATTAGCAAAAATTCAGAGTTTCCAATCAAAGCTTTTACGGAGGATAGTTAACGCCCCCTATTATGTAACCAATAAAACGCTACACTCAGACCTAAACGTACCATACATAAATGACGTTTTCATAAAACTATATACAAAATTCAGGAAGAAACTCGTGAACCACCATAACCCATCGATCTCAAATCTGGCTACGCAGACTCTCCCAAACAATCCAATAAGACGACTAAAACGTCGATGTAGCCGGGACCTCATTAATTAACGTAGTACTGTAATTGACTATCCATTACAGTGTTCTAAATGCTACACTTATATACTCACGTCGGAGTTCTGTCACTGGATTGTGTCTCCACTCACGTTTATTTACTATGTTAATTTTTTCCAAATTTTATGTTATCACATTCACTGATTGTTTCCAACAGAATTTAAGTTTCCTAAATAGAAATTTTAAAAAATGCTCTTCAAATTAAATAAACGTAATTTCTAAAAAAAAAAAATGTTTTTCCGGCCGCATTAGCGTAGTTGGTAACGTGCTCGCCTCTCATCATGTGGTCCTGGGTTCGAATCTCACTCAAGCACGGCATATTTTCATACGTTACAAAAAAATCATTTCATCCTCTCTATGCACAGTTACACCCCAACGTCGTCGCTAATGACCTTCCAGTTGATGCGACATTAAATAAATAAAAAAAAAGTGTTTTATTTTTACTTTCTCTTGCCTACATGAATATATAGGAAGGAAAGTATTGTTTTCATGTCGATTTTAAGTAATCGAGTTTTCACCGGATCTACACGTTATTAGACCCCCGAACCCAAAAAACATGTTTTTAGCGATTGGTCTGTGTGTGTGTCTGTGTGTGAACAGAATATCTCAAGAACGGAATATCGTACGAACTTGAAACTTAAAACTTAAGTTAGATACCACTACCGGACCCGACACGAACAGCTTCATCAAAATCGGTCAACCGGAAGCAGTAGTTTATTCGTGTAATTTTTCACTTTTTGCGATTTTCTCAAAAACTGGTCCTACGATTTTTTTTAAAATCGCCTGGTTTGTTAAATGTTTTATGCTCTACAAGATAGGGTAGGCGCCATGTTTGCTGAAATTCTCGGTGAGGATGTTTTCACGTAAAAAGTTGTTTTTTTAAGATTACGGCTTTAATATGCAATTCAGCGCAAAAATTTGTACCTATTATAAAATTTGTAGAGAATTTAAAATCCTACAACTTTTATTTCTGACATTTTTAGGTGTAACGCTTAGTTTAGCGGTAATTAGCAATTTTCTGTTTTCGTCTCACGAAAACGTGTGAAAAATCAATTTTTTTAAGATTTCGGCCTTAGTATGCATTTTACGACAAAAGTGTCTATAATAAAATTTATAGGAAATTAAGAGATGTACAACTTTTATATCAAACATTTTGTTCTAAAGAGCCTAGTTTAATGTGAAAGAGTGATTTTCCGTATTTTTAAGTCAAACTGAGGTTGATTTTCATTTTGCTTCTTTCACTCATGATTAAAATAAGGTTATGTTTATTGAGGTTAGTTTTTTGTTTATTTCTAATGTTTTATTACTAATGTTTTGATTATTGTTAATTATTTGCATTGGCAAGAGAAAGTCGTGTGAGTGTTTCACATCAGATTTTTACGATACAATTTATAATAAATTAATTAACATTCATAGCCCTTTTTATAAATCATCTTGTATACAGTTTAAAATTTCTAGACAATATTGTCGAATCTTTAGCATTCGTCCTCTTAGTGTTAGCACGGACACTATTTCTATTTTAAAATAAGTGTACGTAATGTTTCAAATAAAAATAGATCAAATATGTTAGTTCAGTTGTTTTAAATATAGATCAAAAGAGTAATTTAAAACATTTCTCTATTTCACAATTTCAATAATTATTTTTTACATAAATATATAAAGTACATTTTAAAACGCTTATCTCATCCTTAACCTAATTGTAACGGTCACTTCACAATAAGTTTAACTATTAGAAAATACATGAAATTCTATAAATTATGCTAAAACATATTACATAAACTTTTCAAATTTATTATTAAAAAAATGTCTCTTTATTGAAGGCAGTTTGAGTTATTTAGTTTTAAATTGTAATTAGTATATTCTTAGAATTTTTTTAGTATTTTATTATACTATGTATACAGGTGGTACAGCGAAACGGGAAATTTTGAAATAATTCTTAAAAATATAAGAAAAATTAATTCACAAGTTTTATTGTTGAAAAGGACAAGTAAATTACATGTCATTAAGTACCAAAAATCAATGTTCATAAGATGATGGCCATTCTTATGTATACTTTCCTGGAAGCAAACGTTGAGATTTTTTATGACACTTTGAAAATGAAAAATCTTTTCGATAATTTTTTCACAGGAGTGTTGATGAGTGACATAGTCTAAAAATTTCAGTTCCTGTTCGACTTGAAGTTTGTACCGGTGAAACTTCAAATCACTGTGTAATATATGGTGGACGATTGTCGGTTTACGTTCAATGTTCCTGCGTTTCTCCTTGCTGATCGTTGTGAGCTCCTTATAATTGAGGGCCAAACTGTTTCAATATTTTTTGGAGTTCATTGAGTGCATTGATCGTCTGGTGGTTTCGTTTTTAGATCTTTATCCGTCTAAAATTATTAATTTAAAAGCTGAGAGAGACTTTAGTAATCAATAGTTTTAAATTTTTTCCAAATTTTGCGGTATCACATTCACTGATTGTTTCCAACAGATTGTGAATTTCCTAAATAGAGAAAAAAGAAAAAAAACTTTTTTCATATATATATTTTTTGAACGGGATGTTTTGTAAGTGCATTCTTTCTTTTTAAACCGTAGGGTGTTCCAAACTATTCTTCTTTTTATGCTAATTATTTAATTGATACCACTTTCAATATAATTTTGTCACCATTTTTTGAAAAATGACTTCACAGCAAATGTACGTTATGAACCTAACCACTGGTTCATAGTTACTAAATGGCAAGTATTTCTAAACTAAAGGATGTAAGTCCCACTGTATGGAGCATTGTATGTAGCAGTAACACTAAAAATTATATTGAAAGGTGGTTGGCTATCAATTAAATAATGAGCATAAAAAGAAGAATAGTTTGGAACACCCTAGGATTTAATAAGAAAGAATGCACTTACAATATATCCCCTTCAAAAAAAATCTGGTGTGATACACTCACACAACTTTCTCTTGCCAATGCAAATAATTAATAATAAACCTAACATTATTAATAAAATATTAGAAATAAACAAAAACTAACCTCAAAAACATAACCTTATTTTAATCATGAGTGAATGACGCAAAATGACAATCGAACTCAAGTTTGGCTTAAAAATACGGAAAATCACGCTTTTACGCTAAACTAGGCTCTGTAGAGAAAAATGCTCTAAACAAAAGTTGTAGGTCTTTTAATTTTCTATAAATTTAATTATATACACTTTTGTCGTAAAATGCATACTAAGACCGAAATGTTAAAAAAATCGATTTTTCTCACGTTTTCGTGAGAAATAAACAAAAAAATCGTAAATTACCGCTAAACTAAGCGTTATACAAAAAAAATGTTGGAAATAAAAGTTGTAGAATTTTACATTTTCTACAACTTTTATTATATAACGTTTTGCGCTAAAATGCATATTAAAGCCGCAATCTTAAAAAGAAAATGTTTTTACGTAAAAACAGCCTCAAGCAGAATTTCAGCAAACATGGCGCCTACCCTTTATTGCAAAGCATGAAAAATGTAGTAAACCAGTTGATTTTAAAAAAAATCGTAGGACTAGTTTTTGAGAAAATCGCAAAAAAGTGAAAAATTATACGAATAAACTACTACTTCCGGTTGACCGATTTTGATGAAAATGTTCGTGTCGCGTCCGGTAGTGATATGTAACTTAAGTTTCAAGTTTCAAGTTCGTACGATGTTCCGTTCTTGAGATATTCTGTTCACACACACACACACACACACACACACACACACACACACACACACACACACACACACACACAAACACACACACACACACACACACACACATACACATACACACACACACACACCAACACACATACACACACACACACACACACTCACACACACACACACAGACACACACACAGACCAATCGCTAAAAACATGTTTTTGGGTTCAGGGGGTCTGAAAACGTATAGATCCGGTGAAAACTCGATTTCGAAAAATCGACATGAAAACAATACTTTCCTTCCTATATATTCATATAGGCAAGAGAAAGTAAAAAAAAATATTTGAAAAAACATTTTTTTTCTTTTTTAGGAAATTCACAATCTGCTGGAAACAATGAGTGAATATGATAACACAAAATTTGGAAAAAAAAATTAAAACTGTTGATTACTAAAGTCTCTCTCAGCTTTTAAATCAATAATTTTGAAAAATTTACCACTTTCAAAACAAAAACAAATCCGCTATTTTTAAGCGAGTGCCTCCAGTCACTCGCTGACCAAATCTTGACTCTGCAATTTATTGAATTGACTTCTTTAAAACTATATTTAAGACTAAGAAAGCTGTACCGAATTATTGAAATTTTTGATTACTAAAGTCTCTCTCAGCTTTTAAATCAATAGTTTAAAAAAAAATTACCGCTTTCAAAACAAAAACAAATCCTTGTTGCCGTGAAACCCGCTGTTTAAATTCGATGGTTATAACTTCGTTGTTTTTAATTCGCTCACTACTTGTTATTTTGTTAAAAAAAGCCGTAAGTAAATGATCTTTTAGGCCCTTGCTATAAATAATTAATTACTTCAAATTAAATATTCATTTTTTAGTTTTTTTATAGCAATTTCAAAAAAGGCATCACAACAGTCGCGCAGCTGATTTTATCATACGAAAAAACTAAAAAACATAATCCATTTAAAGAGTAAAATCAGTCTTGTATTTTTCGAACATGTGACAAGAATGAACAATAGGAGATTGATGAAATGTTCAATAAAAAAATAAATCTCAAAACCAAACCAGCATGGTTCACGGTAACATTGAATGAACTTAAGGATATAAAAATCGACACAGAAGACATACCAAACAGTGAAATGTTTAGAAAAAAACGCAAGAAAGAGGTCTTCGGGAGAGAGAATGAAAAGATGAGACCCTACAATATTTAACAACTTAAGAATAAACGATTAAGGGAAGACTGTACTTTGTACGCTGCTGATGTTAAATTTGCTATTTTTAGGTACATTTTTTACAGGATTGGTAAACGATAGGGAAATGAAAATTTACTTTTTTATGGATATCGGATTTCTCTAGCTATTGAATTTTTTTCAATTTAGTCTGTTGAACCATAAAGTTAAAAACAGAATAACGAATAATATAAAAAAAATTCTACGGTATTTTACATAATATTAATAATTTTTGCAAAATTTGAGGAAGTCATAAAAATACCAGAATATGTGCACATGGAAAATAAATAACTGGTAAAAATTTCAGCCTGGTAGGTTTAATGACATTAATACTGACAAAACAAAATTGATGGTCATTAGCAAAAACAGAATCCCTACATGTCATCTTATTATTAACAATAAGCGTATCGAGCAAGTAAGCAAATACTCCTATCTTGGGACCATCGTAAATGAGCAATGGGATCAATCTCAGGAGATAAAGTCTCGCATAGAAAGGGCCAGAGCTGTTTTTAATAAAATGAAAAACATTTTTACAAGCCACGACTTAACAATGACGATAAAGATGAAGCTAATAAGATGTTATGTCTTCTCTGTTCTTTTTTACGGGGTTGAGTCGTGGACCTTGACTAAAGCCTCCTGTAGAAAGTTGGAGGCCTTTGAGATGTGGCTCTACCGCCGGATGTTGAGAGTGTCATGGACAGATCGGGTGAGAAATGAGGAAATACTCCGGAGAATGAGGAAAAATATGGAGGTCCTATTGACGGTGAAATGTCGCAAACTACAATACCTTGGTCATAATGAGGAATGAAAGCAGATTCCACTTGCTGCAGTCCATATTGCAAGGAAAGGTATCAGGTAGAAGAAGTGTGGGTAGAAGAAGATTCTCGTGGTTGAAGAATCTCAGAACATGGTTTTCGAAGACGTCCACCGAACTATTCCGTGCGGCGGTAGATAGAGTAGTCATAGCCAGGATGATAGCCAACGTCCGGAACGGACTGGCACGATAAGAAGAAGAAGAAGGTTTAATGGTTTTCGAAAAAAATGTGCCTAAATGTTAAAAATTTAAATTTGTGGGAACAGGCAAAAAACAAAATGTACAACACAAACAAGTGAATTTCCCATCAACAGTTGTTTAGAAAGCTGAACTAATGTCTGAGAGTATTAAAAACAGTAATGCAGATATTTTTAAAGTACTAAAATCCCTTTGCTTTAAAAAGATTCGTATAAAATTATGAAAAATATTCTTTCTTGGTGACACGATAATTTTTCTGGGTAAACCTCCTTAAAAATTTGTTTTCATTACAATACTATTTTTTCACGTAATTTAAATTTTTGAGGTTGAACTAGGTCTAAAAAATTGAAAAATATAAAAACCGAAAATCGAAATTTTCAGTTAAAACCATCATACAGTCTCACCTTAAAAAGAATTAAAAGATTGGGGGAGAAAAGAAACACGACCAAAACGTGAAAATGTAATTTAAATATTCATTCGGCGTGCTCTCTCTAAAGGGTTATTCGGGAAAAAGTTTAATTATTTATTTATGTAGGGGTAAAGCTTACTGGACCTGAACAAGTTCTGGAAAATTGTAATGTTGTCCTACCAGTATTATACTGTAGTCAAATATAGTCACTAATACCAAAGCAGTTAATGCGATTTGAAAATAAGCAGAAAGAACACAATAAAAAACATGAACTGATACAAAAATCGCGTGAAATTGTTAACGTTGAACTACTCTACCCAAGAGATTTCTCCTATAAAGATATAAAATAACGATTTTTTGCTACAATGACCTTAATATTTTTTAAACATCAATTAATGCCAAGGAATGCATAAAAACTAATCATCCATAGTTGATACAAGGCTTTTGTTTTATATAAAATTGTTTATATTATTTTCAATTTGGATGACGTGATAGACGAAATTGCACGAGAATTTCCGGTCTGTATACGCCCTATTTAATACATATTGTTGTCATTAAATTTGCCAATTACTGTAGCCAAAAATAACAACAGTAGATCTACTATAACTACTAACATGTAATTTTATGTGGTAACAATTTAATATTAGATTATATTCTTGAAGATAAAATTAGGGCAATAGTAGTATTCTGTTAACTTGACAGTGAGAGAGAATCTTACTGAATCAATGTCAGGAACCCAGGATATTTATTTCGCCAACACTTAAGTATTAATAAATTTTGTAGAATTACTCTTTAACACATTCAATACTGAGAATTTATGAGGTATCTCTCCCGTTGGGCTGATTACACGTGAAGCGTGTTCTCCGCTTGCTTTATGTAAGCCTACAACTTATATAGGGTGATTCAAAAAGAGCGCCGGTTTTGATATATCAAATTAAGAGATTTATTTTATTGAAAAACTGAAAATAAATACATCAACAAGTTCATCTTTCCTTCCGATTTTATGTATGAAAAATGATGTCATGCATGTGTCCTCCTCTACTGCGCTGGCACGCATCAACTCTGTCCATGAAATTGGATATTACTGCACGACAAGTTTCGACTTCCATTTGCCCGATAACCCGTCGAATTTCCTCCTTCAAGTCATTGATGTTTCGGGGTTTATTGGCATAAACCAATGACTTCAGATGACCCCAAAGAAGAAAGTCACAAGGCGTCAAGTCACACGACCTTGGTAGCCATTGATGGTCGGAATTACGAGAAATGATGCGATCCTGGAACCGTTCACGGAGCAACAACATTGTTTCTCGTGCAGCGTGACAGGTGGCACCATCCTGCTGAAACCACATCTCGTCAATGTCCATTCCATCCAAATGACGCCATAAAAACTCCCTAATCATCGTACGGTATCGGTCTCCATTTACTGTCACGGCTTGTCCTTCTTGATTTTAAAAAAAATAAGGGCCGATGACTCCGCCCGACCAAAAGCCGCACCAAACTGTCACTCGCTGTGCATACAAGAGAAACTACAACTGAATCGTCAATCGGAATGTTCTCCAAAATAGAAATGAGGTCAAACAATGTTGCCAACAGATAAACAAAAATTTACTAGCCGTTTAAAAACCGGCGCTCTTTTTGAATCACCCTTTATTACTAACGTTTTTATAGATTTATTTTATTTGCGACATATACATGGATTTATGTTTGCTAATAACATAAAACTAAACAATTCAATGTTTTTTTTTACTTTCTCTTGCCTATATGAATATATAGGAAGGAAAGTATTGTTTTCATGTCGATTTTTCGAAATTGAGCTTTCCCCGGATCTATACGTTTTCAGACCCCCTAAACCCAAAAAACATGTTTTTAGCGATTGGTGTGTGTGTGTGTGTGTGTGTGTGTGTGTGTGTGTGCGTGTGCGTGTGTGTGTGGGTGTGTGTGTGTGTGGGTGTGTGTGTGTGTGTGTGCGTGTGTGAACAGAATATCTCATAAACGGAACAACGTACGAACTTGAAACTTGAAACTAAAGTTGCATACCACTACCGGACCCGACACGAACATTTTCATCAAAATCGGTCAACTGGAAGTAGGCCTAGTAGTTTATTCGTGTAATTTTTCACTTTTTTGCGATTTTCTCAAAAACTGGTCCTACGATTTTTTTTAAAAATCGTCTCATTTACTCAATTTTTTATTCTCTAAAAGATAGGGTAGGCGCCATGTTTGCTGAAATTCTTGGTGAGGGTGTTTTTACGTAAAAAAAGTCTTTTCTTAAGATTACGGCTTTAATATTAATTTTAAAGTAAAAATGTATATAATAAAAGTTGTAGAGAATTTAAAACCCTACAACTTTTATTTCAAGAAGTTTTTTTTATAACGCTTAGTTTAGCGGTAATTGGCGATTTTCTGTTTTTTCTCACGAAAACGTGTGAAAAATCGATTTTTTTAAGATTTTGGCCTTAGTATGCACTTTACGCCAAAAGTGCATATAATAAAATTTATAGAAAATTAAAAGTTCTACAACTTTTATTTAGAGAATTTTTCTCTACAGAGCCTAGTTTAGCGTGAAAGAGTGATTTTCCGTTTTTTTAAGCCAAATTGAGTTCGATTTTCATTTTGCGTCATTCACTCATGATTAAAATAAGGTTATGTTTTTAAGGTTAGTTTTTGTTTATTTATAATATTTTATTAATAATGTTAGGTTTACTATTAATTATTTGCATTGGCAAGAGAAAGTTGTGTGAGTGTTTCACACCAGATTTTTTTATATTATTTTCGCCTGTTATAATAAATGTATTTCTTGTTCGAATTTTTCCATTTACCGTGACAATTTACGTGTAATTTCTTATATTGTTTTAAACTACAAATAATATACTTTTATAGTAAATCTAAAAGTGTAAGCTATTTTGAATTGATACCTGCAAAGATACTAATTCACGGCTTCAACAGTACCCTGAAATCCCGTTAAAAATACTAAAAAAATAAGTATACTATAAGAGGTAGAACATCCTATGACGAAAATTCAAAAACGAACTGCACGGTTACAAAGTAAAAACCTTTTTGAGGGGTATATTAGCAACAAACTGATATCCGACATGCGGTGTCCCTCCGGAATTACTTAAAATGTGTTGTTTAGGTCATCAGCCTAAACTGGTTTGAACCTGTAGAGGTTTTACTTAGTAAATCGAGGAGTGAGGTGGTTTACCATTGCCTTCCTTACCGAGTGGAAAAGTACACTTATCAGCATGCCAGGCCCTCTGAAAAGCATATATTTTCCACTCAGCAAATGATACTTTCACTTCATTCACCACAGGGTCTGGCTGTATAATGAAATCCATTACTTTCAGACGAGATAACTCTGATTAGTGTCTTATACACCTCTACCTCTTCTGTTCTTAAATAATTCAGTCATTTAACTGGCTGACCATGTGATAAGAAACAGAACTATTTATTTTAGCCCTGCAACGAACAGATTGACAGATTGAGTGTAAATAATTTGACACTCCACCTGTCTGTTATATGGGCAAATTAAAAATGATAACAAAACAAAAACGTTAGGAGAGACGGCAGCATGGCGGTAACACCTACCTACGACCCGCTAGCCGAGTCTTTAGCACTGAATGTGATAAAGTTGGACAAACTACCGCGAGATTTATATTGAGATTCTTAATCAAGTTACCTGAATTCTCTTCTAATATTTTAACTAAATATATTTTCTTTAAACTGACACATATAAAATATAACAGTTCCTCAGATTAAAAATAATGTCTAACACTCATACGACGTTTTCTTGCCACGGTAAATCAACAACAAAGTAACATGTTTAATCATTAGTAAACTATGTAAAATAAAAAACATAATCTAATTTTAATCATGAGTAAATGACGCAAAGTGAGTATATTCTGTTGAGTAATTAGCTTCAAAATAAATTAAAAACTTAATAAAAAGCTTCCAATAAAAGTTTTAGATTTTTTATTTCCTATGACTTTACTTTGCCCCATAATAGGCAGGTGGAGTGTTAAATTATTTGCACCAGATCTGCTAGTTCCAGGGCTACAACTAATAGTTTTGTTTCTTATCACATGGTCAGCTATTTATTTATAACTTTTAAGAATAGGATGAGGTACAGGTGTAAAAGACACTGGTCAGAGTTATCTTCTGTAAGAGTAATAAAATTCATTGCACAAACAGACCTTGTTGTAAATGAAGTGAAGGTGTCATTTACAGAGTGGAAAGTAGATGCTTTACGGAGGGCCTGGCATTCTAATAAGCATACTTTTCCACTCAGTGATGAAGGCAAACTGTAAACCACCTCACCCCTCGTTTCACTAAGTAAAGCCTCAAGAGGTTCAAACTAGCTATTCGGCTGATGACCATAACAACAACAACAAACATAAATAATTCACTAAACTGACATATTTATGAAACAGTTACTCAGATTAAACAATGTGGTGCGAAACACTCACACGGCTTTTTTGGCAATGTAATTTTGAACAATCTAATTTGTGTTTACTCAATAATAAACAATTCAAAACGAAAAACATAACCTAATTTTAATCATGAGTGAATGAAGTAAAATACATATCAACATCTGTTGAACTTGAAAATATAGAAAATCACTAATTGACGCTAAACTAGGCTTTGTATAATAAAAAGCTAGAAATAAAAGTTGTAGATTTTTTAATTTCTTATGACTTTAATTTTGCCCATAACAGACAGGTGGAGTGTTAAATTATTTGTACTCGATCTGCTAGTTCCAGGGCTATAAAAATCGTTCTGTTTCTAATTACATGGTCAGCCAATTATATGACTGAAACATTTAAGAACAGAAGAGGTAGATGTGTAAAATATACTTGTCACAAATATCTCCTTTGAGAGTAATGAATTTCATTATACGAGTACTGTAATTATACCCTATGGTGAATGAAGTGAAGATAGCATTTGCAGGGTGAACAGTAGGTCCTTTCCGGAGGGCCCGGCATACTGATAAGCACTGGCTATGCTTCCAGTCAGTGAGGAATGTAATGATAAACCACCTCACTCCTCGTGTTTAGTAAACCTCTAAAGGTTCAAACCAGTCTTTCGGCGGATGACCTAAACAACAACATAAACTTTAATTATATACTTTTATCGCGAAATGCGGACTAAGGCCACAATTTTAAAAAATCCCAATATTTTTAGCGATTTTGATAAGCAAAATACAGAAAATCACTAATCTCGCTAAACTAAGCCTTGTAGAGAAAAACCCGGTATACATTAATAAGAATACGGGGTTCTTACTCTCAAACCTAGTAGAAGGAATCAAAATAAAAACAAAAATTTTTACTAATTTCTATTTCTTAGAATTTCTATTTAAAATATGTCATTGATCGCAATCTACTAACTTGTTCAATACACCCCACCCTATACAGTGGTACAAATCTTCTTACAATAAACAACCTAATACATCAACCATTTCCAGAATAATGTTACTATGTTGTTTAGGTCATCAACTGAAAGGCTGGTTTGAACGTCCTAGAGATTTTACTAAGTAAAACGGGAGTAAGGTGGTTAAAATTGTCTTCCTCAATATTACTATATACGAGTATTAGTGTATTTTCAAACAAAAAGATAAATTTTCCTTGTGTATATTAATTTTTAAATGAATAGATATAAAATTAAAATAATATTTTATTGGATTATAATTTAAAGTTGCAAACTGATAAAAAAATATTTAACTTGTTTCGTAATTATTCGATAATACCTGGTCAAACTAATTAACTTTACAACAAAAAACCCTATCAATGGTTTTCTGTTACTTAGCAAACGAATATTTCTGCACATTTTCCTGAAGCGTTATCATTTATTATGATATACCGTTTTGTTCCTCCCATTTTGTAATAGTTTTAAACGCACTTAAAGACTCGTTATGTCGCCCTATCGATATTTGTATCCATTACTAAATTGTTGTCATTATTTCACGTCAAGTCGCTTTCTTTGAGTACTAACTTATATTTTAATAATTTCATAGTCGATCATTAACCTGTGAATTTCCAGTTATCCATTTGTCAATGCCGTTATTTCTAAAACTTTCCGAAGAATGATTTAGCTGAGCGGTTGATGCTTCTTTAAGGTTCAAGTCCGATTAACTGTTTTCTAAAATCTGTGATATAGTGGACGAGTTACTTGTAGTGTTGTGCTTAGGATTATATCCACGAAAAATTATTGTATTTTTTGTTAACTAATACAAATCGCTAACATTGTACTACTCCAATCATGAACTAAACTAAAAAATCTGGTGTGAAACACTCACAACTTTCTCTTGCCAATATAAATAATTAACAATAAACCTAACATTAGTAATAAAACATTAGAAATAAACAAACAACTAACCTCAATAAACATAACCTTATTTTAATCATGAGTGAAAGACAAAATGAAAATCGAACTCAGTTTGGCTTAGAAATACAGAAAATCACTCTTTCACGCTAAACTAGGCTCTATAGAGAAACATTCTCTAAATAAAAGTTGTAGATCTCTTAATTTTCTATAAATTTTATTATATACACTTTTGTCGTAAAATGCGTACTAAAGCCGAAATATTAAAAAAATCAATTTTTCACACGTTTTCGTGAGAAAAAAACAGAAAATCGCTAATTACTGCTAAACTAAGCGTTATACAAAAAATTGTTTGAAATAAAAGTTGTAGGATTTTTAATTCTCTATAATTTTTATTATATAAAGTTTTGCGCTAAAATGCATATTAAAGCCGTAATCTTTAAAAACAACGTTTTTACGAGAAAACACCCTCACCAAGAATTTTAGCACACATGACGCCTACCTATCTTGTAGAGAATAAAAAATTGAGTAAACCAGGCGATTTTAAAAAAAATCGTAGGGCCAGTTTTTGAGAAAATCACAAAAAAGTGCAAAATTACACGAATAAACTACTACTTCTGGTTGACCGATTCTGATGAAAATGTTCGTGTCGGGTCCGGTAGTGGTATGTAACTTAAGTTTCAAGTTTGTACGATGTTCCGTTCTTGAGATATTTTGTACACACACACACACACACACACACAGACCAATCGCTAAAAACATGTTTTTTGGGTTCAGGATGTCTGAAAACGTGTAGATCCGGTGAAAACTCGATTTCGAAAAATCGACATGAAAACAATACTTTCCTTCCTATATATTCATATAGGCAAGAGAAAGTAAAAATATGTCTTTCAAGTTCAATTATTTGAGATATTTGATGTTTTCCGTTTATTTTACGGTAAATCTATTTATTAAAAATTTACCGTTGTTGAACAAGATTTAATGTATTTTAAACAAGGATAGTAGATTTCCATGAATAAAACTTTTTGAATGGGAATTGTCAGAAATCGAATCTACTAGAAATGTTTGTTTTTATCATGATTAAATCTAAAATGTTCCGCTAGGATGGAAAGATGTTCGAAGGGTCCAGATAAACTATTAGACCGCAGGTATAAAAACAGTTAGCGCTTCTGTAGTCAGTCAATCATTAATAATGTAACATAGTAGCAATTCAGGATTATTATAGAAATGGTTTATGGAATAAATTGATTATTATAACAAATGGTGTATTTTAACGGATGAAGTACAGTACAACCTCGTTTATCCGGACTTACTGGAACTAAAGGCAATCTGGAAAATCGAAAATCTGAGTAATAACCAAAACAAATCCTAATTAATCAGACTTACCATTTATTACAGCAAAAAAATTATTTTTTCTAACAAAATTACATAGAATTATTAAAAAACATTAAAAAATTTAAAAAAAAATTTCTCAACACAGAATTAGTACATTATCTTCTGTATCAAACACGTGTTGCGTTTGAATGACGCACGGTCAAGCAAACGCTTTATCATTAATAGTTAAGTTGAAGCGACACTAGTAAAGCATTCTTAAAATTCGATTTTTGAAAAGAATAATAAAATAATTGTTGCTTGTATTTCAATTCTTCGAACATTATCCGCACATTATCCGCAGAGCAGCCATAGATCAGTTTCGATAGGTCAGAAAACGAGATTGCTTGGTGCTAGTCTGTCTTTTCACCACTGCAATAGTTCAAGTAATCTTAAAAAAAATACTACGTGGTATAAAATGTATCGTAGGGATACAATCTAAGTAAATTTAACAAATTTCATATTTTAAAAATAGGTGGTAACAAAAATTATGTTTGGTGCGTCGGTACCGCCCATTCCGTCTACCGCGTATCGGTTTGGTATTACAAACCTGGTCGCCTGTCCGGGATCTTACAACTGACTTTGAACGTTATATATATTACTATTTATAAGAGTGAAAACCATACGTTTTAAAATTTGATTTTTGAAAATAATAATAATAATAATAATTATTATTATTATAAAGAAAATAATAATAATAATAATAATATCCGCAGAGCATACCTAGATCAGTTTCGGTAGGTCACGAAAACGACATTATGGTCTGCAATCTCTGATTTCAGCAACGCACTAGTTCAAGTAATCTTAAAAGAAATACTAGGTTTTATAAAATGAATCGTGGGGAAGTAGTCTAAGTAAATTAAACAAATTTCATATACATAAAATAGGTGGTAACGAAATTGTGTGTTTGGTGCGTTGGTACCGCCCATTCGGTTGTCTTATGTATCGGTGGGTCGTTATTACAAAATGGCTTCCCGGACGCCTGTCAGGAATTTTGCAACTGACTTTGAAAGGTATTTTTATATTACTATTTATATAAAAGTGACACAATTACTTAAAATACACTATTAAGACACAATTAATTTAAAATACGTTTTAATCTTAACAAAAATAATTTTATTACCATAAATTATTGTAAAATCTATGCAGGACTGTAAATTTATATAAAATTTAAACTTAATGTTTGAGGTACTTATAGTTACGTGATGCTATCATAATTAAATTTTTATCTATGTAAACTTTTAAAAAAATGGTCTAAAAATTTGATCCGGATTTATCCTGAAATACGAGTCAACGAGGGCCGGATAAACGAGGTTTTAGTGTATGTTGAACAACAATAGTAGATTGCGATGAATAAAACTTTTTGAATGGGAATTCTCAGAAATCGAAACTACTAGAAAATGTTTGTTTTTATCATGATCCATTCTACAATGTTCCGCTTGAATGGAAAAAATATTCAAAGGGTCTAGATAAACTATTAGACTACTAGTTGTAAAATTATATTAATAAAATTAATGAAGAAAGAATTAAAATTTGAATTGAATAATAATATTAAATGAAACGGAAAAAATAATTGATTTAACAAAATTGAACTTTTTGTATTAATTGAAAATTGAATTCTGAAAATTGTTTTAATAATATTGATGACACCCTTTATTATAATTCTAATTATGCTAATAAATTTACTTTTATAAATTTCAATTTTTTACGGTGAAAATCTTTGTTTGTTTAATAATATTAATGAGCTCAGTTACTAAAGAATAATTTATAATTAATTATGAATTGTTCTGAATTACTATTGATGTACAATCGCAAAAACCAATGAATTACTGAAAATTCCGGATTAAAAACCGACAGATTACCGCGAGTCTACTGTGTAACGAAGAACGTACACATTTTATAACTAATGTCTGAAAATTTTTAATTATTTTTTTAAATGTATGTCTATTGCTTTTTTTTAGAAAATTTAATTCAGAATATTGTTTATAAATTTATGGTGTACGAGGAACTATAGCCTATAATGTTATCTTTATTACCTCCAATCTATTACGTCAGAAATAAATTATCGGTACATTGGTATACATTATCATTATGGTATATATTATTGGTGTACATTATCGGTATATTCATCCTGTATTATAGAATTGTTTTAAAAAGAAAATAATGTGTTGAGACATTTTTATTTGATTTGTACTTAGCTTTACCTTGATTTTATAATCTGAACTGTTGCATGCAGAATACAAACGAACTATTTGTCTATACTTGTCAAATGAATTGGCATCCTTTGCATCAATTATCCTTCAACATGTATCGAATTGTCTAACAAAAAACATCGTTACTTTTTCGATTTAAATCACATAATTCTTCTCCAATCATCATAAAACACATTTTAAATAAAGTTGCCATTCCTGTTTAAAATCGTTTTATTAAAAAATCGTCCATCATACTTAAATTATTACCATTATTTTATGGCATCACATTTTTTTTATAAAATTTCACGCTGAAATCGATCACTGGATCGATTCACATCACGCCATTGCTGAACATTATCAACTCCTTTACTAATTTGTGTACGTTGCAATCTGTTCAATTCAAAACAATAAGCAACCCCATGACCCAATGAGATGAGGATGATGTGTATGACGTGTAAATGAGGTGTAGTCTTATACAGACTCAGGCCGACCATTCCTGTGAGTGTATGGTTAATTGAACCCCAACCATCAAAGTACACCGGTAACCACTGTCTAGTATTCAAATCAGAACAAAAGTAACTGCCTTTACTAGGATTTGAACCAGGAATCACTCAGGCACGGCATATTTTCATACGTTACAAAAAATCATTTCATCCTCCATTGTACAATAGTTACACCCCAACGTCGTCGCTAATGACCATTGTAGTTGATATGACGTTAAATAAATAAATTTAAAAAAAATTGTTTACATGTTCGATACCTCTTGAATTGTGCATTAAAACACAAATTTGAACAGTTGTAAATAAAAATAAAGTTAAAGTCAAGAAAACCCCATAAAATGCACATTTTAAAAATTTGTTTGCCGGCCGCATTGCCGCAGTTGGTAACGTGCTCACCTCTCATCATGCGGTTCTGGGTTCGTATCCCACTCAGGCACGGCATATTTTCATACGTTACAAAAAATTATTTCATCCTCCATTGTACAACAGTTACACCCCAACGTCGTCGCTAATGACCATTGTAGTTGATACGACGTTAAATAAATAAATTTAAAAAAAGATTTGTTTACATTTTCGATACCTCTTGAATATTTTCTCTTATTTATGTATACCATAATTTTAAAAATAATTTCCCGCCGGCCGCATTGGCGTAGTTGGTCAATGAAAATCAACCTCTTTAGGACTTAAAAATATGGGAAATCTGTAATTCACGCTATCTAGGCCCTGTAGAAGAAAATTCTAATAAATAAAATTTGTAGATTTGTTTATGTTTTCTTTGATTCTGCACTATTTTGTCGTAAAATACATACTCAGTCTGCAATCATAAAAAATTCCATGTTTTATCAAAAATAGTAGATGAGAAAAATACAGAAAATTGCTAATTGATTCTAAACTAAGTGTTTTTTGCGTTGTAGAAAAAATGTTTGAAATAAAATTTGTAGGTTTTTTAACGTTCTACAACTTTAGTAATGTCATGTTTGTCCTACAGTCCATATTAAAGCCGTAATCTGAAAACAAACCACGTATTACCACAAGAGCACAGGTCCCCCAAAACTATCAGCAGACCCTTGGACCCTTGGATTAAAAATTTTTTATTTAGCTATAATAAAAAATTTCAAAATAAAGAAAAACGTCTTTATTCTCCGAAAGGCTCTTGTACTAATATTTAATTTAATAATTTTTTTGGGGGGGCTCTCAATCTCTCCTACACCCCGCCGTCACCACCCACTACTATGGCTGGTCGCAAGGATGCGAGTTGGTACAGTAGAACAGCAATAGAATATAGCTTCAGTATACTGCTCCATTATATTTTAAACGTAGTCATTCTTTCTTCACTAGAAAACAGTCAGCCGCCGAGCCCAACATACACCACATAGACACGAATAACATAATGAAATTATAAATAGTTTGTTATTAATTAACAAAATTTTATAGAATATTTTAATAGTTGTGAGAAATTGTGTAACAAACTTCCAGACCATAGTAGATAACTTCCTTTGTATGCATTTCTCTTTATAATATAAACATGTTTTTAAATATTTGTTTAACACTTTCATTTAGATAAATATTTACAAAATTGAAGGCATAAACCTTTTTGTACTTTAGAAACTAAACAATAATAACACACTATAAACTTTTACGTATTACGTACTGTTAGAGATATAGAAAGCGACGTGATATGACGTGATGACCCTCCCTGCCAATGAAGATAATCTCTTACAGTTATTTATTTACACCAGTACAGAATGTTGTAAAAGTATGTATTACAAAAGTCATTTTTAATTTTTTTTTAACCCTAATACGTGTACGTTGCAATCTATTTAATTTAAGTACAATAAACAGCTCCATGAGCCATTGAGATGAGGATGATTGTATGACATGTAAATGTATGTTAGTTTTATATATTTATCTTTTTGTTTTACTTGTTTATATTTCTAAATTTTTTAAAGATTTTTTTGGTGGCAATTTTTAAAATTGTCATTTATAATTTTATTTTGCCCGTCCGTTCCGTCACACCTGGATGTCAGAAACTACAAGAGAGATCAATAAACCATTTTGGATTTGTAATCTGCACATAGCTGGTGGGTCTAAATTGGGTTTGAAGTTCCGGTCTCTACCGAAAGTGGCCCGAAACCGGAAGTCTAGAAATCAAAGTTGGAACTTGGAAACAAAAATAGTGTCATTTGATTCCTCTTAAAAAGTGAATACAGAAATCAGTTATAGTTTTTGCTATACGAGGTCTGTAAATTAAGTAATGAGACTGATTTTTAAAAAAATTTTTATTAAAATTTATAATTACAATTTTTTATTGTCACCCTCAAAATAACTTCCTACTGAAGCCACACAGCGCTGGAGACGGCTCTTCCACTTCTCATAGCAGTGCTAACGTTAACACTTAACGTTAGCTTCAAAGTGTTAATTGGGTGTGGTCTTGTAAAAACTCAGGCCGTCCATTCCTGAGAGAGTATTGTTAATTCAACCCCAACCATCAGCAGTCATGAAAATTGTCCAATGCTATTTAAAAGGGGTTTCCATCTGCTTTAAGAACATTTTTCTCAAAACCTACTGAATATTTATTAATGAATTTTTTACAGCATATGCGTTAAGCATGGCAGATTCTACTATACCTCCATTTATTTAAATTTCTTTATTGGTTTATCTATTAATAATTTTTTAAATTTTCGTATAAAATTTATACCTTAATTTTCTTAAAAAATATACATTTTTTAAATTGACTTTGAAGAAATTTTACATAAGTGGGAAGTATGTTAACTAAAGGTCATCTAATTTTACATGTAGAAAAAAAATAGCTTTGTATCTTTGACAGTAGTAGAGAAAAATGTAGCTAATGAATAACCAAGATTTTCAGAAAATCAAAGTTAAATTGATCTGCTAGTTCCAGGGTTACAAAAATTAGTTCTGTTTCTTATCACCTGGTCAGCCAATTATATGACTGAAATTTTTAAGAACAGAAGAGGTAGAGGTTTAAAAGACACTATCAGAGTTATCTCCTCTGAGGGTAATGATTTCATTATGCAACCAGACCCTGTGGTGAATGAAGTGAAGGTGTCATTTGCAGGGTAGAAAGTAGGTGATTTTTGGATCACCTGGGGTGCTGATAAACATACTTTTCCACTCAGTGAGGAAGGCTAAGTTAAACTACCTCACTTCTCGGTTTTTACTTAGTAAAACCTCTAGAGGTTCAAACCAGCTTTTTGGCTGTTGACCTAAACAACTAACAAACAATCCACAAACAACCATATTACATTGTTTTATTAAAAAAATATATCGATAAGTTACAAACAGTTTACTAGAAACCCGTCAAACTCAACAATAGTTTTTGTTAGTTTAGCAACTTGGTTTGCATCAGAACACCATTGAATGACTTTTTTCTACACGAACATCATGACAAGATCCATAATATTTATATATTCTGAAAGAGGAAATACTGAAGTATTTCTTTAACCTTTAAAAAAAGGCTCGAACACTTGCTCGTTTGAGCTTTTTTTGGCTCTCGGTGAAGTTCGGCTGTTCCAGTGCATAAATTTGCGCTTCGTTTCCGGATCATAAGTAAAAAAACCACATTTCATCACAAGTTATCGTTTCCAAAAAATTTGGGTCATTTTCAAACGCGTACAAAGTGTCAGTACAAAAATTTTTGCGAGCTCCGTTTCAAACATTTTGAGCGGCACGTGTACTGAAGGAGCTGACAGAAGATGACTTCCAGCACTGTTTCCAACAATGGAAAATTCGCATGGAGCGTTGTAGGGATAGAGAAGGAGTGTATATTAAAGGTGAAAATAAGTGATTATGTATAAAATAAAAATAAATTTTTTTTCAACGTCAGTCTCGTTATTTAATAGCCACACTTCGTATGTTAGAAGGCTAAGGTTAATCATCAACTGTTATTATTAAGATATATTGATAAATAATTAATTGTTATAAGTTTAAATTAAGTTTATTTATTATTTATCATATATCCAGATCCTAAACGTACTTATGCTAAAGTATTGCATTATATTGGAGTTCTAATATGAGTTACGAAGCGTGAAAATTTTTGTTGCACCATGTACACCTACAATATTAATCGTGCTCATATCGATTATGCTTATTACTAATATCGACTTAATGCGAAAAGAATAATAAGGATTTTATAAGTTGCAAAATATACTAAACGATTTTTTAAATGTCACAAACGTTAAAGTAAAATTTAAATTTGAATTGATCAGATTAATAAATGTATAAAGAGTAGCTATAGTTTATTTTTTTAAATTAATGTTATCTTTTATACAGATCTGTGTATTATTTTACTCACGTATCTATTTTTATTGCTTTTGTACTGAAGTTATATTGACCTGTGTACACCCCCACTCTATCTTTCCTTATAAGAAAAATATATTATTATACCTTGTTTATTTCATATAAACGTACACTACTTGTTATTACGGTAAACGTTTCTCGTGTATACATTAAATACTTGATGTTTTTTCTTTTGCTTTTAATTATTTATTATTATATTATTATTATTATTTTCAACCATATATAAACTTTAAGATTATTAAATATTTTTACATCATAAAATAGAAATACATAATGACATAAACGTGTTGGCTGTTCGGCTAACATTATTATTTTGTATTTTTTTTACTATAAAAGATATTATTATTTGCAACTGTATAAAATTAAAAACAAGCAATTTTGATAAAAAAAGGATACAAATATTGAACATTTCAAGACATTGAGGAGATCGTTGCCTATTGACAGTACTCCAACCGTAATCATTAAGTTTTTTTTTTGCAATTCCTAATGTGTGTACGTTGCAATCTGTTCAATTCAGAACAAAAAGCAACCCCATGACCCAATGAGATGAGGATGATGTGTATGAAGTGTAAATGAGGTGTAGTCTTGTACACACTCAGGTCGACCATTCCTGAGTGAGTATGGTTAATTGAACCCCAACCATCAAAGAACACCGGTAACCACTGTCTAGTGTTCAAATCCGTATAAAAGTAACTACCTCTACTAGGATTTGAACCAGGAACCTTCGTCTCCAAAAATCAGCTGTTAAACAGCTGATTTTGGCGACGATTTTACCTCTAGACCAACCCGGTGGGTTATCATTAAGTTAGTTCAGTATTTTTAATTATTTACTTATTTTGTTTTTCTTTATTTTTGACGTCTCATGATATCCCTACTCCAGAGTTGTTTCAGTCTTCGTATAGGGACAATTGGTAAATCTCGTGTGTCTAGGTCAACGATGAGCTGGTTCGGATTATTGTGTATTTAATTTCTTTTCAAATCATGTGTATGTGTGTAGGAACATATCGTTGATGTATGGAACGTTTAAGTCTGTGTGTTGTGTATCGTTTGTTACGTAAAAGGGAACACTAGCTATCAGTCTTAACAGTTTGGACTGAAAGCGCTGTATTTTCAAAATGACCGACAGTTTGGAACAATAGTATTTATTTAATAATAGTAATATTAGTTTATAATATTGTATCATAGTTGCAGTTCTTGCCCATAATGGGCAGGTGGAATTTAAATAATTATTTTCACTCGATCTGTTGGTTCCAGAGCTATAAGAAATAGTTCTGTTTCTTATCACATAATCAGTCAATTATATGACTAAACTGTTAAGAAACAGAAGAGGTAGCGTTGTTGTAGAAAACACTAGTCAGAGTTATCTCATCTAAGAGTAGCCTAATGAATTTCACTATACTACAAAATCAACAAGCGAATATCGTTAAACAAATTCCTACAATGTATAGCCATAACAGGCAGGTGTTAAATTATTTGCACTCGATCTGCTCGTTCCAGGACTGCAAAAATAGTTTTGTTTCGAGCCAAATGGTCAGCCAATTATATATATATTTGCGCCCTGGAGACTCCAGGAGGAGTATAGGACATGTCTGAAACATTTAAGAACAGAAGAGGAAGAAGTGTAAAATACACTGTTGTTGTTTAGGTCATCAGCCGAAAGGCTAGTTTGAACCTTTAGTGGTTTTATTAAGTAAAATGAGGAGTGAGGTGGTTTACCATTGCCTTCCTCAGCCGAAGAATGCTTATCAGCATGCCAGGTCCTCTGAAAAGCACATATTTTCCACTCTGCAAATAACACCTTCACTCCATTCACCACAGATTCTTGCTGTATAATGAAATTCCTTACTTTTAGAGGAGATAACTTTGATTAGTGTCTTTTACACCTCTACCTCTTCTGCTCTTAAACGATTCAGTCAATTAATTGGCTGATCATGTGGTAAGAAACAGAACTATTTTTTAGCCCTAAAACTGACAGATTGAGTGCAAAAAATTTAACACTTCACCTGCCTGTTTGGGTATAAAATACACTAATCAGAGTTATTTTCTCTGATAGTAATGAATTTCACTATACAGCCAGACCTTGTGGTGAATGAAGTGAAAGTGTCATTTTCAGGGTGGAAAGTTGGTGCTTTCTGGAGGGCCTGGCATGCTGATTACCATCTGTTTCAACTCAGTGAGGAAGACAACAGTAAATCAACTGTATACCAATATCAATATTATAGTGGTTACTGGTATATGGTGTAAGATATAGGTACTGTCTGTCTATAACTTGATAGCCTTCTGCAGAGAGGAGCAGAATCGACCCGCTACTCGCATTCTCAATAACATTTCATTATGTACTGTCTCAGGTTCATAAATAAAAACTCCAAAAGGTTTTATTCTCAAAAATCCAACTTCTTTTATTAAAAGAAAATCCTTGGTAAATTTTGTTAAAATATTTTAAAAACAATTAAAATTCTTTAAAATTATTTAACATAGTTGAATCTTTATCAAATCTTCTAAAATTAATATTTTCGTTTAAATATAATGCTTTGAAATTAATAAATTCTTAATATTGTTTTTTACTATAAAAATTGTACAAACCACCTATCCTTTTAAAAGTTTTAAAAAGGAATGAATACAACAATCCAATTTTATTAATGTAATAAAATTTTCTTTTTATTTTTTTTGTTCTCACATCTGACAATTCTGTAAATGAGATCATCTGGTACGTTGGTGTTGATGCTGTGAAGTTGTGTTTTTATGTTTACGTTTGAGTGTTGTTAACGTGTGTACTGTCCGTTGTGTGTCTGTATATGTGTCTCCTATTACAATCTTCCCCCCCCCCCCCGGGAGAGGAGACAGAAGCACAAGGCATGTGCAAGCAATAGGAAGGGGGTGGGTGCTTAAATGTAAAAGAAAAGGTGAGCATGTAGCAGTTGTCGGCCTGAGATTGTAAAATTCATTCATTCGGGGCCCCTTTCAATAAGACATTCAAACAGCATGCAAACAGCATAGTTTTTGTTTTGTTACAATCATCCCAAGCTCGAGTATCGCGACAGACATCACCTACAAAATATTTTATGTCTTTGAGTAAATTATGTAACCTTTTTAAGGTTAGAAATGTGTTCTTTAGTTATTTCCCCTCCAATAGTCTTACGGAGTAAGGCTGTAACTGGAGTAGAGAAGCCGATGATATAAAAAGGTTCAGACCATCGATATGCCATTTTTGCACAAATATTTTTCCGTTTCGAACTTACGGGGTGAGTTTTAAGCAAAACTTTATCTCCCACCGAAAACGGATTGGGGTGGCGCATAGCATTATATCTGCGCGCCATATCATGATGAGATTTAATTAGCTTTCTTCTAATATCACACATCATGTTACTGGAGCGTACAGGATTTCTATGAAGGATATCTTGGATATTCCATGCTCTATCCAACGGTGTTTGAGCTGGAAAAGTATGTAATATGTCAAATGGACATTTCCCATGCGCATTATGTTGAGCCATATTGAAGGCTAATTGAAACCAAAATAGGGATTTATCCCAGGTTGTTTGAGTCGTTGCATGGTATGCAATAAGAATAGACCTAAGATTCCGATTTAATCGTTCGGCGTGAGATGGTTGGGGATGGTAGGGTGAAAGGGTGGTTCGTTTTATGCCTAGATTGAAACAAAAGTTTTTAAACATTATGGAATTAAAATTTTTAGCGTTATCTGTGACAATTAACCTCGGGATGGAGTAATTTTGGAAAATACGTTTTAATTCGTCTATAATGGAGGATGTATTAGTGTTTCTTAATGGAGCTAGCCATGTAAATTTTGAAAAACTATCTACTACCACTAGAATATATTTATAACCTTGGTTGGTTTTTGGCAGGCTGCCTACAGTATCAATAAACAGCGTGTCAAATGGTGCTGTCGGAACTCTGGAACTAAGATTTCCCCATTTATAATTTATTCCAGGTTTGCTGCGTTGGCAGGTTGTACAAGCATTCACTTTTAAAGGAATTTCTCGATATACAGCTGGCCAATAAAAATACCGTGTGATTTTGTGTATAGTTTTATCAACACCTAAATGTCCGCCGATTTCCGAATCATGGAAATATTTAAATACTAAATCTTTTAAGGAGTCGGGGAGAACGATTTTGGTTGGATTATTGTTTTTATCCTTTAAACATAGGACTCCTTTGGATAAACAAAATTTACTATCCCTTTGTTGTTTTTGTTGTAGGATAAAGGTATCCTGTTCCTGATGTAGTTTGATGTCTGTAAAAGATAGGGGGAATTGCGATAATAAAGTATTAATATAAGCTATATCCTGTGGGATATCTTCATTATTTAAATCATACATTCTCGATAATGCGTCGGCTACATTATTATCTGAACCACGGATGTGATTAATTTTAAATTTAAAGACAGATAATCGGAGTAACCATCTAGCCAATCTACCTAACTGTTTTGGTCTGGAAAGAAGCCAGGCTAAGGCTTGATTATCGGTTTCTAAAAGAAATTCACGATGTGTTAAATAGGTCCTAAAATGATCTGTTGCGAAAACAACTGCAAGACACTCTCGCTCGTATGCAGAAAACTTTCGTTCTGCTTCTGTTAATGTTTTGGAAGCATACGCTATAGGTCTTCTAGATCCTTCCTGTTCCTGAAGTAGGACAGCTCCTAGACCTGTATCAGACGCATCCGTCTGTAAAATGAAAGTTTTGGAGAAGTCTGGTATCGCCAATACCGGGGGATTAGCAATTGCTTGTTTGAGATCTTCAAACGCAATTTTTTGTGAGTCTCCCTAGATAAACTGAGTGTTTTTACGACGCAACTTATTTAGGGGTTCGATTCTATCAGCATAATTTTTGATAAATTTAGAAAAATAATTAATCATACCACAATATCGATGTACTTGTTTCACTGTCATAGGCTGTGGGTACTGCAATATTTTTTGTGTCCTAGTTGAGTCTATAGAAACTCCTTTGTACGACAATGTGTGTCCAAGAAACGGTATTTCATTTACAGCAAATGTCACCTTATCAGGATTAACTGTAATGCCAGCTTTCCGTAAAATTGACAATACTATTTTGATGTGTCTGACATGCTCTGTAAAACTTTTAGAATATATTAATATATCGTCCATGTAATTAAATACAAATTTATATTTAATATTCTTGAATAATGTATTCATAAGGCGTGTTAAAACTTGTGCGCCAGTCGACAAACCAAAAGGTAATCTTTCATATTCGTATAAGCCGTCCGGTGTGCAAAATGCGGTTATTTGACGAGATTTTTCTGTCAATGGTATTTGATGGTACGCTTGCGCTAAATCTAATGTACTGAACCATCGTGCATTGGAAAACCATTGGAAAGCATGATTTATATTCGGTAAAGGTTGGGCCTCTGAGTCAATTATTAAGTTAACTTGGCGATAGTCTACGACTAGACGACTTGTGCCGTTTGGTTTCGGAATTAGAAATGCTGGGGAGGAATAAGGTGAAACACTTTCTCGAATTACCTTATCTTTTAATAATTTATCAATTTGTTGTTTCATTTGAAATGTTTTTATTGGATTTAAGGGATAGGGCCTAGATTTTATAATTTCACTATTTTTAAGTATAATATCATATTTCAATACATGGGTACAGCCTAATTTAGTAGTGAGTACATCAGGAAATTCCTTACATAAATTATTAATTGTATTTTTAATATACTCACTTTGTTCCACGTTGTTAATCTGCTCTGGATATAGATTGGTTAGAGAAAATTGTTGATTTTTTGCCCAATCAAAGGTTATGAAAGATCTTGTAGCATTAAATATTGCGTGAGTTTTTTGTAAAAAGTTCATTCCGAGTATTATTCGGTGTTGTATTTTCGGTAATATTTTAAAATTTATTTTCCACGATATTTTTTGAAGAGTAATTTTAACCCAGATCTGCTTATTTATTTTTAGAGGAAATCGATCAGCTGTAAGGCAAATTGTGTTAATGTTTTCTTCCTTTATAATCGCTTTTTTAGTTTTTAAAAATTTATACAGTTGTTGATTAATAATGTTATGGGTGGAACCAGAATCGATGAGGGCGTTAAATATATTATTTTTGATTTTTATTGATAAGGCTTTTAAGGTATAATTACAATTCAACCTGTTTTCTTTTAACTTTAAATGTTTACCTGGATTATGTTTACAAATACACATCATATGTTTATGTTCAGTGCATTTGTAAAGATTTAGTTTTTTTGAAACATCATTATTTCCTTTTTGTTGTAAGAGTTTACAATTCCTTTTGATATGACCTAATTTATGGCAATAAAAACATTTTAAAGTGGTTGCAGGCATTTGTGATCTGATTTTGTTGTAAGTTGCATCTTTTAATGTATTTTGTTTACCTTGGGAAGGTACTATGCCATTTACATCATTTATTACGCTTGTATTATTTATTTTAGATAAACCGATGTCATTCAGAGTCCTAGCATAAACTCTTTCATAGACATAGGCATCTAATTTATTGAAATCTTGTAAGTTATTAGGTTTGCCAATTATACCTATGTGCGTGACGTATATTTCATTTAAACCGGTTAAAATTATATTAATTAACTCACCTTCTGTCAGATCTAATCTTAACACCTCATGGTTTTCTAAAATTTCTCTTATATATTCAGTAAGGGTCTCCGTTTGTGACTGATTTCGGTATAACAATTTGAGTTTTAATATTTCTTTCATTTTTGGTGTGATTAGTTTGCTTACTAAATCTCTATGAAATTGATCGAAATTATGATTATTTCTAATAGAATTTTCAAAAATTTGTTCAGTGAAACCGGTCATAAACGGAGTCAACAATACCAAAGGTAAATCTACTGCATAACGTTTCTAAATTTGTTTAATAATTTTGATATTTCGTACTAACATGTCAATATCACGTCCATCAGTTATAGTTAATTGTTTTAATTCGTTTTCAATTGGATTTGCAATTTTTGTCCAATTGAAATTTAACTCACGATGAAAATAGGCGGGATTATGATTACCTACTGCATTCGGTATTAATATGTCAGGAGTTTCGTTTCTAAGAACAGGATTTTGCATTACTGGGGGATGTAAAAGATTAACATGACCAACACCAAGATTTCCTTGTTGATCAGGTAAGAAATTATTTCCTAAATGTGCGTCTTCAAGGTTTATGTTGTTTTGCTCGAAATTAGGTTCAATTTCGAAATTTTGTAACCTATTAAGTTTCCAAATATCAAATCCTTCTTTTAAATTTTGAAATCCTACGAGTTTATCTGGTTTGTTGGGTAATATGAATGTTAATAGTTTGTTAAGCCGATCATCAAATATTTCGGCATTATACTTTTCTAATTCAGTTAAATTTTCTATGTTTTGTAACTTTACCAAATAGTTTTGACACTCCGTCAGTTGTTTGTCTATGTCAAATCTATGTAGTGTAGTTAAATCAATTTGTCGTCCATTATTTAATAGTTTTTGTAACCTTTGTCTTTTTTGTCTTACGTTTCCTGTTGTCGTGCTTTTTCGTATTCGTAATTGGAAGTTAACGTTTGTTTCGTCTAATTTAGTGGGGTCAAGAATTGGTGCTACTTGCCTATCCATGTTTCTACCTGTTTTTGTTTAGTGATGGTGATGATTTAAGTGTATGTGATCAATGACTTACCAGATGACTTCAATATACTTGCCAGATGTGAGTTGTTTATACTTTGTAATTATTATTTATAATTGGTTTTTGTAAATTTTAGAAGATTTATTTTATCGTATGTTATTTATTTAATTTTGTTCGATGAATTTTGTTTCAGTTCGTTTGATATCCTGATTATTTTTGTTTCTTGAAATTATCCTGAAATTATTTTGAAATTATTTCGATATCCTGGTTATTGTTTTTTTTTGAATGTTTCAAATCCTGGTTATTATGTTTTTTGGAATCCTGGTTATTGTGTTTTTTGGAATCCTGGTCACGGCACCATTTTTTTGTCTCAGGTTCATAAATAAAAACTCCAAAAGGTTTTATTCTCAAAAATCCAACTTCTTTTATTAAAAGAAAATCCTTGGTAAATTTTGTTAAAATATTTTAAAAACAATTAAAATTCTTTAAAATTATTTAAAATAGTTGAATCTTTATCAAATCTTCTAAAATTAATATTTTCGTTTAAATATAATGCTTTGAAATTAATAAATTCTTAATATTGTTTTTTACTATAAAAATTGTACAAACCACCTATCCTTTTAAAAGTTTTAAAAAGGAATGAATACAACAATCCAATTTTATTAATGTAATAAAATTTTCTTTTTATTTTTTTTGTTCTCACATCTGACAATTCTGTAAATGAGATCATCTGGTACGTTGGTGTTGATGCTGTGAAGTTGTGTTTTTATGTTTACGTTTGAGTGTTGTTAACGTGTGTACTGTCCGTTGTGTGTCTGTATATGTGTCTCCTATTACAGTACTACTACTAACTAGTACACTGGAATTGGTACATAATGAAGTGTTATTGAGAAGGCTAGTAGCGGGCCGATTCTGCTCCTCTCTGCGGGACACCATCAAGTTATAAACAGATAGTATGTTAGAGGTACTTTAATACAAACTCTGTTAACTCTGCAATGATAAGAATCTTGGAATCTATTACAAAAAAATCAAAACTTTTAACGATTATTGCAGTACACTTTTGCACTGAAATGCATATTAAGGCCAAATCTTTAAAAAAATCATTTATACCATTAGAGTACAGCTCCAAGAATTTCAGCAAACATGGCAACCACCCTATCTTGGAGAGCATAAAAAATAAATAAATGAGGTGATTTTTTTTAAATCGTAGGAATTCCTTGTTTTTTACTTAGTGAAATCTCTAGAGGTTCAAACCAGCCTTGTGGCTGTTGACCTAAACAACAACATACACATTGTAAATTAGAGTGAACGAATTTTCTTCCTGAGACACATACTTAGAACTCCAGCAACACGCCTTCTAAGGAGAATCACTGAAATACTTCTTACCGCTAAATCTGGAAAAGCTATAGTAACCTGGCTCAGAGAAATTCAAAACGACTTGAAAGAACTCGACCAAACCATGGAGAACCTAACGCAACGTACACCTTAGTATAAACACCAAATGGGAAATCAGAAAGTTCGATTCACCACCAAAAGTCAAACGCACTATTGGGGTTTGTTCAGATGAACCAAAGAAAATAAGATCTGAAAATATGAAAAAATTTTGGAACAGTAAAACGAAGAAATTTAAGAAGAACCATCCAAAATGACTAAAGTGATCCTATGAGGTCATAAAAAAAATAAAAGAGTGTGAACGAATGCTTCCAAAAACGTTTAAAATTATCTCAACATTATAAAATTGACCATAGACGAAAAAACATTCAAAAAAGTTGAAAATTTTTTAATGTTATTTACAAAATATTTGCGATGATTAAATAAACGTTGATGGAAATTTTTTATTTAATTAAATGGGGAAATAATTTTTTTTTAAATATCGGGAATCCTAAACATTTATAAACGACTAGTTATACAAAGACCATTTAAGGAGAAATATGTGAATCACCCAGTAACTTTTAAAGACGAATAAAATGTTTATTCAATAGTGAGTTAAAAGTATTTACACGTTTGTCACGTGTGTTATGACAAACGACAGGGATCTACGTCATATCTAATACATAAACTGTATCAATATTTTGTACTTATTCTAACAATAAAAGAAAAAATATGTTTGAATGACAAGTACAATTAAGTTAAAAAAAAAACTGTCAATTTCGTTTCAAATTTGTTTGTGTTTGTGCATACATGTATGGTTACCTAATTGAGACTCGTGACATAGAAACGATTTGAACTTATGTAACCTATTTAAACAATATATAAATTAAGTTTGAATGTATTTTAAAGACATGGGTTTGAATATATTTTGGAATATTTAAATTATTGTAACACCTAAGGCTACGTTAATTTGGAATCTGGGTATAATATATTAAACAATTTTCCCTAATTTTATTACAGTTATTTATTTACACAATTAATTGTCTAGAGGCAGATGGAGTTTTAAATTATTTTCACTTCATTTGATAGCTGCAGGGCTACTTTATATAGTTCTGTGTCTTATAAAATGGTCAGCCAATTATATGACTGAAACATTTAATAACACAAGAGTCAGAGGAGTAAAAGACTCTAATCAGAGTTATCTCCTCTGAAAGTAATGGATTCCATTATACAGCCAGATCCTGTGGTGAATGAAGTGAAGGTGTCATTTGCAGAGTGAAAAATATGTGCTTTTCAGAGGGCCCGGCATGCTGATAAGCGTACTTTTCCACTCAATGAGGAAGGAGCTGGTAAATCACCTCACTCCTCGTTTTACTTAGCAAAACCTCTACAGTTTCAAACCAGCCTTTCGTCTGATGACCTAAACAACAACTTATATAATCCATCTATATAAACCTTAATAGCAATGCAGCATTTTATATAGCCTCAGTCACATACTGTAATTTACCAGAGGCTATCCGAGATACTGATGTAACTCCTCAAAATACAAAAGACGAGTAACAAACTGATTGATAAATTTCGGGAGAGGGCAGTCTGAGAATTTAATTATTTCTATATATTCAAACTAATTGCTCTTCCTCTTGTTTCAACCATAGATTTTTGACAGCATTATCGTCGAAAGTCTGCTTTCTTCCTTTGCCGCTACACGGCATTTAAGTTTTATTTTTTATTTATTTTTAAACTACTATTTTTTAATATTAAATATTAAAAAATAGTAGATAAATACAAAAGCAAATTTTGCTTTTGTATTTATCGTGGTATAGACTACCTGTTATGATTATGCTTCATAACTACTTTAGTGTTAGTAGCCTATGTATTAGATATAGAATAATAATTTTTTCATTTGATACGAGGTATGTCTATTGAATAACAAGACTGACGTTGTCAAAAATTTTATTTTTATTTTATACATAATCACTTATTGTCACCTTCAGTATACACTCCTTCTCTATCCCTACAACGCTCCATGTAAATTTTCCATCGTTAGAAACAGTGCTGGAAGTCATCTTCTGTCAGCTCCTTCAGGACTCGTGCCGCATTCTCTTTTACAGCTTCCACAGACACAAATCTTGTCCCTTTTAATGCAGATTTCACCTTAAGGAACTGGTAGAAGTCACATGGTGCAAGATCTGGTGAATAAGGTGGATGTTCTAACACTGAGATGCTGTACTTGGCTAGGAACATTTTGAGAGATAACGCGGAATGAGCTGGCGCATTGTCTTGGTGGAGAACCCATGGTTTGTCCTTCCACATTTCGGCGCGTTTTTCCCTACTCTTTGACGTACTTTAAAAAGTACCTCAAGGTAGTAATATTGATTAATTGTTTGACCTTCAGGAACCCAGTGAAGGTACACAATCCCATGGATATAAAAAAAAGCAACAATCATCATTGCTTTAAATTTTGACTTGCTCATTCGAGTTTTTTCGGCTCTCGGTAAAGTTCGGTTCTTCCAGTGCATGGATTGGCGCTGCGTTTTTGGATCATAAATAAAAAACCACGTTTCATCACATGTAATTATCTTCTACCTGTTCCCTAAGGTGAAATCTGCATTATAGGGGACAAGATTTCAGTCTGTGGAAGCTGTAAAAGAGAAAGCGGCACGTGTCTTGAAGGAGCTGACAGACGATGACTTCCAGCACTGTTTCCAGCAATGGAAAATTCGCATGGAGCGTTGTAGAGATAGAGGAGTGTATATTGAAGGTGACAATAAGTGATTATGTATAAAACAAAAATGAAATTTTATAACGTCAGTTTCGTTATTTAATAGCCACACTCATATGTACAGACAATAATAATTACTACAGTTTAACAAATTACTTATATTATGTATTGTAGAAAAGGGAAGTTTTTTTAATAATTAATCTAAACCCTAAGGTGAATTAAGTGAAGGTGTTATTTGCAGTGTGGAAAGTAGATGCTTTTCGGAGGATCAGGCATGTTGATTACAATATAACAATTTTTTTTCAGTATGTTTAAGAAGTGAAAATGATTGTTTGAAAAAACAAAATCTATTCATATTTTTTTACATCATTTATATTTTACTGCGTAGAAACTATTGGAAAACAAATTTAATTTTTAATCAGTCATTCGGAATATGCTTCCGTCTATAAATTTAAAATTTTATTTCATATCGATTGAATTGTCGGTTAAAGACACCTCGTTCTCTTGCTAGACAATTATATTAAATATTTTATTTTGTACTTTGAAACAATTAATGAAAATGAATAAAAATTATTAATTGTAAATTTGTAAATTTAAAATTACGGTGAATAAAATCCAGTTAAATTAAATTTTTATCGAATTTTGCAATAGTTGAATTTAGTTTCTTAGCAGTTTTATATATTTGAAGTAACTACTAAATACATTTTGACCACATGTGTTCGAAGATAAAAAAATGATAACACAGTATTATTTTATATGAAACGTATTAGCGAAATTACTATTTTCTAAACAACACATGTTTTCAGATAATATGCATTGTACTAACTTTTAAGCTTTATTTTTAGTTTTATATGAATTTCAAGTAGTCAAGTAATATTTTCAAGTAGATTAATAAACATAAGTTACACAAAATGAAAGTTAAATATAATGAACAAATGCTGTTGATAGATAAATTTAGATCAAGGATTCATCTTTTTAATTTCTTTTTCTTTTTTTATCTAGCGTCTAATAGCGATACGAGAAGAGAAAGCACTTATGTAATTTTTAGGTTTTTATTATAAATAATATAAAATTATACAAATACACTAGGAAGTAATGTAATTACAAAGAAAATTTTACATGCACAATTATTAGTTTTAGTGCTGACTTATATCCTCCTTGGTTTAACGAGTTATAACCATATTGTGTAGTCGTATACTCACTGATTATATTGTATTATCAATATTCAGAAAAGGATTTTTAAGGTTAGTTGACCTTTAAACATAAACCATTTCAGAAAAATCTTTGGTAACGTGCTCATCTCTCATCATACGGCCTTGGGTTTGAATCCTATTCAGGCACGGTATATTTTTATACATTACAAAAAATCATTTCATCCTTCACCGTCTGCATTAGCAGTAATTGCAGAACAGTCGGACGTTAAACCAAAAAAAAAAAAAAATAATAACATATCAGAAAAATCTGGTATGAAATACTTACACGACTTTCTCTTGACAATACAGATAATTAAAAATGTAACCGAATATGAAAATATAACCTAATTTTAATCTTGAGTGAATGACAATAATTCAAAATTTGCAAATAAAAAACATGCAAAAGGTCAGAAAACAAGTATTTACGGTGAAAACTTGATTTCGAAAAATTGATATGAAAACAATACTTTCCTTTCTTATATATTCATATAGGGCAAAAGAGAGTAAAAAGTACCAGATATTAATGAAAGTGAGAGAGTGAGTGGAGGTAGGTGACAGCGAGGGGGAATTAATCTACGATTCCCTTCCAAGCCCCGCTGACAGTGTGCTAAATTTTAACCCTTGTATTATACCGTGCGTTCGGAAAGTCGCTGTGCACTGGAATTGTGACTATGGATTTATGAAAATATGTATAAAGAAATGACTAAGCATTTTGGAAAAAAATTTATTCAATACCTTAATTACATTGTTAAACCGTGATTACATTGTTTATAGAAGGTGTTCGAAATGACCTCCATTGGCGTCATCACACTCCGATTGATGAACTTAAAGCCGCAATAACGGCATACATTCAAGGAATCACTGTTCTTCAGTTGCGAAAGGTGTTTGCAAACAAAATGAAACGAGTGCAATGCTGTATTGATGCCAATGGAGGTCATTTCGAACACCTTCTATAAACAATGTAATCACGGTTTAACAATGTAATTAAGGTATTGAATAAATTTTTTTCCAAAATGCTTAGTCATTTCTTTATACATATTTTCATAAATCCATAGTCACAATTCCAGTGCACAGCGACTTTCCGAACGCACGGTATTAACAGTTCCAAGGGAGGAGGAGGATTTTTGTAGTTGTCGAATCAAGTTTCCAAGCTGCCACTTTTTTACTATTACCGGAATGCACTTCTTCATAGTTGCATCCTATTCGTACATAGTATTTATTATATTAAATAAATCGTCAAACGATTTCGTTGACATACGGAAATAATTGAAATTTGTGAAAATGAAAAAAATTTGTTTACTTTTTTTTGTTTGTTTACTACTAAATCATTTTATTCCTTTTCTTTCGGTAAGCTATAAAAATTGTTTGTGATTTCTCGGCAAATTTGTTGCCAGCACTCTTGCTTCTTCTCACGATTTGCGTAATCAACGCAGCTCAAATCCCACAATGATGGTCTAACGTGAACCGCAACAATAAAGCGTTCCATATCTGAAAATTCTCCAGTTTCTGTTGCCGACAAGTTAACCGTTAAAAAGCCTGAACAGGAACTAATATATTTCTTGTGGCATACTGTCAATAAAAACTGGAAGGGAGAGGAAAAGGTTTTTGTGTGTCCCTCGGTTTCCAAAGGTGGCGTCAGCCGTTGCTGACCGTTAATACAACCGCATTTGCCGAAATGTATATTTTGCTGTGGACTGGAGTGGCTGGCGTGGCACAGAGTTGATTGTCAAGAAGAGGCCTAACCCGTTCGTGCACAACTGAATGCCTCGCTTGCTGATAAGTGTTACGATAAAGTTGAATGAGATTGACGAGGTTTTTCTGTTCACAGCAGTGGTCGAAGGTTGCGCGGCAGAGTTGATAATTTACACGTGATTATTTGAAACCGTGCCTTCAGAGGTGGTCCTAGCGGGTGGGCCCGGGCCCACCCATTTTTAATATGACTTGACTGAAACAATAAAACAACGAGGATTTTTATTCACAACAAGATGGAAAACAATAATGGTTACGATATTTACGTATCGCAAATGAGACGAATTAAACCTTATCTACGGACATCTACGGCAGGGCAAAGACTTAGTAACCTGGCGATTGTATCTCTAGAAAGAGAGTTAAGTTTTCCTTTAATGTCGGATCCAGATCCAGTTGTGGACGAGTTTGCAGCTCAAAAAGGAAGACAGCTACAGTTCAGTTTGTTTTAAAGTAAACAATAATCGAGAGTTGACTAGTTTATGTGTTATTATTTCTTCATAATTTTGACCAACATAATGGATTTGGACTTGATTTTTATATTTTCAAACTGTTTTTGTAACTCATGTACTGTATTTAAAATGTTTAATTTAGTGAAATTCTTATAAAAATTACAAGGTTATGTTTTTTTATTCAATACTAATCCTGAAATAAAGATAGAATGTACTCAATCAGTTATCTACATGTATTCAATTAATAAAATCATAGACAAATATATAGCCTATATATATATATATATAGACTGACAAAGAAAATTTTGAATAACTTTGATAATACTAAGACTACTTTGAAGTGGTTTATCAATAAAAAAACTTCGAGTTGAAGAAGAGGACATTTACGATAGAGACAAATTTAGGCAGAAGACAAATAACAAAAGGATAAGTCTGACTGTGCAATCTGCAAGAGGAGAGGGTACTGGTGGGAGGTGGACGGATGAGAGAAGAAAGGAGCATTCCGAACGAATGAAGGCTTTTTGGGCAGTTAAGAGGAATGACATCCTGAGAAGAAGAAACCAAGATGCATAGTGCTTAACGTGATCCTTAGTTGGTCGATCAACGAATTAATAATAAATATATATATATAATATATATATAATATATATATATATATATATATATATATATATATATATATATATATATATAATTTATGTTTTGCATAGGTAAAAATAATGCACATTACATATAAATAGCTACTTTTTAACTTAAAAAATTAACATATAAATTATAAGGGGGCTTATCTAGAAAAAAATTTCTGGGGCCGCCACTGCGTGCCTTATTGTGATTTCTATTATTTATTTTGTAATGCTTAAGGATTAGTGAAAATTACATTTTAAAAAAAATTACATTATTACCTATTAAGAATTACATTATTATTATAGATAAATAAGGAACATAGAAAATTATTTTTGAACATGCAAAAATAGTACGCTAATCTCGTAGTTAACAACACAACAAGGAGGTCCAATTTTGATTCCCGGCTAGATTTTGTTAATTATTTGTGAGTCAAAATCCACAGTTAGTTACATAACCCAACGTGGTCACTAATGACGAAGTTGTTGATGCAACTTTTTCTTTTATTCAAGTTATTTATTTAAGGTCGCATCACAATGCAGTCATTAGCTACCAGTTATTACAACAAAATTATAGCAATATCCAATAAACTACTGATACATAATTGCAAAAACCAATCAACAACAATGAAATTAATTACAAACAAAAAATTAAAAACATTAAATAATAACAATGACTGATCGGCAAAATTCAATCGGTGACAGAAAATTAAAATTACTGACACACACACACACACACACACACACACAACACTCACACGAACAACAAACACCACTCTTTTAAATTAACATAAAAGAAAACTACAGTTTTGTAAATAAACAACTTCCTTTCAAGATAATATTTTGTTAACTCATCCGTTCGTAAGTATGTCTATGTGGTACAATACAAGATATTTACAATAATGTTTCCTGTTGGTTTTCTAGTTTCTATTAATATAAAAATAAATATTCGATCAGTTACTAATTGCCGGCAAAGACAGGTTAAAAATTAAAAATTGTGGTAAAATAAACTTCCTTAAAACGATATGATGAGCTGTTGATAACGAAATGATAAGGTAGGATATACTAAATAATTTTTATCTTTTATGAAAATCCTGTGAGTTTTTACCATATTATATTTTCATTTAATTAAATTAATTGGTGTCAATTTTTGAAATTATCATTTTTTTTTACTTTGCTTATCCGTCCGTCTGTCACACTCAGATCTAATAAACTACAAGAGATGGTAACAAACTGTTTTCTGATTAGTTATCTACATAAAAAGTTAGCTGGCCTAAATTAGGTTTGAAGTTCCGTTTTTGACCGGAAAAGGCCCTAAACCCGAATTCAAGAAATCAAAGTCGGAATTTGAAAATAAAAATAAAATTAGATTCCTTTTAAAGAGTTGATACAGAAATCATTGGGTTTGAAGTTCCGGTTTCGACCAAAAATGGTCCAAAACCTGAAGTGAAGAAATCAAAGTCGGAATCGGTAATAAAAATGGTATCATTTGATTCCTCTTAAAAAGTAAATAAAGAATTCATTGGGTTTGAAGTTTCGATTTTGACCCAAAAACCTTTTGGGTTTGAAGTGGCCCAAAACCTGAAGGTCAAGAAATAAAAGTCGGTATTCGGTTACAAAAATGTTGTCATTCGATTCCTCTTAAAGAGTAAAGACAGAAATCACTGATGGTTTTTACCAAAAGTCAAAGATAAACTTTTTTAAAAATTGCCACTTGCCATGAGACGCATAAAAGGGATGTTTGTAATTGTATTTTTTTTTAAATGTTAACAAAATTTATTTTCACAAAATTTCATTTTTCTTTGTTAACTTATTTGTTTAAGAAAAAATTAAACAACGTAGTGAGAATAAATAATTGTGAAAAGTTTAAACGAAAGTTAATAATTAATTGTTTTACCCAGATACCATAAGAACCTTCGATTAGGTGTTACAGTATTATTATCATTTGACAGTAATCAAACCGAAGAGATCTTGAATTGATAACGTTAACACATTCGCGGCTGACAATTTTTCGTTAATGAGCTCCCGTGCTGATTAATGTTTTTTTTAATAATTACGTTAGTCACTAATAAAAAATAGGTTAGGTATATATTAATTTTTTTGAAATCATGTTTACGGCTCGGAAAAGTGGTTTTTCTATACGACGCAACTGTTGCGTCGTGAGCACTCGGTAATGTCGGAGTGCAAAATATGCCACTTGGCTGAAGACGCATACGTTGCGTCGCCCTCTATTTTCTCTTAGTTCGGTATTCGTGTTGAGAATACAACACGCTAATATTTTATCATAATGCCTATTTTTATTGAACCTAAACACACTAAAATACATAATATACTAGTACACAAAATACAAAAATAATACGTTACATACTAATAACGATACAAAAACAATATACTAAAATAAAAAAATATACAAATATACATTTTTGGAAAACATGAAATGAGTAGATAAACGAACTATCAATAGTGTATAGATCTACTGTATAGAAAAACAATTAACTGGAAATGCTAAATTATTTATCACTAAGTAATGTAAAAGTAATTTAGTATTTGTGAAATAATCTAAAACATGGAGTCAAACATAGTCCTGAATTTTTTGGACAATTTACGCTATAATAAAATTGGTGTCTTGTCTTTCTTTTTGTGCAGAGCAATATCGGCATTATTGCCTTAGTTTTTTACTAGCTGGATCCAACGTTACGATCTTTGCTAAATGCATTTTACCACTTACAGGTACCACGCGACTGATAGGCTCTGGCAAGAAGTGCTTGCAAATGATATACTGATAATCATAAATATCTAATTTGGTTTTATTGGGATTATATTTTTGAAACAACTGATGATTATTTATTAGCATCATTCAAGATTGTCTAAATATTTCGTCAGTGCACAAAAGTCTAACACAGGACCGATCCACAACTCAAAATCACTGGCTACGGTATCCACGCTCTTCTCTAGACCTTTCTAAGTGCTCTAGTATGATACACAGCAGTTTCAATAGTGCTAACCTCCACCAAAAAATAAAACAACAGGTAGAATACCGCGACGCATCACGTGCGTCGTGAGCACGGGAGGTAAAACCTTTAGGACGCAACATATGCGTCGTCAGCATCGAACGTGTTAAGGGAATAGTCTGCCCAAAAATAAAAATCTCTTAACGTTGAATAATATCGACTTATATACTTTGCATATGAAAGTTTTGTTAGTATATATATATATATATATATATACCTGCCTAAAAATACAAGTGAAAACACCCCCTACATCCTATAAAATAAGGGCACATGTGAAAAAATAGTCATGTAACAATAAGTAGAAAGTAGAAACATTCTAGTCATGTAATTAAGCTATAAGCAACATTACAGGTCATATTTATTTCTTATAAGGTTTATAAAGAAAATATTTTCTCGGAATTAACCACAGCTTACAAAATGTATCTAGAAACTCCACGGTATTGAAAATTTACGAGTAGTGTCTCACTGTTGAGGTTGACACCACTGCAAATATTTCACTGCCCTTCCTCACAGCCCATACATAGGCAAAGGCAATCTCGTGACTTCAGTATCTACAGTACAGGTTTATTGTTGCATGGGTATTGTGAGAGCCGGTACCTATTTAAAAAATCTGGTGTGAAACACTCACACAACTTTCTCTTGCCAATGCAAATAATTAATAATAAACCTAACATTATTAATAAAATATTAGAAATAAACAAAACACTAACCTCAAAAACATAACCTTATTTTAATCATGAGTGAATGACGCAAAATGACAATCGAACTCAGTTTGGCTTAAAAATACGGAAAATCACGCTTTCACGCTAAACTAGGCTCTGTAGAGAAAAATGCTCTAAACAAAAGTTGTAGATCTCTTAATTTTCTATAAATTTTATTATATACACTTTTGTCGTAAAATGCATACTAAGACCGAAATGTTAAAAAAATCGATTTTTCTCACGTTTTCGTGAGAAAAAAAAACAGAAAATCGCAAATTACCGCTAAACTAAGCGTTATACAAAGAAATGTTTAAAATAAAAGTTGTAGAATTTTACATTCTCTACAACTTTTATTATATAACGTTTTGCGCTAAAATGCATATTAAAGCCGCAATCTTAAAAAGAAAATGTTTTTACGTAAAAACAGCCTCACGCAGAATTTCAGCAAACATGGCGCCTACCCTATATTGTAGAGCATAAAAAATGTAGTAAACCAGACGATTTTAAAAAAAATCGTAGGACTAGTTTTTGAGAAAATCGCAAAAAAGTGAAAAATTATACGAATAAACTACTACTTCCGGTTGACCGATTTTGATGAAAATGTTCGTGTCGGGTCCGATAGTGATAATTAACTTAAGTTTCAAGTTTCAAGTTCGTACGATGTTCCGTTCTTGAGATATTCTGTTCACACACACACACACACACACACACACACACACACACACACACACACACACACACACACACACACACACACACACACACACACACACACACACACACACACACACACACACACACACACACACACACACACATACACACACACACACATACACACAGACCAATCGCTAAAAACATGTTTTTTGGGTTCAGGGGGTCTGAAAACGTATAGATCCGGTGAAAACTCGATTTCGAAAAATCGACATGAAAACAATACTTTCCTTCCTATATATTCATATAGGCAAGAGAAAGTAAAAATTGGCCTTCTTGTAACTTCTTCTATTCAATCCTAGTTTACTTACAGTTGTTAAGATTTTGCCAGAAGCCGTCAGAAGGATTTTGTATTTTCTTATTAAGTCGAAAATCTCTGACCTTTCTCGAACTCTCCATTAGCCCACTTATATAAGCGCGGTTTGTTTACAGTCAATTTCAGTTTACGTTTTGTCTGTAATTGAGTGAGCGAACTCCGCGTTAGAAAAGGTCAACGTTACTGCGAATAACTGTATATTGTTTAACTTTTATTTATTCTGTATTATTTTTTGTAAGTAGTAATTTGTGAATTGGTTAAGTTACTTATTGTATTAGTTAATTATAACAGTTTATTTTTGTATAATATATTTTGTATATTTTGTTATTTATTAAGTAATTTAATATAATATGTAATATACTTGTAGTTTGTAGTCACTTATGTAATTGTAATTCTTAGTTGTAATAAATACTTGTAATTTTAAACCTTAATGTGTTAATTTTTTAATTTACCCAGATCCCGAAACACCTAAGAGATAAGTTTCACAATACTCTTTCAGCTCAGTGAGGAACGCATTAGTAAACCACCTCACTCCTCGTTTTACTTAGTAAAGCATCTACAGGTTTAAACCAGCCTTTCAGCTGATGACCTAAATAACAACAAATATAACTTAGCTAAAAAAGTTTAGTCCATTTTTTGAGAAGCAGTACATCAACTTATAAAGCAACCTAGAAACACTATTTAAAAATATCTACCGTATAAAACAAATACCAATATAATCAGCTTAATACGCTCACAGTTAATACGATTTCCTGGTTAACGCAGGAAATTACGCGTTAATTGTTATTTAGTTTAATCATCAACCAGACTCCAGCGTATATGCGAACAAATATGTCACTGGACTAAAAAATTGAGAATAAAACTGGACGAGCTAACATCTGTTCATTTAACTTTCACCAATAAAAATATTGCAGATCTTTTATCAGTCAACAAAACTGGAAACATTGTAACATATTCGAACACTGCAAAATATTTAGGAATGATTTAAGATGCAAAACTGAAATGGAGGGAGCACATTTAGATAAAAAGAGCTGAGCTGGGCCTCAGATATAAAAAACTATATTGGTTACTGGAACGTCAATCGTAGTTGCCAATCCATAATAAATAACAAAATACGAGGTTTGATCAAAAAATAACGGGAGTATCTTAATTTTGCGGTATTTTTAAATCCGATTTCCAACATTTTTTACCTTGTTGGGAAACCTGTTTCTAACATATGTTTGCATTCTCAGCCATTTTTAATGTACAGTTCATTGTTAGTAGTTGAAAAAAAATATGTGTTTGCATTCGCTGGGCGATTTGTTACTTCCGATAAATGGATTAAAGTTTACATTACCATAAGAAACCATAAACGTTTATGGTTTCAACAAGATGGGACTACGGCACAGAGCACCCATGGTTGTTCTTCGCAATCTCTGGTCTAACCATTTCATTTCCACATTTGGCGACGTTTTATGGCCTTCGTGGTCACCTAAGTTGTCCACATGTGATTTCTTTCTATAAGGATTCCCTACGCCACGTGTCTACGAGCGTCAACAAATCATTCAAATCAACAGAGACCTGCTGGAAAGAATTGAGGTCAATTTTCTTGACCGACTTCAACAAAGTATCAACAAACATCAAAACATGCCGGAGGTAATTTTCCGTTTATGAAATTTAAAAAAAAAATTAAAATGCTTTGTTCTTGTGTACGATGTTATGTTAATAAATTCACTCAAATCATAAACTAATGATTTCATTATTATTTCAAAACACTTGATTCCCGTGAACACCGGTTATAAGTATTTAATTTTTACTTTCTCTTGCCCATATGAATATATAGGAAGGAAAGTATTGTTTCCATGTCAATTTTTCGAAATCGAAATTTCACCGGATCTACACATTTTCAGACCCTCTGAACCCAAAAAACATATTTTTAGCGATTGGTCCATGTCTGTGTCTGTGTGTGTGTGTGAACTAAATATCTCAAGAACGGAACCTTGTACGAACTTGAAACTTGAAACAAGTTAGACACCACTACCGGACCTGACACGAACATTTTCATCAAAATCGTTCAACCGGAAGTAGTAGTTTATTCGCGTAATATTTCACTTTTTTACGATTTTCTCAAAAACTGGTCGTACGATTTTTTTTAAATCGCCACGTTTACTAAATTTTTTATGCTTTACAAGATAGGTTAGGCGTGACGTCTGCTGAAATTCTTGGAGAGGCTGTTCACGTAAAATATTGTTTTTGTTAAGATTTCTGTTTTAATATGCATTTTAGCGGAAAAATGTATATAATAAAAGTTGTAAATTTAAATTTTTTTGTATAACGCTTAGTTTAGCGATAATTAGCGATTTTCTGTTTTTTCCTCAAGAAAACGTGTAAAAAAGTCGATTTTTTTACAGTTTCAGCCTTATTATGCATTTTACGACAAACATTTAATAATCAAATTTATAGGAAATTAAAAGATCTACAACTTTTATTTAGAGCATTTTTCTCTAAAGAGCCTAGTTTAGTGTGAAAGAGTGATTTTCCGTATTTTTAAGCATAACTGAGGTAGATTTTCATATTGGATCTTTCACCCATGATTAAAATTAGGTTATGTTTATAGGGGTTAGATTTTTTGTTTATTTCGAATGTTTTATCACTAATGTTAGATTATTTTGTTCATTATTTGCATTGGCAAGAGAGAGTCGTGTGAGTGTTTCACATCAGATTTTTTTAAGATAATATGAACAGAAATTTAATGGTTGGTCTTTTAGACCAGTTTTTATGTATTTACGAAAAGAATTATTTCTTGTGCAAAAGGTTTTATGAAGAAAACCTTTGCTAATTAATACATTAATTTTATTTGAACGCGTAAATTAAATAGAGGTTTTTATTTACAGCTTGTACTATTTGATAAAAATAATATAATAGAAAGAACAATTGATTCACGTCTAACTATAGTAACAAATTTTTTATACATTTTCATATTATGCTTAATTTATTTTTTTAATTAAAAGCTGTCGTTTAATTTATTTAATTAATGTGGTAAGACATTAAGTTTTGTACACTAATTTTGGTGTGTATATATTACATACATATATAAAGTTTTATTGTGGTCACTTTATTTATAAGATCGTTAGAATATGTAAAAATTTAGTTCAGGGTACACACCACAAGTGCAACAATTAAGCTAGATTTTTTTTACTTTGTACGTTAAAAAGAACGAAAAGATGTACATAAATATTTTCAATCGATGTGGTGAGTTATTGTTATTAAGTAATGTTGTTTAGGTCAACAGCCGAAAGGCTGGTTTGAACCTCTAGAGGTTTTACTAAGTAAAACGAGGAGTGAGGTGGTTTACCATTGCCTTCCTCACCGAGTGGAAAAGTACGCTTATCAGCATGCCGAGCCCTCTGAAAAGCACATATTTTCCACTCTGTAAATGACAACTTCACTTCATTCACCACAGGGTCTAGCTGTACAATGAAATTCATTACTTTCAGAGAAGATAACTCTGATTCAGAAGATAACCCTCTTCTGTTCTTAAATGATTCAGTCATTTAATTGACTGACCATGCGATAAGAAACAGAACTATTTATTTTAGCCCTGCAGCGAACAGATTGAGTGTAAATAATTTAACACTCCACCTGTCTGTTATGGGCAGATTAATTAATGTAGGTAAAGAAAATATTCTGAATAATATATCAAAGAAAATTGTTTTATTAACCGTTTATAGGGCAGTACTACGGCGAAAATATACATTATGTAAAATGTTAAATTTTTTTTTTATATGGACTTGAATAATATATTTCTAGTGCCCAGAACAGTAAGATACTTAATTTTTTATGTTAAGCCCTGGTAAGTATACTTACCAAGGAATGTTTATTGAAATGGGAATTGCGTAATGTTTAGTGGTAAGAATACTTATTAAAACTGCTTATATAACAGAAAAATGTGTAGAATAATGATATTTAATAATATTTAATCTCAACTTTATATTACCATGAATGTTTGCTTTCCCCTAAAAAGAACTCGAGTTTTTTAAGCACTGTACAAAAGTAACAACACAACAACACGGTTGCGTACGCTGGTATGAATCCTTACCGCATTCGTGTAACTCATGAAGCAAATGATCGCTGCGCACTAATTTCAAAATGTGGATAGTCTACTTACCAGAGAACATCTATAAAACCATAAAGTGCCAATAAGATTCTACTGCATAGCTTATTCTTTAAAAAAGTCGACCTTATTGTAAGTGGTAAGTATACTTACCCAAGACCTATAAAGGGTTAAAAATATGGGTTGTGATATGACATATGAAGGGGAATTTGATGTAATGACGAAAGTTTATAGGTTTCAGTATGTTAGTGGTTGCATAATTAGAGCTTTTAAAGCAAAGGCCCGAAAAGAAACGCAGTTGAGGCTATATGATGTAATGGAATTGCTTTTTTTGTTGTACGGTAGTGAAATATGGGTCCTAAGTAAGGAAATCTGAGGGTAGGAACTTGGAAGCATCTGAGATGTGTTTTGTGAGATCTGTGAGAATAGCAAAACTTGAAAAATGCATCAGGAGTGAGACAATCCGGCATGATTTCGGTAGAACGGAAATTATGAGGCCTTTGCCTCATAACATGATTGAACGTACAGTATGTACAAGGAGTGGCTATTAAATAAAAAGACTGACGTTGTAAAAAAATTTACTTTAATTTTATACATAACCACTTACTGTCACCTTCAATATACATTTCTTCTCTATCCCTACAACGCTCCTGCGAATTTTATATTGTTCAAAACCGTGTTAGAAGTCATCTTCTGTAAGCTCCTTCAGGACACGTGCCGCTTTCTCTTTTACAGCTTCCACAGGCTCAAATGTTGTCCCTTTTAATGCAGATTTCACCTTAGGGAACAGGTAGAAGTCACATGGTGCAAGATCTGGTGAATAAGGTGGATGTTCTAACAGTGAGTTGCTGTACTTGGTTAGGAACCTCTTGGCAGATAACGCGGAATGAGCTGGCGCATTGTCTTGGTGGAGAACCCATGATTTGTCCTTCCACATTTCGGGACGTTTTTTTCTTACTCTTTGAAATAGTTCAGAAAGTACCTCAAGGTAGTAATGTTAATTAATCGTTTCACCTTCAGGAACCCAGTGAAGGTACACAATCCCATGGATATAAAAAAAAACAATCATCATTGCTTTTTATTTTGACTTGCTCATTCAAGTTTTTTTGGTCTCGGTGAAGTTTAGCTCTGCCAGTGCATGGATTTGCGCTTCGTTTCAGGATCATAAGTAAAAACCACGTTTCATCACATGTTATTATCCTCTACCTGTTCCCTAAGGTGAAATCTGCATTAAAAGGGACAACATTTGAGCCTGTGGAAGCTGTAAAACAGAAAGCGGCACGTGTCCTGAAGGAGCTGACAAAAGATGACTTTCAGCACTGTTTCCAACAATGGAAAATTCGCATAGAGCGTCGTAGGGATAGAAAAGGAGTGTATATTGAAGGCGACAATAATAAGTGATTATGTATATAATAAAATTAAAATTTTCTACAACGTCAGTCTTGATTTTTATAGCCACACCTCGTATGTACACCGCATGCCAGATCAATATCTGGTACTGGCTTTGCAATTTGTGGGTAGACCACGAAGAAGATGGATATATAGATGCTGGAACAGGCAATGTGCCTAATCCGTAAATGAGGAAGAAAAAGAAGAATTATATTTTTTACACTGAGCACTTTTTTAATATTTAAGGTATTTCACATCGTCACTTTGTAATATTAATTTCATAATAACCTATTTATATTTGCCTATCGTTTTCATAAGGCTTATTCCAACGACGCTTGTTTACTAGCAGGAGCTACTAGCGCGTCGGTGACAGTTCGCACAGAGCTAGTTAATTATTGCCAGTGCTCTGAAAACATATGTTAGTTGTGTTGTTTATTGTTGAACAAAGTACAGCTTACTAGCAACTAGTAACGTTTCCAAACATTCACACCGAGCTAGTTTATTAGCACTACTCAATCACGTGACTCTTTCTTCCCTACTATCACTAGTCTATAATCAATTTCACGTTCAGAATGCAGTACAGCTCTTATGAAAACCCGTTGTATTATTAGGCTTACAGAAAATATCGTGGGGTTACTGCAAAAAGTTAGTAACTACAAATTGAAAATTGAATTATTTATTTTAAAAATATTAGATATTTTAAGTATTTTGATAGTTAGTGTCAATTTTAACATCTGTAGAATAATAACCACGTAAATTAAAATTGAAAATTTCTTTTAAATAAGAACTATAATTTACTGTTGAAAGTTATCAAAACTTTAAACTCGTTTATCTCCAAAAGTGAAAAACGTTAGTTTCCAACTTTTTGCAGTAACCCCATGATACCAGGGACAGCCACTAAAATAACCCTCCACCACCGACACCATCCGAAGGTTACCGGCAAAAATATTTAGAGTTTCGCTTACCACGCTCTAACAAGCTCATTTTCAATCAAAAAATTCCAAAAAAATTACTTTCGCTTCCTAATGAATTGCATTTTATTAAGCTATAAATGTTATTATTATACTCTGATATTTAGATAAGATACGGTCGTACAAAGTTGGATGTTGAAATCTCGTCATATTTTTTGCGTTTCACATCTTATTTTTCTTTCAATAATTACATATGTGTTTTATTATTTTGGTATAAAATATATTAAGTTTATCTGTAATTTGGTATATGATAAGTCATTATGTTGGAAGAAAACAGAAATAATAAAGGAGTTTAAAAAAATCACTGATGTTTCGTATTACATTATTCAATATGAGTTTGTGAATAAGAACGTATTGTGGCGCGGAGTCGATATGTTTTAGTTAGTGTAGTAGTGCTCAAACTCCCATATGAAATACATTGCTTATGGACTTCCCGTACTGTATTCTGAACGTGAAATCAACTATAGCAACGTTTTCAAACTTTAACACCAAACTAGTTTGCTAGCGCTAGTCAATCACGTGACCTTTTCTCTCCTAGCGCTAGTAGACGTATAGGGAAATTACCATTGGACAATGGACTGTCAACATTAATCTTATTTCATGGTTGTAATCTTACTTTTATTTCTTCAGTCGTTAGGAAACAGAACAAAAATGAGTCTACAAAAGGTTTGAATAATTTAATTATTAGTAAATAAAGAAAAAAAATATTATTCAATTTCGACAGCGTGGTACTTACATAAGAAAACATTTCGCTTATATTGCTATCTGAACATTAGCCGGGCGTGTAAAGTGGTCTGTTTATTTTCATTTTTGATATTACAGTACAAGAGGCTGTGAGTTCGAATCCAACACACTATTTAAAAAAAATTATTTTTGTTTTGCTAAATAACTTTATTATTATTAATATTAAGTTATATAACTTAATACATAAAGAAAAAAAATATTATTCAATTTCGACAGCGTGGTACTTACATAAGAAAACATTTCGCTTATATTGCTATCTGAACATTAGCCGGGCGTGTAAAGTGGTCTGTTTATTTTCATTTTTGATATTACAGTACAAGAGGCTGTGAGTTCGAATCCAACACACTATTTAAAAAAAATTATTTTTGTTTTGCTAAATAACTTTATTATTATTAATATTAAGTTATATAACTTAATACTTAACTTATAATTAAATTTAAAAAAAACTTCACTAGTTAGTAAGTTAGATAACATATTATGTTGAATTAAAAATTACATAATTATTATAATTTCAAATGTTTTTCATAATTTAATAAATAACAATCAATGATCAAATTAACAAAAACATTTTAAAATGTGGGACTCGAACTCACGGCCTTTCGTACGGTAATATCGAAAATAAAAACAAACTGACCACTTTTCACGCCCGGCTTAAAGTTTACTTAAAAACAATATATGCGAAATTTTTTCTTCTGTAAGTACCGCGCTATATCGAAATTGAATAAATTTTTTGCCTTTATTTATTAATATAGATACTAAAGTCACGAGATTGCCTTTTGCGTGTGATGGGCTGTGAAGAAGGGAAGTAAAAATTAGACAGTGCTGGCAACCTCAACAGTGAGACACTGCTCATACATTTCACTACCGTGCAGTTTCTACATACATTTTGTAAGCTCTAGTTTATTCCGAGAAAATATTTTCTTCATAAACCTTATATGAAATAAATGCGACCCGTAATATTACCTATAGCTTAATTACATGACTAGAAATGTTTGATTTACTGTAATTACATCTTATTCCATAGGATGAAAATTTTCTACGAATGAATCGCCTTCTTTACTATCGCTGTCACCGGCATCTTTACTATCAGTTCACTAGTATCTCTACCTAACAGTTTCCTTTTTTTACCAGTTATCAACAAAACTGTTGAAGAATAGCTTCTTCACGTCTTTAATTTCCTACTTTATTTTTCGAATTGTGGAACGAGAAACAACTCAGTAGTTAGCCACTAGCTCATGGCTTTTTTTGAGAGGCAGGGAAAGGCATTTTTCTTTAGCTTCAACTTCACAGCAATTTATTACACTTCATAATATATTTCGTGCAGCACTGTGAATAATCTGCCCACGTTTTGAGAAACTAAAATTTCTATTTACGGTAACAAAAAGTTATATCCGTTTAGTTAACCTACAAAAGGTTCCGCGATATACTGCATTATGCTCTGGGTATAGGCTAAGTTGTTGTGTTTGTTGCACTGAAATTAAAGCACTCGCGCATGCGCACTGATGCTTTTCCCCTTTACCCCTCGTTGCAAACAAGGGCAAATTCGTGACTCAAGTAACTATAATTGAAGGGCAGAAGGGAGAAGATAGTGCTAACCCACATCAACATAATTTTACGCAACGTCATTTTAAAAGTTTACTGAAATCTACAAATCATGTTTTTGAATTTTTGTTAAACATTTGTTATTTTCTATAAATCTAGGTTCTTAAGATTGTAAACATGTTGTTGTTTAGGTCAACAGCCGAATGGCTGGTTTGAACCTCTAGAGGTTTTACTAAGTAAAACGAGGAGTGAGATGGTTTACCATTGCCTTCCTCACCGAGTGGAAAAGTACGCTTATCAGCATGCCGAGCCCTCTGAAAAGCACGTATTTTCCACTCTGTAAATGACAACTTCACTTCATTTACCACAGGGTCTGGCTGTACAATGAAATTCATTACTTTCAGAGAAGATAACTCTGATTGGTGTCTTTTACACCTCTACCTCTTCTGTTCTTAAATGATTCAGTCATTTAATTGACTGACCATGCGATAAGAAACAGAACTATTTATTTTAGCCCTGCAACGAACAGATTGAGTGTAAATAATTTAACACTCCACCTGTCTGTTATGGGCAGATTGTAAACATACTATCCCGTTTAAAACGTGCTGAATATTTTATTTTTACAAAATATTTAAGAAAAATCATGCTGGAAATTTTGTGGGTTAGCACTTTCTTCCGCCGACCCCTTCAATTAAATTATTAGTATTAAAATCTTTTGTTGACTCATTCTTAATTTAGTTTCTTAACGACTGGAGTAATAAAAGTAAGATTACACCTTTAAAATTGTATTATTGTTGACAATACATTGTCCAATGTTAATTTCCATGTACGTCACATTTGTTGGGAAGCAAGGTATATAAATATGAAGATTACAAGGAGAAAATTTGATAAGTTATTATTTATATAAAAGCGTTTTTAAACTTTAAAAGCCGCAGTTGTGAATTTTATATTGTGAATCATATTGCAATAAAAATACACATTTGTTGACCGCCTCCATAGGGTAATGGTTGGTCGCTAGTCTACAACGTGGAGATCCCGGGTTCATAACTATGAGTTTAGAAATGTGTTATAATAAGATGCAACACGATCCATTTTTATCAGAATCGGTCAACCAGAAGTGTTTATTTGTGCAATTTAAAAAATCTGGTGAGAAACGCTCACACGACTTTCTCTTGCTAATGCAAATAATGAACAATATAACCTAATATTATAAATAAAACATTAGAAATAAACAAAAATTCTAACTTCAAAAAAGTAACCTAATTTTAATCTTGAGTGAATGATGCAAAATGAAAATCAACCTTAGTTTGGCTTAATAATACGGAAAATCACTCTTTCACGCTGAACTACGCTCTGTAGAGAAAAATGTTTAAAATAAAAGTTGTAGATTTGTTAATTTTCTATAAATTTTATTATACACTTTTGTCATTAAATGGGCGTAATCTTAAAAAAATTCATTTTTTACAAATGTTCATGAAAACAAAAACATAAAATCGCTAATTACCGCAAAACTAAGCGTTATACAAAGAAATATTTGAAATAAAAGTTTAGGATTCATTTTCTACTACTTTGATTATGTATACACTTTTGCCTTAAAATGCGTATCAAGCCCGCAATCTTAAAAAAATCATTATTTTCTACGAGAGAACAGCATTCTCAAGAATTTCAGCAGACATGGCGCCTACCCTATCTTGTAGAGCATAAAAATTTAGTGAAAGAGGTGATTTTTAAAAAAATTCGTATCAGGAGTTTTTGAGAAAATCGCAAAAAACGAAAAAATTACACGAACAAACTACTACTTACGGTTGACCGATCTTGATGAAAATGTTTGTGTCGGGTCCTCTAATAGTACCTAACTTAAGTTTCACGTTTCAACTATGTGCAATGTTCCGTTCTTGAGATATTTTGTTCACACACACACACACACATACACACACACACACGCGCGCGCACGCGCACACACACACACACACAAATTACTATAATTTTGTTTATGAGTTTAGGTCTGAAAACGTGAAAATCCGGTGAAAACTCTATTTCGAAAAATCGACATGAAAACAATACTCTCCGTCCTGCATATTCATATTGGCAAGAGAAAGTAAAAACAGCTCCTACGATTTTGTTTAAAATTGTCATTTTTATTTTTGAGCTCTAGAAGATAAAGTATGCAGCAAGCTTGCTAATATGCGTGATGGGGCGAACGTGATGCCGTAGTAATTTTATTCAAGATTGCGAATTTATGATGGATTTTAAGGCAAAGGTACACATACCAAAAAATTAAAATGTCTACAACTTTTTTAAAACTTTTTCCTACTGTGTTCAGTTAAGCGTCAATTACTGATTTTTTTTAAACTATCCTTGTCGAGGTATCAAAGTCCGATAGATGTTGATGTTGACATATTGCGTAATTCACTCATGCTTAAAATTAGGTCATGTTTTTAAGTATTTGCATTGGCAAGAGAAAGTCACGTAAATATTTCACACCAAGTGTTTTTAAGTAATATTTGTTTTTCTTTCTGTAACAGGGATAATATATTTTCTACTTATTGTGTTGTGCACTTGGAAATGTTCAAAATCAAAACTAATAATCAATAGTAGCAAAGTTAAAATGAGTGATATTATTAATGAAAACTGTCCTGAAAGATATGACTTGTGTAGATATGCTGCAGAAATTTTGAGAATGAATAGTCCACTCTGTGCATTCAATAGAAGAACCAGAAAAATGGAATTTTTCTTTACGGAGTGCAAATTTATGGACAAGATATGTACTAATCGACGAGGTATTTATCATATACATTACACTGTTATTAACGTTTATTACCTGTTTAAAAGAGCGGATTACTTAAATGGTTTTATATTTTTTCTTTCTGCTTCTTCTAGCCATCCCACGTTCCGCCAAATCTTTTTCTTCTTTTTTCTTCTCCACCACCTCCTCCTTAACCTCCTCCTTTTTTTCTTCTCCTCCTCCTTCTTCTTCTTCTTATCTTTCTCTTTCTCCTTTTCCTTCTTCTTCTCCTTCTCCTTCTCCCTCTCCTTTTCCTTCTTCTTCTTCTCCTTCTCTCTCTCCTTTTTCTCCTATTCCTTCTCCTATTCTTCTTCTTCTCCTTGTCTTTCTCCTTCTCCTTCTCCCTCTCCTTCTTCTTCTCCTCCTTCTCTCTCTTCTTCCTCCCCTACTCTTCTCTTCTTCTTCTCCTTGCCCCTCTCCCTCTCCTTCTCCGACTTCTTCTCTTTTTCTTTTTCTTCTCCTTCTCTTTCTCCTTCTTCTCCTACTCCTTCTCAACCTTTTCTTCTTCTTCTTCTTCTCCTTCTCCCTCTTCTTTTTCTTCTTCTCCTTCTCTTTCTCGTTCGCCTTCTTCTTCTCCCTCTCCTTCTTCTTCTACTCCTTTTCTTCTTCTTCTCCTTCTTCTTTTCCTTCTTCTCTTTCTCCTTCTCCTTCTCCTTCACCTTCCCCTCTCCCTCTCCTTCTTCTCCTACTCCTTCTCTTCTTCTTCTTCTTCTCCTTCTCCCTCTCCTTCTTCTCCTATTTCTTCTCTTCTTCTTCTTCTTCTTCTTCTTCTTCTTCTTCTTCTTCGTCTTCTTCTCATTCTCATGTAAACTGCCTCACAATTTCTACCCAAATTATGCCGGATGGTCTCACTCACGATGCGATTATCTAAGTGTCACTTCTTTCACCGATCTCAAAAAACGCATTTCGGCTGCTTCCAACTTTCTACCCTCAGATTGACTGAAGACCCATGTTTCACTACCATACAACTAAAGAGGCAGTGCCATTAAATTGTACAGCCTCAAATTCGTTTCTTTCCGGGCCCTTGCTTTAAATGTTTTATTTATAAAACCGCAAACACGTTGAAACCTAGAAACTTCCCTTCATTTGTCATAAATCACAACCTTCATACGTAACAATCTTCATGTCATTTATCTGAAAATTTTCATCATACGTGAAATATGTCCCTCTTCGTTCCTTTACCTTTTGCTTCCTCTTTTCACTGTGATGTCTTGTTAAAATTTGTGTTTTTGATGCGTCTAAACTTTTTCTAATATTGTTCTTATCACTTTCTGTGATCTTTAGTTGTTTAAGGTCTTTTTCTCATTCAGTTATCTATTGACTTACTTTTGCCGGTGTTTGCAATGTAAAAAAATGTACACACGATTTTTGTTCATAAGATCTTGCTCTCCTACTTCCAAGTGTGTCCTGTATTTGTTTTTGTGCATTTGAAGATTTCTGATAATGGTCGTTTAATTCACATTCTAGTTTTTTTTATTAGTCCGAGTATTTTATTAATCCAATATGTACAGAATTAATTTAGTGATTTAGAAGAGATGGATAATTTAAAATTAGGCATTGAAAACATACAGGAAGTTGGGGAATTCTGCTATCTATGTAGTAAAATAATGAAGGATGGTAGAAGCACAAGTGATATCAAAAGTACGATTTCTCAAGTTAGAAAAGCCTTTCAAGTCAAAAACCACTTTCTGACTACAAACATTGATTTACAGATTAGGAAAAATTTCTGAAAACACTATGTATGGAGTGTAGCATTATACGGGAGTGAAATGTGGGTGGTAACGGCTGTAGATAGGAAGAAAATAGAATTTTTTAAAATATGATGTTATAGGAAAATATTAAAGATTATATGGATGGACAAAATAAGTAATTTAAAGGTTCTTAGACAAGTGGATGAAAAAAGAAGTATATGGAAACATCTTACCAGAAGAAGGGATAGGCTAGCGCGGGCATATCTTAAGACATCCAGGTATTGGTCTATCAATAATGGAGGGTAAATTGAGGAAGTGAATTGTAGGGGGAGGCAAAGATTAGAGTATTTAAAGCAAATTACAAAATACGAGTATGTAGGTATTACAGGTATGTAGATATGAAACGACTTGCACAAGATAGAACAACATCAAACCAGTCGAAAACTGATGACAAAAAAATGTACAGAATAATTAAAAATTCAACAGCAGTCTCTCTCACTGCTTTCTGTCTGTCTACACAAAATGCAGGGTGATTCACGAAGATATGCAGAAACTTTGAGAGCCCATTGTACATGTAAAAATAATGAAAAAAGTTTACATAAACATGGGTCCGGAAATGCTCCGTTACCGAGTAACGGCTAGCGAAAGATTTTGCCCGGATTTCAGCTCACCAGGTGAAATGAGGTCTTCCTGAAATTCTGGTAAGGTAGATTAAGGGACGTATTCAATCGTTTCTTATGGTTTTTGACCTGATAAATTAAATAAAACAGGTCCCAGAACTGTAAGTTAAATAGTTTTTGAGAAAACCAGTGTCAAATGCAAAAAATGCAGTGAAAAAAACACATTTTTTCATCTTAGTTTTTCCAGTTAATTTTACTTTGTACTCTTATGAATAAAAATTCATTTAATCAAACATCTATTCGCTTTATGTGTTCTTAATTTACACCGGTTTGTTCAGAATAAAATTTTCTACATGTTTTATTCAAAAATGTTAAGTTTTTTTTGGTGAAATAACAAAGTTATTCTTGCCCAAAGATAAAATAATGTGTTTTTCACTCCATTTTTTGAATTTTTGACACTGATTTTCTTAAAAACTATTTAACTTACAGTTCTGGGACCTGTTTTATTTAATTTATCAGATCGAAACCCATAAGAAATGATTGAATTCGCCCCTTAATCTACCTTACCAGAATTCCAGGAAGACCTCATTTCACCTGGTGAGCTGAAATCCGGGCGAAACTTTCGCTAGCCGTAACTCGGAAATGAAGCATTTCCGGACCCATGTTTATATAAACTTTTTTCATTATTTTTACATGTACAATGAGCTCCTAAAGTTTCTTCATATCTTCGTGAATCACCCTGTATAGGCAGAAAAAGTTGTTACACTGGACGTAGCTCTCGCCGATTTTGTTAGGCGGCCGGAGCGGCAAGGCATCCGGCGGCGTAATTGCATTTGAAAAGCGGAGAAATTAACCTTCGCTGCTTTCTCGGAGAGGAGCGGCCGCTGGCTAGGTGAGTCGAAGAGGAGGGGTCAGTAAGGAGAGCAAAAGAGTGTGCTCAATGTTGAGTGTTTCAATGTATCTCCGTGTCGACCATCCCGCGGAGAAGATTGATATTGGCTGACTAACTAACTGACTAACTGCCTTCAACTAGCCGAGCCCCGCCGCATGTGTTAGCCACTCGTAGTCGTACAAGCGCTGTTCGGCCCAATTCACACAGAACGGACGTCGGGCGAAGACGTGGCGCGGACTTTTGTCCCTTTCGCGTCTTTCCATGTTAAACTGTGGAACAATGTAAACAGAAGTGACGTGGCGCGGGCGGCCGCCATCCTGTCCCTGCCACGTCTCTTCGCCGTCGCTCGTGGCGTACAAGAAAGGGCTCGCCAGTTCCGCACCACTCGTCTCTCCGTATAGTTTTCATCAAAATGCGGGATAATGTTGAGTTTAACATTGAATTCTGCGAAGAAGTGAAGAAGTCTCGTTCTTTCTTGCCTCTTCTGTGTGCATTGCATGAGTCACGTCACCGCCACGCCCGTGCCAGGTCTTCGCCCGACGTCCGTACTGTGTGAATTGGGCCTTAGAAGTTTCTGTCTCCGCTATCTCGCGGCAGCAGAAGCAACCACCTCACAGCGTTCGCAGCCAAAACACTTACGACGGACCGGCGTAGAAATAGTATGATATCAAAGTTATGTTTTCGTGTAAAATTTACGAAATTGATAAGAAAAAGTAAAGTTAGTTTTTCACACCAGATTTTTAAACCACTTTAAGTAATCATTATATTAAATCTGACATTAATTTATTTTGTCTCATTACAGTTTGGAAGTTAAATGAAGATATAGACAGCTGTCGTTATTATTTTGAGCGTCAGGCTAATACCGAAGACCCAATAATTGTTATTCCACAACTGATTTACGAATAGGGGCGGTCAATTGTTACACTTACCAGTACAGAATAAAAAATACCATTACTTTTACTGTAAACAATACTTTTATTAAAATTATATTTTGAACCAAAAAGACATGAATGAAATTATAATTCGTATTTACTAACAACTTCTAGCGTAGTACCAAAGTCAATAAAACAATAAGTTGTATTTTAATACCTATTCATACTTATTTTTATTTGGCCCTTGACCCTTTTTTGAAAAGGCTATAATTATTTAAATATTGTAATACCTCTAAGCCTAGGTTCGCTAGGGATTTCGATAAAATAAAAAATAATAAACAGACTTCTTTAAAGTTATAAAATATTATTTATTGACGCAATTTATTATTAAACTTAGATTACTAACAAATTGTAATCAAAATACTTAATTTAAATTAATTACAAAAAAGTAAATCCTTAATCTTAACCAACAATACCAATCAATTTACATTTAACATTTATCTCTAACCTACAATAAAATACAACGTATACCTGGTGTTCCACGGATTTTGAACCGTAGGGATATAGCATTGATTTTCATTAGTTTGTTAATTTTTTTCCACGAGTAAATGAAGACTTGTTATATTCAGGAATCATTAGAAAATATTTAGACCTTTTAAAAAAATATAAATGTTGATACATTTTAACTTAAATACAGAAATACAGAAATTTCTAACTGTTTTCCATATAGGTATTTGTAAATTTTATCAACTTTTCGCATTGTTATGTTAAGAGTAATGGTAACGTTCTGGTCCGGAGATTTAAAGATAGGCAGCTCGAATCCATCAGCGGTAAATTTTTTTATTTTTCAAAAAGTACTTTACCTAAAATTTAACTAAACAATTAATTACCTACAGTTGAGCCGTTCTTAGTTTGCTCCTACTGTCAACAAACAAATACCACCTACTACAGGGTGCACGCTAGAGTCTGCGAATTTACGGATGTCGTATTCCTATTAAGTTAACTATTTTTTAAATCATAAGTACTTAAAGTACTTAAAACATCAGTCATAATATAATGTAGGCCTAACAATTTCATTTAAAAAATACTTTTAAAAGTATTTTGTATTTAAATACTTTTGAAAGTATTTTGTTGTTACTTTTTAATCAGCGTGTACACATTTTGATATAATGCGCATGCTCAGTGACGTCATTATTTGTTTACATTAGGAGCAAACTACGAGAAGCTGGACTTTACTTATTTATTTTTTAATTTTTATAATTTGTTTTATCATCTAAAATTATTTACTTAATTTTTTGGAAGCAAATTCAGTATCTCAATATTTCCTTCAGCAACATTTAATTTACAGAGACAGCTGATTGTTGCAATATTTTTAGATGATAAAAAATATTGTCAGAATTAAAAGATAAATAATTAATTAATTTTTTTTATTATTTACAATATTTTTTGAAAATTAAAAAAAATTTCACCGCTGGTGGATTCGATCCACCTATCTTTACATCTGCGGACCAGAACGTTACCATTACTCCTAACATAACGATAAAATTTACAATACTTAAATGGAAAGCGGTTACAAGTTTATGTATTTCTGTATTTAAGTTAGAATACAGCTTAAAATGTATCAAAATTGATATTTTTTTAAAAGGTCTAAACGTTTTTTAATGATTCCTGATTATAATAAGTTTTTATTTATTCGTGGGAAGAAAATATTAACAAAATAATGACAATCAATGCTACTTCTCTATGGTTCAAATTCCGTGGGACATCCGGTAGATTCTACAGTCACGAGAATGCCTTTTATGTTTGAATGGGCTGTGAGGAAGGAAAGTAAAATTTAACAGTGCTGCCAATCTCAACAGTGAGACACGAGAATGCCTTTTGTCTATGAATGGGCTGTGAGGAAGGGAAGTAAAATTTAACAGTGCTGCCAATCTCAACAGTGAGACACGAGAATGCCTTTTATGTATGAATGGGCTGTGAGGAAGGAAAGTAAAATTTAACAGTGCTGCCAATCTCAACAGTGAGACACGAGAATGCCTTTTGTGTATGAATGGGCTGTGAGGAAGGGAAGTAAAATTTAACAGTGCTGCCAATCTCAACAGTGAGACACGAGAATGCCTTTTATGTATGAATGGGCTGTGAGGTAGGAAAGTAAAATTTAACAGTGCTGCCAATCTCAACAGTGAGACACGAGAATGCCTTTTGTGTATGAATGGGCTGTGAGGAAGGGAAGTAAAATTTAACAGTACTGCCAACCTCAACAGTGAGACACTACATTTCACTACCGTGCAGTTACTACATACATTCTGTAGCTGTGATTTATTGGCGAGAAAATATTTTCTTCATTTTGCACCTCGTTCAACTTTACCCGTGGGCAAATATTTTAATATGAACTAAAAAATAATAAAAAATTTGGGCGCCAGCTCTATCAGCAGAGCAGTAGAAAAATAAATAAATAAGACTATTATCTCCTTGCTTTAAACTAAATATTTAATTAATCTACTGTTAACTAAATTAACTAACTACTAACAAAATTATCCTTAAATTACAAAATTAAAAAATATAGCCAACCTTTCTTCTGCCGCGACTTTAATACAAAAACAAAACAATTTAAACAAACCCTTTATAAATATGAAATGAATTTACCTCAAATATTTTTCCCCTTTCTTCTTCTTCTCCTCGTTCTCCTGGTCACCCTCGTTCTCCTTCTGACTTCTGCAAAAACTGCTCCTTCTTTACTAACTATTCCACTCTTAAGTCCCAATGGAACTGATTCTAATTTTCTAGTTCCGAATTAGGAAATCTCTAGTTGACAAGCCTCCCACTCCCACCACCGTTAAACCAACCTAGAGGGCCAACAGGAAGAATGTTTTATCACTAATGTTAGATTATATTGTTCATTATTTGCATTGGCAAGAGAGTGTTCCACTTTGCATTTGTGTGAGTGTTCCACACCAAATTTTTTAGCCTCAACTTCACAACGTATTATTACACTGTATATTAGATTTCGTTCGGCACTGTGAATAACCCAACCACGTTTTCGCGAAACCAACAATTCTGTTTACGGTAACAAACAGTTTATTTCGTTTTCATGCAGCAAGAGGCTCCTTGGCACAAAGCCAGAACAGTTACCAATTTTCTTAGAGAAAATAACTTGAAATAACTTCCTTCCCTGGCAAGGTAACAACCGTGATACAAATCCGATAAGAAAATTTTGGGCGATGGTTAGAAAAGAACTGAAAAATCTGATGTGAAACACTCACACAACTTTCTCTGGCCAATGCAAATAATGAACAACATAATCTAACATTAGTAATAAAACATTAGAAATAAACAAAATACTAACCTCAATAACCATAACCTTATTTTAATCATGAGTGAAAGACGCAAAATAAAAATCAACCTGAGTTGGGCTTAAAAATACGGAAAATTATTCTTTCACGCTAAATTAGGCTCTATAGAGAATAATGCTTAAATAAATGTTGTAGATTTCTTAATTTCCTATAAATTTTATTATTACACTTTTGTCATAAAATGCATACTAAGGCTGAAATCATAAAAAAAATCGATTTTTTTACACGTTTTCGTGAGAAAAAAACAAAAATCGCTAATTACCGCTAAGGTAAGCGTTTACAAAAAAATGTTTAAAATAAAAGTTGTAGGAGTTAAAATTCTCTACAACTTCTATTAATACATTTTTGCAGTAAAATGCACACTAAAGCCGTAATCTTAAAAAAAACAATTTTTTACCTGAAAACAGTCTTTCCAAGAATTTCAGCAGATATTACGCCTACCCTATCTTGTAAAGCATAAATAATTTAATTAACGAGGCGATTTTTAAAAAAGAAATTGTAGGACCTGTTTTTAAGAAAATCGCAAAAAAGTGAAAAATTACGCGAATAAACTACTACTTCTGGTTGACCTATTTTGATGAAAATAATAGTGTCGGGTTCGGTAGTGGTGTCTAACTTTTAAGTTTCAAGTTCGTATGATATTCTGTTCTTGAGATATTCTATTCACACACACACACACACACACACACACACACACACACACTACACCACACCACACCACACCACACCAACTGCTTAAAACATGTTTTTTTAGGTTCAGGGGGTCTGAAAACGTGTAGATCCAGTTAAAACTCGATTTCGAAAAATAAACATTTTTTTTTTTTTAATTCCTAATATGTGTACGTTGCAATCTGTTCAATTCAGAACAATAAGCAACCCCATGACCCAATGAGATGAGGATGATGTGTATGACGTGTAAATGAGGTGTAGTCTTGTACAGACCCAGGTCGACCACTCCTGAGAGAGTATGGTTAATTAAACCCCAACCATCAAAGTACCCCGGCAACCACTGTCTAGTATTCAAATCGGTATAAAAGTAACTACTTTTACTAAAAAATAAACATGAAAACAAAACTTTCCTTTCTTATGTAATCATGTAAGCAAACGAAAGAAAAAAAAGATAATCATGACAAAGACTTATCTCGTAGCTGCACTCATCAGAATATAGCACAGAGACAAAATAATTTAAGGAAATTATCCGTGAGTATAATAATTTGGACATATTTTTACATAAAAAGTTAGAACCCGGGACCTCCGTTTAAAGTCATACTTACCTAACAACTGGGCCACGGGTAGCCAAATTCAATATTGTTTGACGTGTAAATAACGAAGTGATATTTAAATAAACGTTTTGTTTTTTTAATATCCTAACTTAATGAACTCAATAAAACATGTTATGTGTAATTATTTCTACCTTTTATATATTATAATTAAATTAATTTAGATAAAGTCCATTAAGTACATTCATATATTTTAATAGTAAAAACGGGTGTTAAAAAAATTTAACCACGTTAAATTTTAATCAGTCAACATTTCAGGTTATTCTTACTCCTTTAAAATTTATGCCTAAAACGTTTTTGAATACCCAGTTCTTTTTCTAAGTTGACTATCATTTGTAATATAATTTAAATTTATGGTTATTATATTGGATATTACAATTTTCTTATTATTGTTCTACATTAACAAAAATATTATAAAAAAACCTCTTCTGTAAATTTATAACCACTGTTTTAAACTTCTTCTTAGGTGTTCCACGTTTAATAAAACGTAGTAGTGTTTAACAATACAAATTCGAAATAAGTAAATCACTATGAAAGGTAAGGTAAATTAACATTGTCTAGCCAGTACTATAGTACCCGTCTCAAACAAAGTCGGTTGGATTTGAAAATATTTGAAAATCGAACTAACGGAAAAATTTAACGCTGCACCTAAAAATTAAAGTCTGTTGTTTCCTGCGTGGATCTGACTAAAATTTTTTGGTTTAAAAATTTGTTGGAGATCAGAAATTTATGCATAAAAATAATCCAGTTTTTTCCGGTTTTCCTTTAAGGGGAGACTCTATGATGGTTTTAACTGAAACTTTTGAATTTTGGTGTTTTATGTTTTTTAATATCACAGATCAACAATGGAAAAAGTGTATAAAAACTAATGACTGATTCTTATAGATTTTTGTGTGCTGATTTCAGGGAAAATAGTCAAAAAAATCCATCACGTACCATTTTTTCACAATATTGACTAGTTTTAATATTGTCAAAATTAATAAATAAATATAATTAATAATTTCTAAATCATGAAATAAAAAATGTGGCCGGAATTAATTTTGTTGATATTTTGTCTTTACTATCGGTTTCATAATCATAGACACCCGAGTTTGAACCCTTGCCTTTGCGAAACTATAAGTCAGATTTTAACATAATTTACATCTAAATCTACCTCATTTCATTCTGCGTTGACCCTTAATAAACCTATATTGTAAATGTTGTTTAAAAATTATCATATCGAGGCTGGAAGACAAAAAGACATGGTGTTTTGCTACCGCAACAAATTTCATGCGATTAGAGGCGTGTAACTAGATATTTATGTGCCCAAAAAATTTTAAATTTGAACACAACATTGACAATTATATCCTTACACCGTGTACTAAATTTCAAATTTGTACATTATTTAAATTTTGATTTATTAACAATATTTTGAACCCTTGCTATCTCGGTTTCCGCTCGATCGTTCGGCACGGGCAAACTATCGTTTTATTCAGCGTAAAAAACTAAGTACAAATACATTATAACGTAAAATTTTGATGGGCCAATGTTGTAGTAGAATTTTAAAAATGTTTTTAAATATACTGGGTAATGCGGGGGATGGGCGCTGCTATCCATGTTGCTTGAATCTGACTGTCTACCTAAATTGACAGACTGCATTGTCAATTCAGGTAGACAGTTCGACAGGATGTCACGTACATAAACTGGTAGCATGGACAGTAGCGCTCTCCTCTCGCATTACCCAGTCTTTTTTTCAAATTTAAAAAATTCTACCACAACATTGATCCATCAATATTTCATGTTATAATAAATTTGTACTAAGATTTTTACGCTGAATAAAACGATAGTTTGCCCGTGCCCAACGATCGAGCAGTTACCGAGATACCAAGGCTTCAGAATATTGTTAATAAATTAAAATTTAAATAATTTACGATTTTGAAACTTAGTACACACTGTAAGGATAAAATTGTCTATATTTTGTTGAAATTTCAAACTTTGCTGTCGAATAATTATTGAGTTACATGTCTCTAAACGCATGAAATTTGTTGCGGTAGCAAATGAACCGGGTCTTTTTGTCTCCAACCTCGAAATGGCAATTTTGAAACAACATTTAAAATATTCGATTATTTTAGGTGAACGCAGAATATAATGAGCTAAATTTTGTTGTAAAATATGTTGAAATTCGACTCATAGTTTTGGAGATGCAACGGTTCAAACTCGGGTGTCTATGATTATGAAACCGATAGTGGTTAGTTTATTAGTTTGGTTATAAGGAAAAAGTATTTACTCCATACTTTTCTGTTGACCCTGCAGGGTATTATTAGAACACGGGACCAAAAAATGTAATACAGAAAAATTTGGTTGATCCACTGAAAGTACTCCTACCTCCTCTAAGCATTAAACTCTGATTGATGAAACAATTCGTAAAAGCTTTATCAAACAAAGTAGATTGTTAAGCCAAAAGTTTCCACAACTGTCAAAAGCCAAAGTAAAAGAAGACGTTTTCACTAAATCAGACAATCGTAAACTTTTCAAAAAAAATGAAGCCTTTTAAACCAAATAGGAAGTCATTGAAATCAAAAAGCATGAAAATCATTTGAAGAAGTCGTAAAGAAATTTCTTGGGAACAATAAAAACCCGAATTTTAAGTGCGTAGTGGAAAACATGCTAAATAAATCCCAAGACTTGGGTTGTTCAATGAGCTTGAAAGTGCATTTTCTGAATTCTTATATTGATTACTTCTCTGAAAATCTTGGTAATATAAGTGAAGAACAAGGTGAAAGATTTCATCAAGATATAAAGGAAACGGAACGCTGATATCAGGGAAGGTAGAATGTGAACATGATTGCAGAATACTGTTGGTGCTTCCATAAAGATAATCCGCAAGCTAACTACAACAGAAAATCTGGCCTGAGAAGCGTTGAAAGGAAAAGAAAAAGGCAGTATTACAATAAATAAAAGTTTTCCATAAGAATTATGTATATACAACCATATTCTTTATTTACTTTTTTAGTGTTGGGAAAAAATGGTGGCCATATTTGAAATCAGCGCACAAAATAACATTGAAATCAGTTATCAGATTACAAACAACTTTCAATTTCATAAATTTTGTTGACCTGTGTAATTTTGTCGTAGACCTTGTTTACTGATGTCGGATCAAGTGGCCAGACGGCGGGTTTTTGTTTGGTAAGGCGGTTGAGGCCTCCTTGGGGTTAGACAAGGACGCCTCAATTAAGTCCAACACTCTTTCCTCCATCGTGAGGCAGTGAACATGAGATTTTTCGCCGCCTTGGATATAAAAAAAACTTCTACAGAGATTGATTTTCATTTTGTATCATTCACTCATGATTAAAATTACGTTATATTTTTACTTTCTCTTGCCTATATGAATATATAGGAAGGAAAGTATTGTTTTCATGTCGATTTTTCGAAATCGAGTTTTCACCGGATCTATACGTTTTCAGACCCCCTGAACCCAAAAAACATGTTTTTAGCGATTGGTCTGTGTGTGTGTCTGTGTGTGTGTGTGTGTGTGTGTGTGTGTGTGTGTGTGTGTGTGTGTGTGTGTGTGTGTGTGTGTGAACAGAATATCTCAAGAACGGAACATCGTACGAACTTGAAACTTGAAACTTAAGTTACATATCACTACCGGACCCGACACGAACATTTTCATCAAAATCGGTCAACCGGAAGTAGTAGTTTATTCGTATAATTTTTCAGTTTTTTGCGATTTTCTCAAAAACTGGTCCTACGATTTTTTTTAAAATCGCCTATTTTACTCAATTTTTTATTCTCTACAAGATAGGGTAGGCGCCATGTTTGCTGAAATTCTCGGTGAGGCTGTTATCACGTAAAAACATTGTTTTTTTAAGATTACGGCTTTAATATAAATTTTAGCGCAAAAACTTATATAATAAAAGTTGTACAGAATTTAAAAACCTACAACTTTTATTTCAAACAATTTTTTGTATAACGCTTAGTTTAGCGGTAATTTGCGATTTTCTGTTTCTTTTCTCACGAAAACGTGAGAAAAATCGATTTTTTTAACATTTCGGCCTTAGTATGCATTTTACGACAAAAGTGTATATAATTAAATTTATAGAAAATTAAAAGATCTACAACTTTTATTTAAAGCATTTTTCTCTACAGAGCCTAGTTTAGAGAGAAAGAGTGATTTTCCGTATTTCTAAGCCAAACTGAGGTTGATTTTCATTTTGCATCATTCACTCATGATTAAAGTAAGGTTATGTTTTTGAGGTTAGTTTTTGTTTATTTCTAATATTTTATTAATAATGTTAGGTTTATTGTTAATTATTTTCATTGGCAAGAGAAAGTTGTGTGAGTGTTTCACACCAGATTTTTCAATTTAATCTGTCAGATCACAAAATTAAATACAAAATAACAAATCACATAGACTTTTACAAATTTTTTTCTACGTTTTTTTGCATATTACTAATTGTTGGAGCAATTAAGAAAGTCAAAAAAATGCCGGTATGTGTGCGTGTACAAGATGAATAAACTAGTAAAAGTTTCAGCCCGGTATGTTTAATGGTTTCCGAGAAAAATGCACCTAAAATTTAAAAAATCTAAATTTACGAGAACAGGCAAAAACAAAAAACCAAAACCAAAACATGAACCATGAGCTGAAAATATTAAAAAAAAGGATGCAGATATTTTAAAATCTAAAATTCCTTTTGTTTTAAATTATCAGTATAAAATTACGAAAATAATTCGTTCTTGATTACATCATAATTTTTCTGGGTAGACCTAGTAAAAACTTAATTTGTTCATTAAAATAATGTTTTTGACGTAATTTAATATTTTTTCTTGTAGATCTAGGGCTGAACTATTGAAAAACCGGTAATTGAAATTTTCAGTCAAAACCATCATACAGTCTTGCCTTAATAATAATTCACACAAGTTAAGTGTTTTATTATTTAAATTAGCAAGAGAAAATTGTGTGAGTAATTCACACCTGATTTTTGTATAATTACAATTTTAAGATGTTTTGGTGTTCATTTCCCCCCCTTTAACTACTATTATCTACTTATATCGGGCCTTTTTTCTTTACTTAACATTATCATACGATTTTCGTTCATTAATATCGTCAATTTTCTTTTACAGGGATTTTAATTCTTTTAGTATCTGTTTTATATTGTTGCGAGTATTCAAGTTCAAAGTCAGTCATTGAACAGAAACCTCCCTCTAGTCCCAGTAAATACTCTCTCAAAATCTTGAAAGACGTAATCAAATTTGCTGGATGTAAACTAGAACGGGACTGCAAAAAAAAATCCATCGATGTAACAGTTTGTGGAGCAGAATTGTCTACAGGAAAGAAACTCGATTTTGAGTCACTTTGCAAACTATCCAAAGAGATATGTGGCGGATATGAGGGTAATAGAATTTTAACTTTAATTATAAGCAAACAAACTGCTCTGGAAATATATTTTTACTTTCTCTTGCCTATATGAATATATAGGAAGGAAAGTATTGTTTTCATGTCGATTTTTCGAAATCGAGTTTTCACCGGATCTATACGTTTTCAGACCCCCTGAATCCAAAAAACATGTTTTTAGCGATTGGTCTGCGTGTGTGTGTGTGTGTGAACGGAATATCTCAAGAACGGAACAACGTACGAACTTGAAACTTGAAACTTAAGTTACATACCACTACCGGACCCGACACGAACATTTTTATCAAAATCGGTCAACCGGAAGTAGTAGTTTATTCGTGTCTCATTTTTTACTTTTTTGCAATTTTCTCAAAAACAGCTCCTACGATTTTTGTTTAAAAGTCAACTCATTTACTACATTTTCTTTATGTTCTACAAGATAGGGTACGCGCTATGTCTGCTGAAATTCTTGGGGAGGCTGTTCTCTCATAAAAAAATGGTATTTTTAATATTGCGGCTTTATATGCATTTTAGGACAAAAGTGTACATTATAAAAGCTGTAGACAATTAAAAATCTACGACTATTATTTCAAATATTTTTTGAGCAACGCTTAAATTAGTTGTAGTTCGTGATTTTCTGTTTCTTTTTCATGAAAATTTGTTCAGAAAAATTGGGGTTTTTAAGATTTCGGTCTTATTATGTATTTTACGACAAAAATTTATAAATAATAAAATTTATAGAAAATTAAAATATCTACAACTTTATTTAGAGCCTAAATTAGCGTTGAAGAGTGATTTTTCGCATTATTAAAACAGACTAAGGTTTGGTTTAAATTTCGTATAATTCACTGTTGATTAAAATAAGGTTATGTTTTTTGAGATTAGTTTTTTTGTTAATTTCTAATGTTTTATTACTAAATTAGATTATATTGTTGATTATTTGCATTGGAAATATAAAGTCGTGTGAGTGTTTCTTACTAGATTTTTGCACTAGTATTTGTTAATTTCTATCCTTATTATATACAATCGCAAGGACACTGACTGACTGATTGACATAAATTCTAACCTATAAGGAGGCCTCGGAGAGTGTTTTTCGTTGGGACCTTTTCTCTCCGTCTTGCGCTAAAACCGGCCAGGAAATTGCCAATTTTCACCTAACCCTCTTAGGGGTTGCAGGGTTTTAGGGGTAGTTTTTAAAAATTCTTAACGGTGCTTTAAATCGAAAAAAATTATTGATTATTTTTTCTTCGTCTCGTTGAGGTAGGCTGGGTCAATATGTTTAAAAACATTTTCACTCCTTCCTGGAGCTTCCACGCCACGGAGAAGGGGAAAATTTTCACATTAAAAAAACGAAAAATTCACAGCCATCTGGGCGCTTTACACGGCTTAACTGGTTATTGTACCGTATCCGCCTGGTGCTAAAACGCCCAGGAAAAATACGAAACCGTAAACTTTTTACCTAATTTATGGCGTTTGGAGGAGGGGAAAAATAAGAGAAAATTTAAAATACAATTTTTACAAAATCTTTTAAATGCAACGTTTTCAGCTTTTAAAAGTACATATGTTTAAGTTTAGCAGGAAATTTCACGGGTACCCATCACTCCATAAAATTGAATAAACTAATTTTCTCTGTATTAAGAATTTTTGTGAAGTTTTTACTATATATTCTCGTTAGTTCTGCATTAAAGCTGCACGATTAGCCTGGATTGAACGCCGTGATTTTTTATTTAGAGTGGTGGTGGAGGAGGCGATTTCTTTGGACGCGTTATAGAGGCTTCCCAGCGAAAAAGTCACCGACACCTTTTTTGTCGGGAATCAGCTGAAACGTAACGTCCAATTAACGGATTTCAAAAATATTCAACCATTTTCTGGAAAACCGGGATAAAAACAACGAATTTCGGGATTTTCAAAATTTATTTTTAAAAATTCATGATAAATCGCCGTTAATATGTAGACACTTTTTTATTTTTTTATATAAAGTATTTTTTGGTGTAAAAATCGATTTTGTTGCCTAAAATACGGTTAAAAGTGACCCTGATTTTATAAATGGATTTGAAATTTTGAAACGCCATTTTAGACCCCAAGCACTTCAGCAATCAACTTGGCTATGCGTTTTTTCAATTTTTGAGCTAAAGAAATACTACTTTACCGAATTTCAAAGTTCTACTACTTACCTAAGGTCTTACAGACCCGTAAACAGGGTTTTTTACTCCAATTTGAAAACCAGTGGATTATAAAGAAAACGTCCTCTGAGACATTTGTTTTTTTTTACAAGAGGTATTTTACAAATGAGTTTTTAAAAAAATCCGTCGTTAAACTCTTGGAGTTAAAACTTTTACAATGGCCTCCTGGAGTGAAGAAGCACTTTATTGCAATACATTATGTTTGGCCAGTTTAAGGAGGTGCTTATGTAAAGCCCCAGCATGTTTTTAGCTTCATAAATGCCAAAGAAATTACAGGGGAGTGAAAAGTTTAAAAATTGTAATTTTGACGTAACCAATATTAAAATTCGGGATTTAACACATTTTGCACACGGATATTTTGCTGATGGTTCGTTGTGCTTAATTGGAATTTTGTAGCACATTAATAAATTAATAATAATCAATTAAGAAATACGCGAAAAACGCATATTTTTATCGGTCATTGTTTTCAAATTTCTCCGTGGGGCGGCGCTTTCTTTATTCTCAAAGGCGCGAAAAATATTTTTGTTTTTACTTCAATCGACAAAAATCTATTTAAAATGTTGCCGGTAGACCTTTTGTTATTACTAATATTAACGATTTTTTAACGGAGATTCTGAAAATAAAATCGCTGAAGCGATACAGGGTACTCCCGAATAATTACGGTGATTTAAATTATTTGCATCAAGTGTTAACTTAAAATTATATTTGAAAATTCATGATAAATCAAGGTTATTATGTAGATACTTTTTTATTTCTTTATATTACGTAGTTTTTTGCGTAGAATTCAATTGCTTTGTCTTAGATACGGTAAAAAGTTACCCTGATTTTATAAATGGATTTGAATTTTTTAAATTCTGTTTTTGACCTCAAGCGCTTCAGCAATCAACTTAGCTATGCGTTACTTCGATTTTTGAGCTCAAAAACTAATATTTTATCGAACTTTATAATCTTAACATTGAACCTCAAACTTTAAAAGCTTCACACTGTGAACTTTGAATCTTAATACTGTTTTCCTTCAAATATATAACGTCCAAACCGTAAACTTTCAAACTTTAAACATGAGAATATTTCAGAATACTTTATCAAAATACTCGACAATTGCAACTCTCAATCTTTAAACATCAAAAGCAACCCGAAACTTTCGAACCTCACTTTTTACAATTTCAAACCTTAAAATTATAAAAGTCAAACATTAAAATTCTTACTTTCTAAACGTAAACTTTTAAACATGAAACCTAAACCTAAAAAGGAAAATATCTTCTAACTTAACAATATCTTCTGCCTTAACAGACAGGTGTGGTGTCAATTTATTTACACTTAATCTGTCCGTTGCAGGGCTAAAATAAATAGTTCTGTTTCTTCTCAAATGGTCAGCCAATTAAATGACTGAATGATTTAAGAACAGAAGAGGTAGAAGTGCAAAAGACACGAATCAGAGTTGTCTCCTCTGAAAGTAATGAATTTCATTATACAGCCAGACCCTGTGGTGAATGAAGTGAAGAAGGCATTTGCAGAGTGGAAAATCTGTGCTGTTTAAAGGGCCAGGCATGCTGATAAGCGTATTTTTTCACTCAGTGAGGAAGGCAGTTGTAAACCACCTCACTCCTTGTTTTACGTAGTAAAACCTCTAGAGGTTCAAACCAGCCTATCGTCTGATGACCTAAACAACCACATCTTAAAACCTCAGACTTCAACATTTTAAACTTAAAATATCAATCTATTAAAACGAAAATTTTTAAACGTATAAATTTTGAAATTTTAAAAAGCCACCCATTAAAACTAAAACACGTCATATTTCAAAACTTCAAGGTGCAAATTCAAAAATTAAAACTCCGACCTCTCAACGCCTTTTGAAACATTAACCTCAACTTAAAAACTGATTATTCTTATCCACCTAACCCCTTGACCCAACTTTCCCCTATCCACTTATAAATTCAGATCCACCTAACCCCTTTGGCGGCCGAACTTCACCCTATGACAAAGTGCGGGCGCGCAGCGCCCGTACTTTTATTGTTCTGATCCGCTTAATGTATTCTGATCCACCTACCCCTGTGATGCGAGACACGGAAGCGGCGCGCAGCGCCGCTGGAGTGGCGAGTCCTTTATTATATACAATCGCAAGGACACTGACTGATTGACATAAATTCTAACCTATAACGAGGCCTCGGAGAGTGTTTTTCGTTAGGACCTTTTTTCTCCGTCTTGCGCTGAAACCGGCCAGAAAATTGCCAATTTTCACCTAACCCTCTTAGGGGTTGCAGGGTTTTAGGGGTAGTTTTTAAAAGTTTTTAACGGTGCGTTAAATCGAAAAAAATTATTGATTATTTTTTCTTCGTCTCGTTGAGGTAGGCTGGGTCAATATGTTTAAAAACATTTTCACTCCTACCTGGAGCTTCCACGTCACGGTGAAGGGGAAAATTTTCACATTAAAAAAACGAAAAATTCACAGCCATCTGGGCGCTTTACACGGCTTAACTGGTTATTGTACCGTATCCGCCTGGTGCTAAAACGCCCAGGAAAAATACGAAACCGTAAACTTTTTACCTAATTAATGGTGTTTGGAGGAGGGGAAAAATAAGAGAAAATTTAAAATACAATTTTTACAAAATCTTTTAAATGCAACGTTTTCAGCTTTTAAAAGTACATATGTTTAAGTTTAGCAGGAAATTTCACGGGTACCCATCACTCCATAAAATTGAATAAACTAATTTTCTCTGTATTGCGAATTTATGTGAAGTTTTTATTATATATTATCGTTAGTTCTCCATTAAAACTGCACGATTAGCCTGGATTGAACGCCGTGATTTTTTATTTAGAGTGGTGGTGGAGGAGGTGATTTCTTTGGACGCGTTATAGAGGCTTCCCAGCGAAAAAGTCACCGACACCTTTTTTGTCAGAAATCAGCTGAAACGTAACGTCCAATTAACGGATTTCAAAAATATTTAACCATTTTCTGGAAAACCGGGATAAAAACAACGAATTTCGGGATTTTCAAAATTGAGTTTTAAAAATTCATGATAAATCGCCGTTAATATGTAGACACTTTTTTATTTTTTTATATTAAGTAGTTTTTAGCGTAGAAATCGATTTTGTCGTCTAAAATCCGGTGAAAAGTGACCCTGATTTTATAAATGGATTTGAAATTTTGAAACGCCATTTTAGACCCCAAGCACTTCAGCAATCAACTTGGCTATGCGTTTTTTCAATTTTAGAGCTTAAGAAATACTACTAAACCGAATTTCAAAGTTCTACTACTTACCTAAGGTCTTACAGACCCGTAAACAGGGTTTTTTACTCCAATTTGAAAACCAGTCGATTATAAAGAAAACGTCCTCTGTGACATTTGTTTTTTTCTACAAGAGGTATTTTACAAATGAGTTTTTAAAAAAATCCGTCGTTAAACTCTTGGAGTTAAAATATTTACAATGGCCTCCTGGAGTGTAGAAGCACTTTATTGCAACACATTATGTTTGACCAGTTTAAGGAGGTGCTTATGTAAAGCCCCAGCATGTTTTTAGCTTCATAAATGCCATAGAAATTACAGGGGAGTGAAAAGTTTAAAAATTGTAATTTTGACGTAACCAATATTAAAATTTGGCATTTAACACATTTTGCACATGGATACTTTGCTGATGGTTAGTTGTGCTTAATTGTAATTCTTTAGTACATTTCTAAATTAATAATAATCAATTAAGAAATACGCAAAAAACGCATATCTGTATCGTCCATTGTTTTCAATTTTGTCCGCGGGGCGGCGGTTTCTATATGTTAAGAAGCGGGAAAAATATTTTGTGTTTATAATTCAATCGACAAAAATGTATTTAAAATGTTTCGGTAGACTTTTTGTTATTACTAATATTAACGATTTTTTAACGGAGATTCTGAAAATAAAATCGCTGAAGCGATACAGGGTACTCCCGAATAATTACGGTGATTTAAATTATCTCCATCAAGTTTTAACTTAAAATTATATTTGAAAACTCATGATAAATCGTGGTTATTATGTAGATACTTTTTTATTTCTTTATATTACGTAGTTTTTTGCGTAGAATTCGATTTTTTTGTCCCGGATACGGACAACAGTTACCGTGGTTTTGTAAATGGATTTGAAAAATTAAATCGCAGTTTTTGATTCCAAGTACTTCAGCAATCGACGTGGCTATGCAGTTATCCGATGACTTAGCTCAGGAAGTACTATTTTACTGAATTTAAAAATTGTACTAAATACCTATGACTATCTAGACCCAAAAATAGGTTAAAGTCCCATTTAAAAATGTTTGATCTTGAGAAAAGATTACCCTGAGACATTTGTTTCTTTTACAGAGGTATTTTTCAAATGAGTTTTAAAACGTTGTTTGTAGCCATTTTGTTATTACTAATATTTAACGTTTTTTTAACGGAGATTCTGAAAATAAAGTCGCCGAACCGATACAGGGTACTCCCGAAAATATACGGTGTTTTGAATTAATTGCATTGAGTTTTAACTTAAAATTATATTTGAAAACGCATGATAAATCCAGGTTATTATGTAGATACTTTTTTATTTCTTTATATTACGTAGTTTTTTGCGTAGAATTCAATTGCTTTGTCTTAGATACGGTAAAAAGTTACCCTGATTTTATAAATGGATTTGAATTTTTTAAATTCTGTTTTTGACCTCAAGCGCTTCAGCAATCGACTTAGCTATGCGTTACTTCGATTTTTGAGCTCAAAAACTAATATTTTATCGAACTTTATAATCTTAACATTGAACCTCAAACTTTAAAAGCTTCACACTGTGAACTTTGAATCTTAATACTGTTTTCCTTCAAATATATAACGTCCAAACCGTAAACTTTCAAACTTAAACATGAGAATATTTGAGAATACTTTATCAAAATAGTTGACAATTGCAACTCTCAATCTTTAAACATCAAAAGCAACCCGAAAGTTTCCAACCTCACTTTTTACAATTTCAAACCTTAAAATTATAAAAGTCAAACATTAAAATTCTTACATTCTAAACGTAAATCTCTTAAACATGAAACCTAAACCTAAAAAAGGAAAATATCTTCTAACTTAACAATATCTTCTGCCTTAACAGACAGGTGTGGTGTCAATTTATTTACACTTAATCTGTCCGTTGCAGGGCTAAAATAAATACATCTGTTTCTTCTCAAATGGTCAGCCAATTAAATGACTGAATGATTTTAGAACAGAAGAGGTAGAAGTGCAAAAGACACGAATCAGAGTTGTCTCCTCTGAAAGTAATGAATTTCATTATACAGCCAGACCCTGTGGTGAATGAAGTGAAGAAGGCATTTGCAGAGTGGAAAATCTGTGCTGTTTAGAGGGCCAGGCATGCTGATAAGCGTATTTTTTCACTAAACAAACGAAAATTTTTAAACGTATAAATTTTGAAATTTTAAAAAGCCACCCATTAAAACTAAAACACGTCATATTTCAAAACTTCAAGGTGTAAACTTAAAAATTAAAACTCCGACCTCTCAACGCATTTTGAAACATTAACCTCAACTTAAAAACTGATTATTCTTATCCACGTAACCCCTTGACCCAACTTTCCCCTATCAACTTATAAATTCAGATCCACCTAACCCCTTTGGCGGCCGAACTTTCATGGTTCTGATTCGCTTGTAAAATTCAGATCCACCTAACCCCCTTGGCGGCCGAACTTCACCCTATGACAAAGTGCGGGCGCGCAGCGCCCGTACTTTTATTGTTCTGATCCGCTTATGTATTCTGATCCACCTACCCCTGTGATGCGAGACACGGAAGCGGCGCGCAGCGCCGCTGGAGTGGCGAGTCCTTATTATATACAATCGCAAGGACACTGACTGATTGACATAAATTCTAACCTATAACGAGGCCTCGGAGAGTGTTTTTCGTTAGGACCTTTTTTCTCCGTCTTGCGCTAAAACCGGCCAGGAAATTGCCAATTTTCACCTAACACTCTTAGGGGTTGCAAGGTTTTAGGGGTAGTTTTTCAAAATTCTTAACGGTGCTTTAAATCGAAAAAAATTATAGATTATTTTTTCTTCGTCTCGTTGAGGTAGGCTGGGTCAATATGTTTAAAAACATTTTCACTCCTACCTGGAGCTTCCACGTCACGGTGAAGGGGAAAATTTTCACATTAAAAAAACGAAAAATTCACAGCCATCTGGGCGGTTTACACGGCTTAACTGGTTATTGTACCGTATCCGCCTTGCGCCAAAACGCCCAGGAAAAATACGAAACCGTAAACTTTTTACCTAATTAATGGTGTTTGGAGGAGGGGAAAAATAAGAGAAAATTTAAAATACAATTTTTACAAAATCTTTTAAATGCAACGTTTTCAGCTTTTAAAAGTACATGTGTTTAAGTTTAGCAGGAAATTTCACGGGTACCCATCACTCCATAAAATTGAATAAACTAATTTTCTCTGTATTACGAATTTTTGTGAAGTTTTTACTATATATTCTCGTTAGTTCTGCATTAATGCTGCACGATTAGCCTGGATTGAACGCCGTGATTTTTTATTTAGAGTGGTGGTGGAGGAGGCGATTTCTTTGGACGCGTTATAGAGGCTTCCCAGCGAAAAAGTCACCGACACCTTTTTTGTCGGGAATCAGCTGAAACGTAACGTCCAATTAACGGATTTCAAAAATATTTAACCATTTTCTGGAAAACCGGGATAAAAACAACGAATTTCGGGATTTTCAAAATTGATTTTTAAAAATTCATGATAAATCGCCGTTAATATGTAGACACTTTTTTATTTTTTTATATTAAGTAGTTTTTAGCGTAGAATTCGGTTTTATTGCCTAAAATCCGGTGAAAAGTGACCCTGATTTTACAAAAGGATTTGAAATTTTGAAACGCCATTTTAGACCCCAAGCACTTCAGCAATGAACTTGGCTATGCGTTTTTTCAATTTTTGAGCTAAAGAAATACTACTATACCGAATTTCAAAAGTCTTCTAGTTACCTAAGGTCTTTCAGACCCGTAAACAGGTTTTTTACTCCAATTTGAAAACCAGTCGATTATAAAGAAAATGTCTTCTGAGACATTTGTTTTTTTTTACAAGAGGTATTTTACCAATGAGTTTTTAAAAAAATCCGTCGTTAAACACTTGGAGTTAAAATTTTTACAATGGCCTCCTGGAGTGAAGAAGCACTTTATTGCAATACATTACGTTTGGCCAGTTTAAGGAGGTGCTTATGTAAAGCCCCAGCATGTTTTTAGCTTCATAAATGCCATAGAAATTACAGGGCAGTGAAAAGTTTAAAAATTGTAATTTTGACGTAACCAATATTAAAATTCGGTATTTAACACATTTTGCACACGGATATTTTGCTGATGGTTCGTTGTGCTTAATTGTAATTCTTTAGTACTTTTCTAAATTAATAATAATAAATTCAGAAATACGCGAAAAACGCATATTTGAATCGGTCATTGTTTTCAATTTTCTCCGTGGGGCGGCGCTTTCTTCATTTTCAAACGCGGGAAATATATTTTGTGTTTTTACTTCAATCGACAAAAATGTATTTAAAATTTTGCCGGTAGACTTTTTGTTATTACTAATATTAACGATTTTTTAACGGAGATTCTGAAAATAAAATCGCTGAAGCGATACAGGATACTCCCGAATAATTACGGTGATTTAAATTCTTTGCATGAAGTTTTAACTTAAAATTTTATTTGAAAACTCATGATAAATCGTGGTTATTATGTAGATACTTTTTTATTTCTTTATATTACGTAGTTTTTTGCGTAGAATTCAATTGCTTTGTCTTAGATACGGTAAAAAGTTACCCTGATTTTATAAATGGATTTGAATTTTTTAAATTCTGTTTTTGACCTCAAGCGCTTCAGCAATCGACTTAGCTATGCGTTACTTCGATTTTTGAGCTCAAAAACTAATATTTTATCGAACTTTATAATCTTAACATTGAACCTCAAACTTTAAAAGCTTCACACTGTGAACTTTGAATCTTAATACTGTTTTCCTTCAAATATATAACGTCCAAACCGTAAACTTTCAAACTTTAAACATGAGAATATTTCAGAATACTTTATCAAAATACTCGACAATTGCAACTCTCAATCTTTAAACATCAAAAGCAACCCGAAACTTTCGAACCTCACTTTTTACAATTTCAAACCTTAAAATTATAAAAGTCAAACATTAAAATTCTTACTTTCTAAACGTAAACTTTTAAACATGAAACCTAAACCTAAAAAGGAAAATATCTTCTAACTTAACAATATCTTCTGCCTTAACAGACAGGTGTGGTGTCAATTTATTTACACTTAATCTGTCCGTTGCAGGGCTAAAATAAATAGTTCTGTTTCTTCTCAAATGGTCAGCCAATTAAATGACTGAATGATTTAAGAACAGAAGAGGTAGAAGTGCAAAAGACACGAATCAGAGTTGTCTCCTCTGAAAGTAATGAATTTCATTATACAGCCAGACCCTGTGGTGAATGAAGTGAAGAAGGCATTTGCAGAGTGGAAAATCTGTGCTGTTTAAAAAGCCAGGCATGCTGATAAGCGTATTTTTTCACTCAGTGAGGAAGGCAGTTGTAAACCACCTCACTCCTTGTTTTACGTAGTAAAACCTCTAGAGGTTCAAACCAGCCTATCGTCTGATGACCTAAACAACCACATCTTAAAACCTCAGACTTCAACATTTTAAACTTAAAATATCAATCCATTAAGACGAAAATTTTTAAACGTATAAATTTTGAAATTTTAAAAAGCCACCCATTAAAACTAAAACACGTCATATTTCAAAACTTCAAGGTGTAAACTATAAACATTGACACATCGACCTCTCAAAGCCTTTTGAAACAATTATAATTGATAATTCTTATCCACCTAACCCTTTGACCAAACTTTCCCTTATCAACTTATGAATTCTAATCCACCTAACCCCTTTGGCGGCCAAACTTCACCTTATGACAAAGTGCGGGCGCGCAGCGCCCGTACTTTTATTGTTCTGATCCGCTTAATGTATTCTGATCCACCTACCCCTGTGATGCGAGACACGGAAGCGGCGCGCAGCGCCGCTGGAGTGGCGAGTCTATATTATATAAAGCTCCAATGTCACTCACTCACTGATGGAAATTCGCAGCCCAAACGAAGCCTCTGAGCCCAAAAACCGTAAGGACCTTTTTTCTTCCCCTGTCGCTGAAACCGACGGGAAAAATATGACTTTCGGGTTTTCACCTTCGGGGGGCGCAGGGGGGGCTCCCGTAAATTTTGAGCTTTTGAACGGGGGGTCGTAGCGACACCGTCATGCGCCCGATCGCTTCATCTCGATGAGTTATGAAGATTGCACACCAAAAACGCCCCAAAAATCCACCCCTGAAGCTTCCAGGGGTCTGAAAAGGGGCGATTTTGGACCCGCAAAAAACGAAAAAATCACAGCCATCTGGGCGCATCGCTCAAAAAAACCGACACCGTGATCCCCTTCACCTATAGCTAGAACCCCCAGGAAAAATCCGAAACCTGAGGTCAGCCCTTCCGGGGGGGCGCTATAAGGGGTTGAAATTTTGAACTCCTAAACGGTGCTTCCTAGCGTAAATATGTATAGAACCTTTTTTGTTGCTCTTCCAAAATGCTTTAAAAACATTTTTTTAAAGTCGCTCAAAAACGACCGGTTCGCTCAAAAAACCCAAAAAACGAAATTTAGGCTTTTTGGGGGTTGCGAATTTCAGGTTTTCATTTTTGTACGCCCCGGAATAAATCTTGATGCCGGTTTTCATTTTTCGTCGGCTTACCCTATCGACCGGAAGTACGAAAAATTTTTGAAACCTTAAGTCTCGGACCTGTGAGGGGTGCTACGCAACCCCAAAATTTTAAAAAAATTCAAATTTTCAAAATTTTTAAAATCTTTTAACAGTATCTTGTTTTTCGTTAAAAATACTCAAAAATGGGTATTTTCGAATTATTTCGAAACCACCCCCTATACCTAAGGGGGGAAGGGGTGTTTTTTATCTCCTGAAGGGTTTGTCGGACCTAGTGGTCTACAAAGACTTTTTTGTTCCTCTCCTAAAGTTCTTTGAGAGTATACAAGCGAAAATTCGATTTTGATACCTGTTCGTTGCAAAAATCCAAAAAACCAAATTTTGACTTTTTTGCGTATCCAGGTTTCAAGGTACTTATTCATTACGCTTAAAAAATAGCTTGGAGTCAAAATTTTCGCTATATATCGTGTTCGGAATAAAACCTAAAGAAGAGAAATTTAAATTTTCAAACTTTATAATGCTAAATCCATTGAACCAAAACGAACAGTTTATTGAATAATTTTACTGTTGTTGTTAATGGAGGAAAGAATTTGTTTTGTCTTACTTTTAAAGTCTGGGATTAAATCTATTTTTACTGTTGAAGTCAGGAAGCAAAAATTGATCGCATAGTGCTTCATTACCGCAGAATTTTGTGGTAGGTACAAACGCGAATACAGATGGTGCTTGTTTATACACATATATAAAGCTGAGTGTAGCGATGTTTGTCCGGAAATTCTAACCTATAAGGAGGCCTCCTAGCGAAAAAATGATAAGAATCTTTTTTGTTCCTCACTCCTGAAACCCTCAGGAAAAATCAAAAATCCGGGGTGCGACCACTATGGGGCTCAAAAAACTTAAAAAACGGTATAACTCCTTAACGGCTAGAGATATCGAACTCGGACTTTGTTTAATCGATTTCTCGACCCAGAAAATATAAAGTCCTTAAGACTTAAATTAGCTTGAGTACTATACCACAAGAGTATTACTTAAAGACATTTTACAATATTTTTCAATTTTTATGTCACTACGTAAAGGGTAATAACACATCATGTGAAAGTACCGTTATCCCTATTATTGTATGTATGACAACCCCTATTGTCACCACGCCTACACAATCGCATTGTTCCAGTCAGGTCTCAGTCATCGGACAACAGTCTTACTGTGCAGTTGCATTTTTGTTGTTTGCTACTGCTATATTTGTTACAATTTGTTACATTTGCGTATCATTGAAATAAACAGTTCTTTTAAGAACTGAACCTTTTATAAGTGGCAACCTGTTTTGCATTGCTATATTATAGCGTATTATTCAAAATATAAACAGGTCTTTTAAGAACTAAACTAATATTAATTTAAGTATAATATCAGAGTGTTTAATGATATTGTAAGGACCATTTTGTTTTGCAATACAAAGTGGATCTCGAGGTCCTGACTCGATAAACCAGGTCGTTTACCATTAGTTTAAACAGTCATCATCATAATATTCATTATCCGTATTTTTAAAACTTTATTATATATATTTTTTAGAACTGTCATTTACCGTTAGATTACAAATGGCTGCTCATATATTACCTTTATCCGAATCTGCTGTTGACGAGCTGATGAATAACGATTTATTTATCTACAGACCACGTAAGCAAATTTAATGAAATTTTGTCAGCACACACGGAGTTGCAACCGCAAGAAGCTCTGTTAGGTGGAATCTCATCGAGGATTTAATTCCCATTCCCAGAAATTACAAACATATCCAGCTACTACCCCCTAAAGCCACAGAGCATATTACGCACTGGATCTGTACCTATTACGACGGAAATATTATTCATGTTTATGACAGCTTAAACCCAAATAAAAATTTCAAAATAACTGACCAACAACTCAGTTTTCTTTTCGCTTTATTTTCCCACAAACCTTCCATTGATTATGAAGATTGTCAACAGCAGCAAAATTGGACTGATTGTGGGGTTTTTTTCTATTGCATTTGCAGTTTCTATCGCGTTGGGCATGACCCATCTGATCAAATTTTCAAAATATCGTCAATGTGAACTCACCTGAAGTTCATTTTTGGGATTGATTTACGTACTTCCTGCTTTTCGCACGGACAGTTACATGTTTCATGTTCGAGGGTTAGCGATAAAAACAATTTACACATTTTAGCGCCAACAGGACAAACTAAAAATGATGTTTATAGAGAGCCTTTACATTAAATGCTTCCACTAACCCTTAAAAATTTAAGAACCAACAAATTTTTATATTTAATATTCATATACATTAACATAAACTCATTATGTTTTTCCAACACGTGCAGCGAAGCGCATGGGTCCCAATTAAATTCCGACAGTATTAAACAAACAGGTCTCCTAATGTAAAAAAATAATTTTAATTTAGAATAATACTACAAATACCAGAATTGAATATAAATATTTTTCTCGTTTAGTTCGGAAAAGCAAATGTTTCTGACATACGTTATATATAGAACTACGACAGCGTGAGGCGACGTCTTTTAACCGAAGTCCTTTCGGCCCATTTTAGGGTGGAGGAGGCGTAAATTTTAACTTCTAAACGGAGCACCGTAGCTTTAAAATGTATAGAACCAGTTTTGAGTGTCTGCTGAAGTAATTCAAGAATTAGTAGATACATGTCCCGTCAGCCCACCCGTTCACTAAGAAAACTCAAATAACAAAATTTAAAATGCCGGCCGCATTGGCGCAGTTGGTAACGTGCTCGCCTCTCATTATGCGGTCCTGGGTTCGAATCCCACTCAGGCATGACATATTTTCGTACGTTACAAAAATTCATTTCATCCTCCATTGTATATAGTTACACCCCAACGTCGTCGCTAATGACCTTAGTAGTTGATGCGACGTTAAAAATAAATGAATTAAAAAAAAAAAAAATTTAAAATATTTTGCACCCGGGTTTCAAGTTACTTAGGCCTATATATCACGCAACAGGAATTGATTTAACTTAAAATTTCACTCTCATTGGGTAAATTCTCTGGTAGCTCCCCTCCCCAAAATTGGTTAAAAATAATCTTTTTCACGTTTAGTTCGGAATGAAAAATTTTTTTACGTATGTTCAATATAGAACTAATTTGGCGTGACACAACATACTTCAACTGAAGTCCATCCGCCCCATTTTGGAAAGGGGGAGAGAACGAAAAAAATTATTTTAAAGATTAACCAAGTAAATAAAAGCTCTTTTATTGGCCGTCAGCCAATTAATCCAGGCAGAGTACATTATAAACCCAGCAGACCGACTATTGCGGGGTGACCCGGAAATTTTGAAAAACTTCTGGAAGCTTAAAAGACAGAGATTCAATAGCAGCTTTTTTGTCGGCAATCCCTATTAATATTTTTCATGTGATCCCACCAAATACCGGAAAAATAGTGAAATTTTTGTACTCTTTCATTACATAGAGAAATGTGTACGGAAAACGACGAAGCCCACTCAAAACACATTAGACTGAATTTGACGAACGTGGACGACCTGGAAAATTTCGAAAAATTAAGAAACATTTGGAGCATAATTTATAAGATTATTTTATGTGGGGAATCGGCCAAACCTTAAAGCCCTGTAAATATTTTCTACGTAACCACGACCGATAAGGGGAAAAATGGAAATTATTACATTATTTAATGTTGTTCATTACATAGAGAAATGGGAGCGGATAACGAACGAGCCCATTCAAAACACATTAGACTGATTTTGGCGAAGTAGGATGACCAGGAAATTTTGAAAAAATTAAGAAACCCTCGGAGTGAAACATTATTGGACTCGCTTTTTTGGCAATTAACCTTTACCAAAAGCACTATTGATATTGCTCATGTAACCCAGACCAATACCGGGTAAACCGGAAATTAAGTAAATTTTTTTATTTTTTATTACATAGAGAAATGCAAGCGTAAAACGATAGAACCTATTTTAACAGATAAGACCGGTTTTTGTGGTGGGAGATGAACCGGATTTTTTGAAAAATTATGAAGTTTCGGAGCGAAGAATTATGGGTTTCTATATTATCAGCAATCGACCATAACCTAAACCCTTAATAATATTTTTCATGTTACCCCAACCGATACCGGGAAAACCGGAAAAATTAGTGAATTTTTTTAGATCTTCAATACATAAAGAAATGTGAACGGAAAATGACACAGCCGATTGGGAATATATTAGATTAATTTTGGCGAAGCGGGATGACCCAAAATTTTGATAAAATTTAAAAATCACCGGAACGAAACATTATTGCAGTCTGTTTGGTCGGCCGAAATTAAAAGCCCTGTTGAAATTTTCATGTTACTTTGACCAATACTGGGAAAATAGGCAAAATATTGAAATTCGGTTATTTTTTTTTACATTAGGCCTACATACAGAAATGTGAGCGGAATACGACGTAGCCCATTTGAAACACATTAGATTGATTTTGGCAAAGGGTATGACGTGGAAATTTTTGAAAAAATTAGGAAACCCTGGAAGTGAAACTTCGGAATATTTTTTGCGGCAAACGGCCGTAACCTAAACCCCTGTAAATATTTTTAATGTAACCCAGTACAACACCACAATAGCCGGGAAAATGTTGAACGTTTTTATATAGTCATTACGCAGAAACGTGTACTTAAGTGGGAAAGGTAAAAACGTGAAACATCAACATGAAACGTGTATACCGTAAAATCTCAAAACTAATTTATAGTACTTTAAATTCTGCTTTTCATATTAATGATTTTTCAATCAAATGATTTTCAGCTTTTTAATATCAAATTTAATTCTTTTGAACCTTATCAGGCAAACACCTAACTTTGAAACCAAAACCAGTAAATTTAATCTTACAAACTTCAAACAAGAAGCTGAAGCCGTGACGCTTTGAATTATTTAATTCCAAACGTTAAACCTCCAAACCTCACTTAACCTAAAAGATTTATAAATTAAACCTTATAGGTTTAAAATGTTTAATATTTGGACCTTCAAATTTTAAAATCACAACGGGAAACTTTTAGCTTGAACCCCTTCGTCTGCACACTGTCAGTCAAGCACCAAAATTTGAAACATTTAAACTTCTAGCCTTTAAACTAACATACTAATAAATTTAAAAATTAAAATAAAACATCAAACTTTGAAACTTTTACCAAACCTCAATCTTTTACAGGTTCAACCTGTAAAATTTTATGAATCTTCAAACTTTTATTTATAAAAATCTAGAAGTCAATCACATAACATCTAAATCTCCAACCTTCAAACTCACTTTGGTCTGACTTTAAATGTCAGACCTTTAAACCTTAACCACACACCTAGAAATTTCAAACTGTAATCTTATAAACCAAGCATCAAACTTCAAATATCAATCCCAAACTTTAAAATTTCAAGTTTTCAAATTGTAAAACCTAAAACCAGCAAACCTCGACCTAAAATGTAAATTCATTAAAAACCTGAAACTTCGAATTTTAAAACTTAAAACATCAATCCGAAAATTTAAGAACTCACGCTTTTAAACATAAAAACCTTCAATCATTGAAACTTTAAACATACAAATTATAAAACATCAAAGTTCAAAATTTAATATTTGAAACTTCGAACCTATACAAGGAATTACCCCAGGATGAAACATTTATAGGTTAAAATCACTAACATTCAAATTTCAAAATTAACAGAGAGAAATGTGAGCAGAAATCACCAGACCGATTCGAAACGCATTAGATTGATTTCGGCAATGAGGGGATGACCAAAAAATTTGAAGAAAATACATACATTTTTTATTAAACAATAAGTGAATTTCAAGCTATAAAATTTGAAACCTTTAATCATGTTAAGGCTTCAATGACCATCGCCACGCACGGTATTTGTTGACTACGCTCAAATTCGACCATGTAAAAAACTTCTGACATTGAAACATGAACCACAAACTTGTAAAATTCCTCACTCAGGATAACTTGATACTTCTAGCTCTCAACCTTCAAACTGCAAACATCAAAGCAACCCCAAAATTTCAAACCTCACATTTTAAAATTTCAAACTCTAATATAATTTTAAGGTTATTATAAAACTTCAAACGTAAAAATTCTTAATTTTGAAACGTAAAACTTATAAACATCAAACCTCAACCTGAGAAGTAAAATATCTTCAAATCTCAGACTTCAATATTTAGAACTTAAAAATTAAAAACTTCTGACAGGACTTTACCATATCCAATTATAAATTCTGATCCACCTAACCCCCTTGGCGGCCGAACTTCACCATATGACAAAGTGCGGGCGCGCAGCGCCCGTACTTTTATGGTTCTGATCCACTTATGTATTCTGATCCACCTACCCCTCTGAGGTCGAGACACGGAAGCGGCGCGAAGCGCCGCTGGAGTGGCGAGTTATTAATTAAACTTACATCAAGATTTTCAGCCTTAAATTCTCTACAAAATAAATAATCAACACAAATTGATTATTCGGAATCGAATTGTTTTGTTCCACTTCATTTAATAAACGCTTTTATATTATTTTCTTTAGAATTTTTTATAAGTGTAGTGGTTTACCAGGTTTTAAAAATTGTATTAAGCGGCTTTTACTGAATTGTCGGTTTAATGAATGATTCTCTAAAAATTTAACGGAGCTAATTTTTTCGATTAATGTAAATTTCACGAATTGCTTTAAAACATATAACTTTTATCATTCTATTTTGAATAAGAGCTAAATCAAAAAATAAAATCATCATAATTATTCATATTAATATTACTGTTTTGTTTATTTTCAGCTGTATTGTTGCACACAGGTACATGCGCAAATCCAATAGAACAACTAGGTGCTTCTAAACAAATACCACAAAATTCAACGCACGTTTTAATTCCACCCACGTTCAAATATGCTTACGGGTTGCTTGATGTAGAATAAATAAAAAACAATGAAAGATTAAAGAAGAAATCCATCTTGCACTTGAATCAACAATGTACTTGTCAAAAATTATAAAAGAATAAAAGCACTTGATTTATTACATGTTTTTATTACATAAAAGCTTAGTAATATATTAGAATTAATACTAAAATATATTATTTATAGATATTTTATTAATTAGTAATAGATATTAGTAATTGGGATAATAATAAACGGGACAAATTTAATTTTCCCTTTAAACAGAAATGTCTCTATTAAAGCGGACGCTAAAAATTAGCTTGACGGTGTAGCTGCGTAAACAGTTCTGATTCAGTTGGTAGATTTTGTGTTTTTTTATGTAATCCCTAATTTGTGTACGTTGCAATCTGTTCAATTCAGAACAATAAGCAACCCCATGACCCAATGAGATGAGGATGATGTGTATGACGTGTAAATGAGGTGTAGAAACTTGTACAGACTCAGGTCGACCATTCCTGAGAGAGTATGGTTAATTGAACCCCAACCATCAAAGTACACCGGTAACCACTGTCTAGCATTCAAATCCATATAAAAGTAACTACCTTTACTAGGATTTGAACCAGGAACCTTCGTCTCCAAAAATCAGCTGTTAAACAGCTGATTTTGGCGACGACTTTACCTCTAGACCAACCCGGTGGATTTCGTGTCTTAGTACCGAACTGTCAGTTAAATCACACGCGCTGAACTATATAATTATCATCTTTTAGTGACGTTAAAAACATTCAATTGTAAACATTGTAAACAACAATATTAGCGCCTACCACATACCTCACATTACAGACTAAACTTTCAGGTGAGCTGATATACAACGTTGCGTGAATTCTGATCAAACCTAGTATAGTAAAAATATTCTGTAAAAGGAAAAAGTGGCGTCATAGTGTCTTGGACCAGTCTAAGCTGGTGGGAGTAGTCTGTATGGAAAAGTCCATTTAATAAGAAGAGGGCTGTGCATGAGTAGTGCAACTTGACAATTTTGTAGTTGTGTTCTAACCTTAGTGTATTGAAGTAATTAATTAGTTATAATTAATTAGTTAGTTACTGAAGTGAAGTGTTATTCTACACAAATATTATAATCCATCTTTGTTGTTTTATCTTATGTATTTATTTTTGTTTGTTGTGGTTTAGGTCAACAGCCGAAAGGCTGGTTTGAACCTCTAGAGGTTTTACTAAGTAAAAATGAGGAGTGAGGTGGTTTACCATGCCTTCCTCACTGAGTTGAAAACGTATGCTTATCAACATGCCAGGCCCTCCGAAAAGCACCCACTTTCCACCCTGCAAATGACACCTTCACTTCATTCACCACAGGGTCTGGCTGTATAGTGAAATTCATTACTATCAGAGGAGATAACTCTGACTAGTGTCTTTTACACTTCTACCTCTTCTGTTCTTAAATAGTTCAGTCATATAAGTGGCTGACTATATGATAAGAAATAAAACTATTTTTTGTAGCCCTGGAATCACAGATCAAGTGCAATTAATTTAACACTCCACCTGCCTGTTATGGGCATATTTTTATTTGGGAATATTTATTTATTTTTATCCTTTACTATATTGCTATTTATCGGATTTTAATTTATAATGTAGTGTCTTATAATCATAGCTGTTTACTTTTTCGTTGACTCGGTTTAGTTCTGAGTTCATATAAAATGAGTGAAAAAGGGGAAATAATAAAGTCGGCAAAAAAGGTCAAGTTTTGCATATCAAAGTCGTGAAATTATTAATAGTGTAATATCGTTTTTTAGGCGGGAAGTGAAAGAGAGACCTAGTGTATCGTTGATTTTCATTTCTTATAATAGTAGCTAATAATATCAAGCAGAGTAATAGCGTTCAAGCTGCCATTGTTATGCGGTTCGGCTAGTATTACACGTGATGTAGAGTGGAAGGGGAATTCCTTTCTCACTTTCTCACGACTATACAGGACTGACACCCACCACTCTCTGTGGCAACCGATAGGGTTATGACCAAAATAAACCTTCTGCGCACTTCAGAAAACCGAAAAGTATATTTAGCGTCCGGTGTACCATATTGACAATTTGGAAATGTTGTGGCTAATGATTGATGATTTTTTTTTTTGTTTAACGTTCGACTGTTCTGCAAATTACTGCTAATGCAGACGGTGAAGGATGAAATGATATTTGTAACGTATGAAAATATGCCGTGTCTGAATGGGATTAGAACCCAAGACCGCATGATGATAGGCGAGCACGTTACCAACTACGCTAATGCGGTCGGCGATGATAATGATTAATGAAATATTATAAAAAAATAAATGAAAATTCCATTATTGGTGGCAATTTTTAAAATTGTGAGTTAACATTTTCCTTTTTCCGCCCATCCGTCACACCCAGATGTCAGAAAGAACAAGAGGTACCTACAAACTGTTTTTTTAATTCGTAATCTATACAAAACTTTAGTTGGCCTTGGTTGGGTTAGAAGTTCCGGTTTTAACCAGAAGTAGACTAAAATCGGAAGTCAAAAAATCAAGGCGAAATTTGGAAAAAATAGTACCATTTGATTCCTTTTAAATAATTTAAGTTCCAATTTTGACTAGAAGTTGCCTAAAACAAAAAGTCAATAAATTAAATTCGGAAACAAAAATAGTGTCTTCGATTCCTCTTCAAAAGTACAAATAGAAATCATTGAAGGTTTTTGCCAAAGTCAAAGGTAATCTTTTTTTTTTAATTTCCACCGGCCACGAGACGCGCGTCTTATGACAGTGATTTTCGTTAAATATTATATGTACAAACAAAATTGTGATTTTGTCTGCACAACTTTTCAAAAAGCCCCCAGATTTTGTTTATACGCCAGATCTACCAAGCAAACACTGAAAATAAGTTCTGCTGAATTTTTGTCTGTTTGTCTGTTTATCTGTTTATATGCTTGTATGTTTCGGCATCATACAAGAACCGCTTAACCAAATTCAATGAATTTTGGTATTTAGGTTCTGGACATAATCGAAATAATAATAATAATAAAGAAGGTGGATCACTTTAAATACCTAGGTAAAATCATTGAACCCACAGGTACAGAAAGGCTAGCACAAAAAACATGTGAACTGAAAATGCGTAGAGCATATGGAAAAGTTGCAAACATCTACAACAAAAAATGTATGAGCATAAACACAAAAATTCGACACTACACGACTGTCATTAAACCTGAGTCTCTTTATGCTAGTGAGACCTTGAACCTCAACTTTAAAGGGGATCTTGAGAATATTAAGAAAGCTGATAGAAAAATCATTCGGAAAATTCTTGGCCCAAAACTCACAGATGAAGGATATCGTCTACAATCACACACAGTGACGGAAAAATACGCAAACATTGAAGTTGATTTCCGTAAACGACGGCTGAGATTTTATGGTCATATAATGAGACTGGATGACTCTCGGCTTATAAAGAAGATTCTGATGCACTCACAGAAACTCAAAATTACAACCGTCTGGATCAAGCAAGTGCAATCCGATCTAAGAGATGCAAATATCACACCTTCAGACCTCAAAGACCGCAAAACCTTCAGGCATAAAATTCACACCTGGGAAGTTGCATCAGAGGGTAAGCCGAAGAGACCTAGGGAAAATGGACGGATGAACATCGTGTTAGACACCGCGAATTTATGAAGGAGTACTGGAGAAACAAGAGGAATGGCGGCAACAGTTCATAATTGACTTTATGTGATCCTGAATGGGTCTAAACAATCTAAATAAATCAATAAATAATAATAATATTTATTTATTCCACTTTATACAAATGCAAAATTATATCGTATCTACTAGGAATAAATAACCACCAACTCAAGTAAACGGTGGTTATATATATAAAACAAAATACATAAAAACAAGTTTACAAATGAATTACAAATCAAATGAATTATAAAAATTAATTACAAATCAAATGTCGTCATCCACTACAAATGACAATTCAAATTGTAGCGGCAGCTACAGCGCATATTAACTACATTTTTTAACAATATTAACCAAGCCGTCAGTGTTCACAGCAAATATTCACCTGTACATGACCAACACTAAAATCAGTTATTATTGTTATATTGTTTACCAAGATCAGTAAATTCCTACAAAGACTGAATAGCAAGCAGTGCAAGTCAGCAACGGTAAAACACCAACACTAACCAACAATTCTTACTAGTGAATCAACATCAGTTATGAAATGAAAATAAGCTATAATTTTTTTTATTATCACAAAGGGATGGAAGAGTTAAGAGGGAGGGGTAAACAAAAAACTGCAAACATATCCGTTAAATGTCAATGTATCAAAAAATGTCATGTAATCAAAATTACGAAAGATAAATAAGTTTTAGGTTATGTAAAGTTTTTCATTTTCATGCATAATAACGGAGTTATCATCAATTTTATAAAAATAAACGTATCAATATTTTAGAAGAATATTAACATACAAAATAAACAGAACAATAAACATAGGCCTACGCGCCGGAAACCCGTATCCATTCAGAAGACCTTTGTTCAGTTACCTACTCTACCCTTTCCACCTACCCTACCACCCTTGACACACCCATTCTCGGTCACATTATCAAAAATCAACTGATCGTCTAAAGAGTTCGTTAATTAACCATTTCCTAATATGATTTACCTTTCATATATTAATATCATAACAGTAATTGTTATTGCTCTGTAGCGAATAATGAAATTTCCAAAAATTACATCATACACACAGATTTGTGTAAGTAAATCTTCAAAACTTCAATTTTCATTTCTCAATACATAGGTAGTAGTAATCATTATTGTTGGAAACTAAAAATTAACTACGCTTCTTAAAATATTAAAGCGCTGCGTTGTTGTTGTTTAGGTTATCAGCCGAAAGGCTGGTTTGAACCTCTAGAGGTTTTACTAAGTAAAACGAGGAGTGAGGTGATTTACAAAATTGCCTTCCTTACTGAATGGAAATGTACGCTTATGAGAATGCCGGGCCCTCTGAAAAGTACATATTTTCCACTCTGTAAATGGCACCTTCACTTCATTCACCACAGGGTCTGGCTGTATAATGAAATTCATTACTTTCAGAGGAATTAACTCTGATTAGTGTCTTTTACACCTCTGCCTCTTTTGTTCTTAAATGATTCAGTCATTTAATGGACTCACCATGAGATAAGAACTGAACTATTTACTTTAGCCCTGAAATAAACAGATTGGGTGTAAATAATTTGACTCCACCTGTCTGTTGGCGCTGCGTATTTTGATATAAAAACACCAAGATCTCACTCTTATTTTACGACTCATACTTATACTTGGAATTTAAAGAATTGTGAAAAAAGGAATATCTGTAAACTAATAAAAACTTTTTGTACATAATTTTTCATTTTTATTAATGATCTTGATCTTAATATAAAAATGTTGCATAATACAAAATAAATCTTAAATTTAAAATAATATTGGAAGTGTTAACCTAAAGTTATTTAATTTATTTAAAAATTATTTAAAATTTAAAACTATTAAAGTAAATTTAATTTATAAAACTAAACTCACTTAAACATTTAAAAATTGTTCAATTTTTTTTTTAAATAAAAAATATTAATAGTCTTTTTACTTTTTAATTCAGAATGGGCACACAAAAAGCTCTTCATCAGCTCCACAAAAGTCATGTGCCCCCAACGACGGCATTCAAGGCACTGAGCCTAATTTTCCCCTCGAGTATCTTCAGAAAAAAGCCCTGCGCAAAATCGTCACATTGGCCTCTCTCCTCATCAGACTCATCTGATTCGTTCACTTCTTCATCTTCACTAGATGATGATAATGATATTAACATTTGCTTCTTAGGTTTTTTTGATTTGACAGTGTGTGTATTGTTATTACCCATTTTCGGGAAAAGTTTTCTGGCCACTTGATTTTTTCTTGTTCTCTCTTTTTCTTTTTGTCTAAAGAAAAGAAACGCGAAAACTACTAAAAAGTTATGAACTTGATTGTGTAAATTAATTGTTTTAAATAAATTTTACGCAACAATAAAATTGTTACAAAAACATTAATTACAAGGCCTGTTCCAATTTAGGTTATTTATAATTAGTATATTTATGTTGTAATTTACTCTAAATTAAAAAATATATATTCTGTAGAAAGTAAATAAGATATTGTAGTTATTAAAAACAATCAAAATCAATAACTTTAAAAAAACTACACCCAAATAAGAGACAGTATCCTAATAAGAGATAGTATCTCTTATTAGGAGCCCTTCTGTATCTCTTATTAGGGTAAAGCCACACATGAAAACAAGATGGCTTCTTTCAACAGCTGTATTCATTTTGCAATCTTTAATCTCATGAAATAGATGAAATGAATTTCATTATTATTCATGTAGTTATCGACAAAATCAAAATAATTTTTACTTTGAAAATTATAGAACTAGATTTGGCCAGGTCCTTCAAAAACTGCAAAACCAAAATATCTTCAATAGCTTGTAACAACGGTTCTTCTCTTAACAACACAATGCAACTTCTGTGGCGTATCACAGTGCATTATAGGAACGTAGTTAACACAAATCCGCTAGATGACAGAAGCTACAATGATAGTTACAGGTGTGTCTCTAATTAGGAGCCTATCTCTTATTAGGCGTCTTTACCTTACTTCTTGTAACACTGCAAAGAGCGTAAGGTGAGTACTATGAGTACATAGGAGGTTATGGAAGGGATACACGAGCGAGCTTGACCCGCCTAAATCTTTCGTTCTTAGTATAGTTACAAATATAATTTAATAATCTAAACATTAATTAGGTCTAATAACCCTAAGACTTACCTCTAGATGGTCCAAATCTTCTTAATTTCATCCGCTGGATATTAATAGTTAAATAAACAAAGAGGCTGTTTCAAAATTCAACAGTAATCTCTCGTTTGTATAAGAGAAAACTGTTGTGAAACACTCACATGACTTTCTCTTGTCAATATAAATAATGAAATATATGACAAGTTTAATCATGAAATTTTTCCGAAGAGGGTGAATTTTAGACTACGTGTGGTGAATTTAGACGTTACTGAAAACTCATTTTCCAGTCTACATTTTCAGCATTCGTTCACTGTAGGCTTTTCCTCTTTCTTCTCTCCTCCCGTTTACCATCTGTGTTTGCTTTTCGTGGAAGCCCTTAAAGTTCGTTATTAGTTTTCTGAATTTGGTTCGGTTAATTTACGTTCTCAATTAATTGATGTTTTCTCAATATCTTTTTGAACTTTTTTGAACTTTATTTGGACTTTAAACTTTATTTTTTATTCACAACTGTACAGAACTTAACAACTAGTGAGTGAGATGCAAGGTTTATGATAGTAACTTGTGTGTGACATGAAGTGAAGCCAGCCCAATGGCCAATTTCGGCATGAATCAAACAAAAAAAACAAAATGAAATGACATGAAATAGTACAATTTATATTATGATGGTGGCATGATAAAATACAGTATGAGCATGATGTAGTAATGAGATGTGAATGACAAAAATATAAAATTATAAGTTATAGAAAATTAGAAAACCTACAATTTATATTTCAAGCAATTTTTCTACAGAGGTGATTGATTAGTGATTTTCCGTATATTTAAGTCCTACAGAAGTTGATTTTTATTTAGTGCCATTTACTCATGATTAAAATTAGGTTATGTTTTTCATTTTGCATTGTTTACTAATTATTAAACATAGATTTGTCGCGCTTCAGTAATGAATTTTTTTTTAAATAACAAAACGATTATCGTTACGTAAGACAATTTTTTAATTTAATTTCACAAAAAAATCCGAAATAACCTATTCTTAATTAAATTATTCTAACAATCTTTTTTTTAATCACTAATGTGTGTACGTTGTAATTTGTTCAATTTAGAACAATAAGTAACCCCTTAACCCAATGAGATGAGAATGATGTCCATGACGTGTAAATGAGATGTATTCGTGTACAGACTCAGGCCGATTGTTTCTGAAAGAGTATGTTTAATTAAATCCTAACCATTAAAGTACACGGGTGACTACTTTCTTGTATTCAAAGCCATATACAAAGTAACTACCTTTACTAGGATTTGAACCAGGAACCTTCGTCTCCGAAAATCAGCTGTCACACAGCTGACTCGTGCCAACGACTTTACCTCTAGACCGACCCGGTGGATCAATCTTTTCTTAGCACAATAAAATCAATAATCAAAACGTTTTCTTTGGAATAAAATTACATAAAATAGCTGTTTTAAATAAAGTAATATTTTTGTAAGTAAAGTCATATGAATTGGGATGTTATACACAAGCTTGGATCTCCTACATCAGGTTATATTTTTTTATTATTTATGTTCAATAAATAAAGTTTTGTTTATTTCACATCAATTTTTACTTTCTCTTGCCTATATGAATATATAGGAAGGAAAGTATTGTTTTCATGTCGATTTTTCGAAATCAAATTTTCACCGGATCTATACGTTTTCAGACCCGCTGAACCCAAAAAACATGTTTTTAGCGATTGGTCTGTGTGTGTGTCTGTGTCTGTGTGTGTGTGTGTGTATACAAAATATCTCAAGAACGGAACGTCGTACGAACTTGAAACTTGAAACTTAAGTTACATACCCTTACCGGACCCGACACGAACATTTTCATCAAAATCGGTCAACCGGAAGTAGTAGTTTATTCGTGTAATTTTTCACTTTTTTGTGATTTTCTCAAAAACCTACGATTTTTTTAAAAATCGCCTGGTTTACTTAATGTTTTATTCTCTACAAGACAGGGTAGGCGTCATGTGTGCTGAAATTCTTGGTGAGGGTGTTTTCTCGTAAAAAAGTTGTTTTTTTAAGATTACGGCTTTAATATTCAATTTAGCGCAAAACTTTATAATAAAAATTGTAGAGAATTTAAAATCCTATAATTTTTATTTCAAACAATTTTTTTATAACTCTTAGTTTAGCGGTAATTTGCGATTTTCAGTTTTTTCTCACGAAAACGTGTGAAAAATTAATTTTTTTAAGATTTCGGCCTTAGTATGCATTTTACGACAAAAGTGTATATAATTAAATTTATAGAAAATTAAAAGATCTACAACTTTTATTTAAAGCATTTTTCTCTGCAGAGCCTAGTTTAGAGAGAAAGAGTGATTTTCCGTATTTCTAAGCCAAACTGAGGTTGATTTTCATTTTGCATCTTTCACTCATGATTAAAATAAGGTTATGTGTGTTGAGATTAGTTTTTTGTTTATTTCTTATGTTTTATTACTAATGTTAGGTTTATTGTTAATTATTTGCACTGGCAAGAGAAAGTTGTGTGAGTGTTTCACACCAGATTTTTTTATAATAAAAACAAATATGAAAATTAAAATTTTCTGTTTAAATTTTAATACGAATAAAATTCGAAACAAAAGACATAAAAACCTTGACACGTAATTGTATGTCGTTTGTAGTTATTATATTATTTAATTAAGTTATATAAAACAAACCTAAAAAAAAGGAATAAAACAAAAAGTATAATCTATTATGTAATTATGGTAAATAAACAAATAATGATAAAACAATAGATAAATTTATATTCTAATTGTGTTTTTAATTGTTATTTATTTGCTTCGTGACATTTTATACCTGTAGTTTAAATACTTTTAAAAATCAGTTCTTTTTTTATAATTATACTGTATGGTTAATTAGTATAAAATATCAATAAATAAGTCTCCTTTTACGTATAATAAGTAAATAAAAGATCATAAATATTGTACTTAATTGTTGTTAAACTAATGGAACTGTCATAAACATTATCGTAAAAATAGATAAGTTTTAACTTATTATCTGAGTATATATTATTTTTTTACATTAAATTTGAAAATTTCGTTAGGCTAAAAATTATTATTGATTTTCAGTAAACATATTAAGAAATATTTAGATTTTTAAAGTAATTTATGTTGTTTTCAAAGTTTTATGTCTGCCGCGACTTCATTTTTTTAGAGTAGAATTTAAAATAGAAATTTTTCTTGTAAAAATAAGTAGAAAAAATTTTGGGAAATAATTTTTTCCTTCTCCTCTTCCTCCTTCTCCTCGTGATGGCCAACTCGTGGTGTAGTAGTCAGCACAATTGTTGTTTACGCCCGGAGTCCCGGGTTCAAATTTCCAGTCAAATCTGACATTTTCTCATCGATCATTTTCATCTATTACCCTTCTCGTCGTCTGCATTAGCAGTGATTATAAAACAGTCGGATTTAAAACAATAAAATCCTCTTCCTTCTTCTGCATCACCTTCTCTTTCTTCTTCTCCTCTCCTCCTCCTCCTTATCTACTGGATTGCCTTCTTATTCTTGACGGCCGCATTGGCGTAGTTGGAAACGTGCTCGCCTCTCATCTTGCGGTCTTGGGTTCGAAACCCATTCAGGCACGGCATATTTTCATACATTACAAAAAATCGTTTCATCCTTCAACGTCTGTATTAGCAGTAAATGCAGAACAGTCGGACGTTAAACAAAAAAAACAACAATTTTATCCACTGCAAACTGGTTTCTATACCAGGGGTCCTGGGTTCAATATGTCTGGTAGTTTTTTGTGTATTAACCTTATTGTACATAATTTTTTTTTGGTTTTACGTCCGACTGTTCTGCAATTACTGCTAATGCAGACGGTGAAGGACGAAATGATTTTTTTGTAACGTATAAAAATATGCCGTGCCTGAATGGTATTCGAACCCAAGACCGCATGATGAGAAGCGAGCACATAACAGTAATATTGTATTCGCACATAATGAGTATTTTACATAACAGTCGGACGTAAAACTAAAAAGAAAGAAAAAACCTGAGTCTTATAACCTCTAATCCTGTCATTCATGGCGGGAAATTCCAAATCTTCTCATATATAGCCTGATTTTCGTAAGGAGAGCGCTGGGCAAAACGTGCGTCTGCAATAGTACAGTCTTGTATGTACTGCAATAGTGCAGTGTGTGTAGTCAACAATGGAACAGCATGCCTACAAAATACAATGGGTGTTGTCAATTTTCAACTACATACTGACTGTACATCTAACTGCAGGGGCGGAGGGGTATGCAGGTCGGAGTCAAGTATGCGCACGCGTAGCCCAGCGCTCCCAGCAATTGGCTTGGCCTTTACTAATTTATTTGGAATTCATGCAGTTTTGTGTATTTATTAGTGCTTCTTAAAAACTTCATCACAGCTGTCTAACAAACACTAAATGCAACTGGCGTTGTGAAACAACTGTACAAGACAATGCACAGTAACCACAAAAAAATACTTCTTTTAACATCTGTGTTTATTTATATCAGTTTAAAAACCAAAACTATAAGTGAATAATATGTAAAACAAACCGAATACAATACCCAATGGTATTGTTTCCAAAAAAACAAAATTATTTACAATTTTTGAAAACAATTAAAAGAAGTATTTAACGCAATGTCACCGGATGGCGACATTAAATGGCGAGTTAAAACCTTAAACTTTTGGTGGCCCTGAATAGGGCCGTTTAAGTTGTGGTCGTCTTGATGGGAAGCGTTGGTCGTAGTCGTCGTGGCGGTTGAGGAGCTGGGTGACACGGCGTGTCGTCATCCAGCGGAGACATCATCTTCTTCCCTCGCAGTAGTGCGTAGATGGCTGCTTCGTCGGATCCGGTGGGCGTAAGGCTCGGTCGAGGGACCGCTGTGGGCATCGCTCCTGTCAGCGGGCGATGACGATCCGGTCGACGGCTTACGGTGATGGGTCGGCGAGCGGAAGCATCATCTTCTCTCTTGCAGGGTCATCGATTAGTCCTCGCTGGAGTCCTGTAGCCGTGTGCCGTGGTGGATATCTTGTCGATGCTGTCTGGATTGGAATTTAATCTCTCTGTGTCTGGATCGGAATTGAATCTCTGTGTCTAAATCGGAATTGAATCCCCTCGGCTCATAGTAGCGCTTTTTATATAGTTGTCGAGAGCGCTGTGGTAGAGGGCGGTTACTCACTCGGCCTTGGCTACAAAGCCCTCTGTCGGTACGCAGCCAAAAGTTTGTCGGTACGCCGCCAAAGGGCCTACTGCGCTGATAAGGGCCGGGAGAAATATTGAAGGCCGGCAACACAGTAAATGATTAATTAGAATGGGTGGCGGTGACAGTAAATACAGTCGGACCTCCATATATCGAAATTGTAGGTTTCTTATAAAAAATTTGATATAGAAACTTCGATAAACAATTGCCTTCCTCATTGAAACGAAAAGTATGCTTATCAGCATGCCAGGTTCTCCAATAAGTATCTACTTTCCATCCTGTAAATGACACCTTCACTTTATTAATTTTTGTAACCTTGGAACTAGCAGATTGAGTGCAAATAATTTAACACACCACCTACCTGTCATGGGCATATATATTAATACTATAATATTTTAATAAAAACTACTTTACGTTGAAGCTGTTGTTAAAATAAAGATTTCCCATTTTAAAAACCCCACCCTCATTCCATACTCACATAAACATAATTAAATTTACACAGATCCACAAAATCAATTAGCCACACACGCCTACGCATTATTTATCAGGGGTGAGTAGCTAAATACAGTACAATTGTCAAATATTATTTACCTTTTGATTTGAACCTGTGGTGCTCTGTCAATAAGTAATGTTGGTTTTAACTGGATTAAAAATATTATTGCCGGCCGCATTGGCGCAGTTGGGGTAACGTGCTCGTCTCTCATCATGCGGTCCTGGGTTCGAATCCCACTCAGGCACGGTATATTTTCATACGTTACAAAAAATCATTTCATCCTCCATTTTACCATAATTACACCCCAACGTCGTCGCTAATGACCGTTGTAGTTGATGTGACGTTATATAAAAAAATATATTATTATTTTTCGGAGTATATTACAGTATTACTTCGCATTATATTACAGAAGAGAGTCGATAATTTGAACCAATTGAGACCATAGGTAGTTCGGATAACCGATTTGATTAGGATTTTCGAACATAACCTACAAATGCCGTTTAGGTCCATAGTTAACCATTTTAAAAAGGTTTAAATAAATATAAACAAACCTTTTACTGTACTTATGTATATATAGTTACTTATAATGAACGGATATGTAGGCATTATGTGTATAGTTCAGCCGTTCTTAGTTTGCTCCTACTGTCAACAAACAAAAGCCACCTACTACAGGGTGCACGCTAGAGTCCGCGACTATACGGATGTCGCATTCCTATTAAGTTAACTATTTTATAAATTATAAGTACTAAAAACATCAGTCATGATATGATGTAGGCCTAACAATTTCATTTATAAAAATACTTTTAAAAGTATTTTGTATTTAAATACTTTTGAAAGTATTTTGTTGTTACTTTTTAATCAGCGTGTACACATTTTGATATAATGCGCATGCTCAGTGACGTCATTATTTGTTTACAATTAGGAGCAAACTAAGAGAGGCTGGACTGTAGTAATGCACAGGTATAGATAGTGAGTCACGAGAATACGTTTTGCGTATGTATGGGCTGGGTGGGAGGAAGCAAGAGAAATCTGGCGGTGTTGCTAACCTCAACAATGACAATTTATATTTTACTACCGTGCAAATGCTCCGTTAGTTAACCAAATGTTACATTTCTTTGAATATACTTTGTTGTGACTGACAATTTTCCAACTTAAACACCATTTCCTTTAAAAATTTTCTTAACATACAAAGTTTCCAGCTAAAATTTTGCCTTCCTTTCAAAACCGGTAATAACTTTCCACATTTTGGTTTCACTTTCTAATTGAAGGGTTTGGGAGACGACAGTACTAACCCACATCAACATAATTTTACGCAATATCATTTTAAAAGTTTACTGAAATTTACAAATCATGTTTTTAAAGTTTTGTTAAACATTTGTTATTTTCTGTTAATCTAGGTTCTTAAGATAGTAAATATAGCGCCCTATTTAAAACGTTCCAAACATTTTATTTTTACAGAATATTTAAGAAAAATCTGGTGTGAAACACTCACACAACTTTCTCTTGCCAATGCAAATAATTAACAATAAACCTAACATTAGTATTAAAACATTAGAATTGAACAAAAACTAACCTCAAAAACATAACCTTATTTTAATCATGAGTGAATGACGCAAAATGACAATCTAACTCAGTTTGGCTTAAAAATACAGAAAATCACGCTTTCACGCTAAACTAGGCTCTGTAGAGAAAAATGCTCTAAACAAAAGTTGTAGATCTTTTAATTTTCTATAAATTTAATTATATACACTTTTGTCGTAAAATGCATACTAAGACCGAAATGTTAAAAAAATCGATGTTTCTCACGTTTTCGTGAGAAAAAAAAAACAGAAAATCGCAAATTACCGCTAAACTAAGCGTTATACAAAAAAATGTTTGAAACAGAAGTTGTAGGTTTTTAAATTCTCTACAACTTTTATTATATAAGTTTTTGCGCTAAAATTTATATTAAAGCCGTAATCTTAAAAAAATAACGTTTTTACGTGAAAACAGCCTCACCGAGAATTTCAGCAAACATGGTGCCTACCCTATCTTGTAGAGAATAAAAAATTGAGTAAAATAGGCGATTTTAAAAAAAATCGTAGGACCAGTTTTTGAGAAAATCGCAAAAAACTGAAAAATTATACGAATAAACTACTACTTCCGGTTGACCGATTTTGATGAAAATGTTCGTGTCGGGTCCGGTAGTCGTATGTAACTTAAGTTTCAAGTTTCAAGTTCGTACGATGTTCCGTTCTTGAGATATTCTGTTCACACACAGACACACAGACACACACACACACACAGACACACACACAGACCAATCGCTAAAAACATGTTTTTTGGGTTCAGGGGGTCTGAAAACGTATAGATCCGGTGAAAACTCGATTTCGAAAAATCGACATGAAAACAATACTTTCCTTCCTATATATTCATATAGGCAAGAGAAAGTAAAAATCATGCTGGAAATTTGGTGGGTTAGCACTTTCTTCGGCCGATGCCTTCAATTGATATAACCGTCTCCTTTTTTACCAGATGGCTTACAAACTGTTGATGAAGAATTATCTTCTTTACTGTCCTTAATTGACTTCTTTATTTATTTCAAATTGTGGAAAGAGAAACATCACAGTAGTCAGCCGCTCGCTGATGCATTTCTTAAGATGCACGAAAAGGTAATTTTGTTTTGCTTCAATTTCACAACATATTATTACTTTGATTTAATTTTGTTTAGCATTATGAACAATTTGATCGCGTTTTCAAGAAACCGACAATTCTGTTTACGGTAAACAAACTGTTACATTCGTACAGTTAACCTACAAAAAGGTTCCGCGATACTGTATGTTCTTTAAAACCCCATTTCCTTTAAAAATGTTCTTAACGTACAAAGTTTCCAGATAAAATTTAGCCTTTCTTTCAAAACTGTAATAACTTTTCACATTTTGGTTTCTTTTTTTAATTGATACAGCCGTCTCCTTTTTTACCAGATGGCTTACAAACTGTTGATAAAGAATTTATCTTCTTCACTGTCTTTAACTTACTTCTTTATATTTCAAATTGTGAAAAGAGAAACATGACAGTAGTCAGCCGCTCGCCCATAGCCGCAACGCTGTCAATTTCGTTTAGCATTGTGAACAATTTGACCGCGTTTTTGAGAAACCGACATTTCTGTTTACGGTAAACAAACAGTTACATTCGTACAGTTAACCTACAAAAGGTTCCGCGATACTGTATGTCCTTTAAGTATATTTACGTTGTTGTGTTGGTGAACTTATACCACAGCCGTCACGCTTGTGCACTGATGCTTTCCCCATTTACCCCTAGTTAAAACCAAAGGCAAACTCAAGACTCAAGTATAAAGTAGTACTTTACTTTACTCTCACCAAGGCCTCTTCATCAGATCGATAACGATTTCTTCGCAATTCCTCTTTTAATAAGTCAAAAGGATGAAAATCGCTTGGAGCCAGGTCTAGGACTATATGGCAGGTGGTCTAGCAGCTGGAAACCGAGATTTTGAAGGCACAGGATTGTAGTTTTGGCCGTGTGATTATAAGCATTATCCTGAAGCAAAATCGAATGATAGTTTTGGATAGTTTGGTACTTCAATGGATTCCTCATTACTGTAAGACACATTACAAATGTATACGAAGAAGTAGAAAAATACATGGAGATAAAATAAAAAATATAACTGGAAATCAAACACAAATTTCAAGTGGTTACAAATTTTGTTGATAAAATAAAACAGAAACAAAAACAAATTATGAGTAAACCACAAGATTAATACGGCATATAATATCTAGGTCAAGACATCCTCCGTGAAGAAGGCACATATATTTATAAATAAATCACCGTGAAATTAAAAATATATTACTACATTTTCAGGCACAAAATTTTGTAATATTTATGTAAGTTTACTTAAAATTATTATAGTTAACCTAAATTACAAAATACAAGATAAAAAATAAGAGAAATTATAAATTTAAATAATGACATATTGTAAATTACACTAAATTTAAATATAAAATTAAAGAATATAAACAAAAGAGAATTAGATACAGTAATAATTTTTGCATAGTAAATTACATTATGATGAAAATTTATTTTGATGGTTGTGACTACATAAGGATTATAACATGACAATTATATTATTCTTCAATATCACGTTTTTTTGTAAATTATTAATATTACTAAAAGAAAACGTGATTAAACTGAATGAAAATAATACAAACCTGATATTTGAAACTTTATTGTTGGAATAGATTATAGTTTTTACAACTTTCATTCTTCTAGTACATTTTATATTAATTCGTCAGTCTACACCTACACGATTTCGCACGCATATTTATAAACAACCACAGCAGAACTTCTATTATACAAATTAACATCAAGGTAACATAGAATCCTTATTACACACCGTTTTATCTTTAAAAATATTTTCTCAAAAGCTACTTTATAAAAATTTATTATGGATTTTATTTTGGGGTTTCTACATAAACTGAATAGTTTTTTGGTGTAAGTTTTTATGGCGGTTTTTTATTAGGGGGTTTTACATAAATTAGGTATTTTTTTGTTGGCTGGACTTTAAACATAAATTTTACTTTACTTATACTTATTATTTAAGTAATAAAGTAAATAACTAATGAACTTCTTTCGTAAAGGCAAACTAAAAATACAGAGATATATGGGGGAGGGAGAGGGAGCGGAGTAAGAGAGAAAAACCAAATTAAAATGAGACACTTAAAGATTTTTCTCATTTTTCTGAAAACAAATCAATATAGTTGAAATGCCCTTACATCAAAATTCTACCCGGTTTAAAACAAAAACACTTTTTGTTAAAGCATTGAAATTTTTGACATAGTTTTTTGGGTAAACTAAACTAAATTGGGGCGTATAAATGTTAGTTTACTATTTTCTGAACACCATAAATTCCATATTACCTACTGAACTGCAAATTCCTTAGTGTTTATTTTATTTCTATGTTCAGCGTCTCAGTAGGATGGTAGATTAAGAAAAGTCCTCGTTGTTTATTTTTGTTTTAGACGTTTTAATTTAAAAAAAAGTTATTAAACTTCATTTTCTTCTCTTGAAGTTGGTAGAAAACGATAAGTAAATGAATTTAAGTTCATTGCTCGAAGAATCCTAAAATCTATATTGCTCTGATCTGTTCAATAAAACATGTACAAAAACTGTTTGTCCAAACTGATTTGGTGCATTAACTGGAATAGCTATACCAAAAACAGGGTGTTTTCTAAGACAAAGATTTTTCTATGTTTTTTCCTTCTAATCGAAAAAATAAATAAACAATTAAGAATTTTTTGACACATTATTTGTGAGTTATCTTCTACATGATCACAACTCTATAGCTACGCGCGTCAATTCAGATTGGACAACTATACGTACTAGTTTGCACCTGGGTATAACCTACTTTGTAAGAATTAATTTAGTTTAAAAATTGAGACAATTTTTCAACAAAATATACTGTACATATATATAAATTAAATTTTAAATAATATAAGCCTAAGATAATTTTTTTCATAAACGGAATACTACAATATTAACCGATAAATTGCTAATTATATGATGGTAGCTTACCCTCCTTACTTTTATTTATTTCAGTTTTACCCATATTTTCGAAAAATACTAAAGATATGGATCTGGGACTTCTTTCATTCGCTTTCTCAGGTCAAAAACATAAAAACCGTTATTTTTTACTTAATTAAGGCTTTAAAAATTTCATTAAGAACTTATTTCATGGGATGAGCTAAGATAAGGGCGAAATATTTTGCTAGCCGTAACACGCCAACTAACAATTTTCAACCTATGTTTAAATGAACGTTTTTCTTATTTTTCGAAATAGATTCATCTCCCGTAGAATTTTCCTTTCTTTACGAATCACCTGTATAGAATAACAAGCTGTTGGGCAGTAATTACAGATTAAGTCAAACAGAGAAACGCTTAAAAACTTAAGAAGAAAAACAAATCTAAGCTTTGTTAATTTAATACAATGCGAGAAGTACAATGCCTTAGACAAGTATAAATATTTTATTAAAGTAAAATATATTTAAGTTCGTTGTACTTGTAATTCTAAAATCGATTTAATTCTACAAATAAAGTTTTTGAATTATTAATATTTTAGGTTATGCCTTATTGATGTACTATATACTAAATTTAATACTAATCTATAATAGAAACTTTTATGTCTAGTCAATTTAAATTAATTTCCTGTTTACGATAATATTATCATTTGTAAGATATTTGACAAATATTGTTAACATCTAAGCCTAGGTCCGTTCGGGATCTGTGTTTGAAAATATTACACAAACTTACTTTAACAATAATTATTTTTTTTATTTTACACAAATAATAATATATTACAATAATTAATTATTTAACTTATTATAAAAATAATTTATTACGTAGTATATAATAAAATAATATTATTTTATTAAAATTTATTTCCTTTATTTTCATACACTAAATATTTAATGAAAAGCCAAACCAAACAAAATTATATATAATACTCATCTCAGAGTATTATATAAAATTTTATTTTCTTTGACTGTTCATTATATATTTATTAAAATAATAATATATTAGTCTACATATAAAAAATTATATAACCTGCTCCCGAACGGTTTAAAAAATCTAACGGGTTTAAATTTTATACAGAAATAAAAAACTGGATAGCCAAAACAAATAGAGAGAAAATAGCAAAAATGGTCAGCAATATTCAAATGTAGATATAACTAAACAGACAGGAGAAAAATAATATAGTATATTTTTTTATTTTATTTTTTATTTATTTATTTAACGTCGCATCAACTGCAACGGTCATTAGCGACGACGTTGGGGTGGAACTTTATGCAATGTAGGATGAAATGATTTTTTGTAACGTATGAAAATTTGCCTTGCCTGAGTGGGATTCGAACCCAGGACCGCATGATGAGAGGCGAGCACGTTACCAACTGTAAATAATAATAATATTTATTATTATTTTTTAAATTTAATTAATTTTAGGTTGTATTTAATTATCTTTATTCTATTAAATATAGTGTAAGTTTAATAATTATTAAAATGTAATGTATAGGGTGATTCAAAAAGAGCGCCGGTTTTGATATATCAAATTAAGAGATTTATTTTATTGAAAAACTGAAAATAAATACATCAACAAGTTCATCTTTCCTTCCGATTTTATGTATGAAAAATGATGTCATGCATGTGTCCTCCTCTACTGCGCTGGCACGCATCAACTCTGTCCATGAAATTGGATATTACTGCACGACAAGTTTCGACTTCCATTTGCCCGATAACCCGTCGAATTTCCTCCTTCAAGTCATTGATGTTGTGGGGTTTATTGGCATACACCAATGACTTCAGATGACCCCAAAGAGGAAAGTCACAAGGCGTCAAGTCACACGACCTTGGTAGCCATTGATGGTCGGAATTACGAGAAATGATGCGATCCTGGAACCGTTCACGGAGCAACAACATTGTTTCTCGTGCAGCATGACAGGTGGCACCATCCTGCTGAAACCACAACTCGTCAACGTCCATTCCATCCAAATGACGCCACAAAAACTCCCTAATCAACGTACGGTATCGGTCTCCATTTACTGTCACGGCTTGTCCTTCTTGATTTTCAAAAAAGTAAGGGCCGTTGACACCGCCCGACCAAAAGCCGCACCAAACTGTCACTCGCTGTGCATACAAGAGAAACTACTACTGAATCGTCAATCGGAATGTTCTCCAAAATAGAAATGAGGTCAAACAATGTTACCAACCGATAAACAAAAATTTATCAGCCGTTTAAAAACCGGCACTCTTTTTGAATCACCCTTTATCATAATTGATACAATCGCAGTGTTAGTAAATACCATAGTATTAGTTAAGTTTGTGTAGTAAGTAAATATAATTAGTATTGAATGCTGTCGATAATAATTAAATTACTTCATTTTTTTGATATTTATTTAAAAGTTTCCAGCCCATCCGGTACGTGGTTTTGTCCATAGTTGGATGGGCTCATTCTACCACCTCTAGCCAAGTAGTACAAAACTACAATCAATGTAAGAAATTTTGTATTATAGTAATTTCTATTTTTTTTTTTTTTTGTAACGTATAATATATGGAAAAAAATAAATAATTATTATTGTATAACACCCTTGGAATAACATACAACATGATTCTAAAACGAGAAGATGAACCAATACTCAAGGATCCAAAAATTCCACTAATAACCAGAAAAATTTGACAATATAACATAACTGACGAGCAGAGGAGGGCCAAATCTGTGAATATGAAGAGGATTTGGGATAGAAGAAAACAAGTCAATCGATCCGCTAAATACTGAACTTGACTTTACTGCTCCTACTGGGGCTTAAAAAGATATAATATAGGCCCTAATTATAAAATATTATATCAAATACAATTAGATTACATAAAAAAAATCAATTTAATCCAAACTTAAACTTAATTCCAAACTTAAACATATATGGAATCAAATTATGGGGCTTGGCAAGTCATTTCAACACACTGAAATCATGCAAAGGTTCGAATCAAAACTACTAAGGACAATCATAGCATCAACTTGGTACATAACAAACAACGTTTTACACAGATTTACATATTCCTACAATTCAACAAGAACTAATCAAAAAATACAGTAAAAAAAACACACAAAGAAAACTTGAATCACACACAAATCTTCTAGTCATATCACTCTCTTAAATATTTCAAACGATACTCGCCGACTGCAACGAAAACATCCTACGGACTTATTTTAAATTGACCGAGACCAAACATGACTTACATCCTCGAAGTCTTCATTGGGGGATTTTTTTCAATTATGACTTAGAACAAAATCTGCTCTACTCAATATTCTTGGTTCAGTAAATTTAAACGATGTAATATTTTCAGGACCCACCGGGTTGGTCTAGAGGTAAAGTCGTCGCCAAAATCAGCTGTTTAACAGCTGATTTTCGGAGACGAAGGTTCCTGGTTCAAATCCTAGTAAAGGTAGTTACTTTTATACGGATTTAAATACTAGACAGTGGTTACCGGTGTACTTTGATGGTTGGGGTTTAATTAACCATACTCTCTCAGAAATGGTCAGCCTGGGTCTGTACAAGACTACACCTCATTTACACGTCATACATATCATTCTCATCTTATTGGGTCATGGGGTTGCTTATTGTTCTAAACTGAACAGATTGCAACGTACACAAATAAGGAATAAAAAAATATTTTCAATTGTAGTCAAAATAAATATAAATTCATGAAAAAGTTGTCTTCTGATTTTTCTGTGAACATTATAAATTCAAACACAAACATTAAAACTTTATTATTAAAATTACGATACATGTAAGCAGTTTTTGCACATAAAGATCATTACGCAGTTTTTTAACAACAGATAGTTAAATATAACTTAACGAAATAATACTAATTAAAATATTTTGGCAAGCTTCGAAATTCTTATCGTTCTTGTAAATTCAACAGGCGTGTGGGTCGTCACTTGCCTGTTTGGCATACTTTCCCATTAATTTTTAGCTATTTCGGAGTAGTATTTATGAGTCATTTATCATAAGATAATACTTTCCATAAATGAAGTATCGGAAGTTGCTCTTTAAAAATAATTATATAACAGTGTGACACTTTTGTCACCCACGTAATTATAGCTACCTACTACATAAATTTATAATACTATACTACCACAGTAGTTTTAAATAGAAATTACCAACGTTTAAATTGCTATTAAACACAACGTTTTAATTTTAAGTAATCAACTGTTATTATTGCAATAAAGAAATCAACTTTCATTCAGTTATTATTTTCTAAATTTAATTTTTCGTTCATTTTAATACTCTTGAAGTAATCTATCTAATTATTGTTTGTACATGGAAATTTTCATTGGAATTTCCAGTTCTAAACGATATTTTCTGTTTCTCTGTATAGTGTTTAGTTTTTTTTTTTTTAATGGGTTAGTTACACTAAAATTACTTGGTTATCAATAATTTGCTCAGTGATAATTATTTGTTTATTACAGTTTATTTTTTAAAATTTTTAGATTCATTATATTTTTTAATAAATATCAACCTACTAACAGTATTTTTTTCTTTGGATCAAAAAAAAGTGGGAAATAACTTTTTGTAATATAATTTTCACAAGATTATATTTCCCAGTAGACTACTTATTTATACTTACTTTTTTATTTTTGTGCTTTTTTTACATCTATTTTTATACTTCTGTTACTTTTGTTTTCTTACTTTTGTTATGTACGGGAGAGATTATAGATAAATTAGTAAATAAAAAAAGTTTAAGACGCATTTTCTCTGAATTGTGTCAAAATATTTAAGAAAACTAAAAACATTTGAATTTTTTTGAACGACGAATTTCCTTCTCACGAATTTTCCCAGAGGTACTAATTAGTTTTCCTCTCATTAACACGTTCTCAAGACGAAAGAAAATTTTTAAATTAAGTAAATTAATTAAAATCGTTAGAGCGGTTTTGGAGAAAATTATATATATTCTTTTTGCACGAGACAGGTTGCAAGGGGTGGAAATGAGATTTCCGAGAGCAAGTGACGGGCTGTACCCGGGAGGAAAGACTAAGGAATACGGATATACGGGATAAACTCAGGACTATTGGTCTAGATTGTTGTTGTTTAGGTCATCAGCCGAAAGGCTGGTTTGAACCTCTAGAGGCTTTACTAAGTCAAATGAGGAATGAGATAGTTTACCTTACCTTCCTGACTGGGTGAAAGAGTATGCTTATCACCATGCCAGGCGTTCTGAAAAGCATCTACTTTCCACTAGGCAAATGAAACCTTCACTTCATTCACCGCAGGGTCTGGCTGTATAATAAAATTCATTACTCTCGAAGGAGGCAACTTTGACCAGTGTCATGTAATTGGCTGACCATGTGATAAGAAACAAAAATAAAAAATATTTTTGTAGCCCTAGAACTAGCAGATCGAGTGCAAATAATTTAACACTCCACCTGCCAGTTATGGGCAATGGCCTAGATTAAAGAATGGAAATTCATAAATGGATTTGATGACCCTCTCCCATTTACAACAAATGGGAGAGAGTTGTTTGCCCTGTTTAGGCTAAGTGCACAAACCTACGAGTTGTTTTATATCCCATACAACAGAGAAGAAGATGGTTTCCGAAACAGGCAGAGCTGCTTAATACATGAATTTGAAGAAAAACAAGAACAAGAAGATATTTTTGTACCTAAGTAAAGTTCCCGTAATTCTGAAGCTTTAAAGCAACTAGCATAAAATCCACTGGATTTATTTAAGGAATTCTTGATTTTCAAATTACAGGACAATTAATGTGGTATTTTTGGCTTCAGAACTAATATCAAACAAACATGTACACATAAATAGAAAAATAAATATCTATTTATTTTTATTTATTTATTTAACGTCGCATCAACTACAACGGTCATTAGCGACGACGTTGGGGCGTAACTACTGTACAATGGAGGATGAAATGATTTTTTGTAACGTATGAAAATATGCAGTGCCTGAGTGGGATTCGAACCCAGGACCGCATGATGAGAGGCGAGCACGTTACCAACTGCGCCAATGTGGCCGGCAAATATCTATTGGTTTCACGGGGTATACCGTCGTAAAAATCATAAAAAATTTTGTAATAGAAAATTTGGCACCATGACAATACATTTTCTCTCCAGACTGCGAAAAATCTTAATGTGGTAGACCTACTTTATTATGAATTAGTAAAACTAATGTGATATATTAATGAAAGTTTAATTTTATTATTTTACAGCTTATAAAATGTATTTTTAAATTAAATTATATCTACACATATAATAATTGTCATATTGATTTTATATTAATACACTGTAATATTACAAAATTATATATTCTTTATCGATTGTCTGTGAAGGATAATAATTGAAAAATTTGATACTGACCTTTCTGGTTCCAAAATTAGAAACAAATGAATATTGTTTTGTATTACTTCCTTTTGTTTAAAATGTATGCGTCCTAAAATTAAATTACACATGTTACGTGCTATAATATACTTATTGTTTGTAAACGTTGCGCCAGAGCTTGGTGTAGGTTTATTGACGAGCATTAGTAGTAGTAATAAAGATATTAACTCGCCTCTCATCATGCGGTCCTGGGTTCGAATCCCACTCAGGCACGGCATATTTTCATACGTTACAAAAAATCATTTCATCCTCATCACACACAGTTACACCCCAACGTCGTCGCTAATGACCTTGATGTTGATGCGACGTTAAATAAATTAAAAAAAAAGAAAGAAAAAGATATTAACTTACGTTTTAATCATGCTACGTTATCGAAAATACTCTTTCATCACAATTCAATATGTTTAACACACTTCACTCCATACAATACACAATTTTTACAATAAACAATTCAATTAACCATTTCTAGCATATCACAATGTTACAATATTTTCTATTGTGAATTATGTGGATGATGATTTAAAAATAAATCATGTTATCTCAATTTTACTTTCTGGCCTTTAGGTCCAGCCCAACCAGTCAGCTGGTAGCAATTTGCTATTATTTATTAAGTAACACCGGTTGGGCAAGCGATTTTGTACGGTGACCAAAATCGAGTTCATCTGATATTTTGAAATCTAGTTTTCACCAGATATACACGTTTTCACACCTCCTGAACCCCAAAAAACATGTTTTTAGCGATTAGTCTGTGTGTGTGTGTGTGTTTGCTAACAAAATATCTCAAGAACAGAGCATCGAAGTTAAAACTTGAAACTTAAGTTAGATACTACTAGAGGACACGACACAAACATTTTTATCGAAATCAGTCTACCGAAAGTGATAGTTTATTCGTATAATTTTCATTTTTTGCAATTTTCTCAAAAACTGCTCCTTCAATTTTTTTTTAAAAATCGCCTCATTTACTACATTTTTTTCCTCCATACAAAAGGTTAAGCGTCATGTTTGATGAAATTCTTAAGGAGGCTGTGCTCTCATAGAAAATAAAAGTTTTTTTTTTAAATTGCGGCCATGCATTTTAGCGCAAAAGTGTATAGGCTACAATAAAAGTTTTAGACAATTTAAAAACTTAAAACCTTAATTTAAAGCAATTCTTTGTATAACGCTTAGTTTAGCAGTAATTAATGATTTTTCTTGTTTTTTCATGAAAATCTATAAAAAATGAATTTTTAAAAATTTCGGCCTTAGTATGCATTTTACGATAAAAGTGTAATAATAAAATTTATAGAAAATTAAAAGATTTACAACTTTTGTTTGAGAATTTTTCTCTACAGAGCCTAGTTTAGCGTGAAAGAGTGAATTTCCGTATATTAAGCCAAACTAGGGTCGGTTTACATTTTGCAATATTCACTCATGATTTAAATTAGGCTATGTTTATTGAGGTAGATTTTTTTTTTATTTCTAATGTTTTATTATGAATGCTAGGTTATATTGTTCATTATTTGCATTGGCAAGAGAAAGTTGTGTGAGAGTTCAAGACCAGAATTTTTAATACTGCGTGAACAAACTTCCTTATACTCTTAATTAACTAAAAATTACTGAATTAAAGTAAGTAAGCATTTATGATGTTTTTTAAGCTTATGAACTTACGCCCTTAAAGTTGTCATCTAATTCAAAGAATGATGAAACTTAGCTAATTTATTTTCTATTCCCTTAGGTCATAACAATTTATCTATTTTAATAAAACCTTTCTTTGACATTTTCCTGAATCATATTATCTGATCCTATCTTTTTATCCTTGTAAACTTATATAAATATTTATTTTGTTCGCTTTCAGGAACCATTCATTATGTTATTTTCAACGGAAGTGAAGTAAAAATCAGAACATAACAAGAATACTACTAGAAAATGGAGTATAAATTGAATATAAGCGATACTGACAGAAACGGTAAGTTAGATTTTAACTTAATTTTGTTTTTTTTTTTGTTTATTTAAAGTTGCATCAACGGCTTGGTCATTAGTGATTATGGCTGGTTAAGATACTGTAACGATGAGTTTTGGCACGTAATAATTACCAGACCCTAACCGGGAATCGAACCCTGGACCTCTGCTAAGTAGGCTAGCGCGCTAACCACTACGCCAAGAAGGCGGCCTCTCTTAAATTATTTACTCGTAAAATAAAGCGGACGCCAAATAAGCGTCATAGTGTGCGCGAACAGTTCGGATTCAGTCGGTAGATTTCGCGTCTTAGTACCGAACTGCCTATTAAATAACAGGCGCTGAACGATTTAAATTATCATCTATTAGCAACATTTAAATTATTCAATTGAAAAGATTGTATACAACAATTAACGCCTATTACATACAACACATTACGAACTAATGTTTTCAGATCAGCTGATATATAATGTGAGAGCAACGTGACTCTGATACCAGCTAGTACAGCACTGACCCTCACCACACGCTGAAGTAACCAAACTCGCCTCTACTGAAATAAACTTTCTGCGCACTTCAGAAAACCAGCAACCTTACTTGGCGTCCACTCTAACTATCTAAGGTTATTAGAAACCTACAGGGTTGGTCTAGCGGTATAGCCTGATATTTGTAAGGAGAGCGCTGGGCAAAACGTGCGTCTGCATTAGTATAGTCTTGTATGTACTGCAATAACGCAACGTATGTAATCAACAATGGAACAGCATGCCTACAAAATACAATGGGTGTTGTCAATTTTCAACAACACTCTGAGTGTACATGTTACTGTTGGTCGGAGGGGTACGCGAGGTCGAAGTCACGTATGCGCATGCGTAGTCCAGCGTTCACAGCAATTGGCTTGACCTTTAAAGTCGTTGCCAAGAGTCAGCTGATTAACAGGTGATTTTCGGAGACGAAAGTTCTGTGGTTCATATCCTAGTTTTTTTTTTTTTTTTTTTTTTTTTTTAATTCCTAATTTGTGTACGTTACAATCTGTTCAATTGAGAACAATAAGCAACCCCATGACCCAATGAGATGAGGATGATGTGTATGACGTGTAAATGAGGTGTAGTCTTGTACAAACTCAGGTCGACCATTCCTGAGAGAGTATGGTTAATTGAACCCCAACCATCAAAGTACACCGGTAACCACTGTCTAGCATTCAAACCCGTATAAAAGTAACTACCTATACTAGGATTCGAACCAGGAACCTTCGTCTCTGAAAATCAGCTGTTAAACAGCTGATTTTGGTTGACGACTTTACCTCTAGACCAACCCGGTGGGTATATCCTAGTTAAGGTAATTTGTGTTTATCCGAATTTGAATAGTAAACAGTGGTTACCAGTGTACTTTAATGGTTGGGGTTTAATTAATTATACTCTCTCAGTTTTGTTCGCCAGAGTATGTACAAGACTACACCTCATTTACACATCATACATATCATCCTAATCTCATTAGGTTATGGAGTTGCTTATAGTTCTTAAATTGAACAGATTATTCGTAGAGTATTCGTGAAATTTTTTTCTTCTTTGAATTTTTTTCAAACACGGCTTCTATAATTTTTATTAAAATCACCTCATTTAGGGCTACTACATCTTTTTGTGATCTGTAAGATAGAATACTCATGACAGGCAGGTGGAGTCTTAAATTATTTGCACTCAATCTTTTAGTACCAGGGCTACAAAAATAGTTCTGTTTCTTATCATATGGTCAGCCAATTATATGACTGAAGCATTTAAGAACAGAAGAGGTAGTTTTAAAAGATACTAATCAGAGTTATCTTCTCCGAAAGTAATGAATTTCATTATACTGCCAGACTCTGTGGTGAATGAAGTGAAGATGTCATTTCCAGGGTGGAAAGTATGTGTTTTTTAGAGAGCCTGGCATTCTGATAAGCATACTGTTCAACTCAATAAGGAAGACAATGGTAAACAACTTCACTCTTTGTTTACTTAGTAAAACCTCTAGAGGTTCAGACCAGCGTTTTGGCTGATGACCTAAACAACAAGATATAGCTGTAGCCCTATGTCTGAGGAAATTCGTGGTGGGCTGTGCGTTTAATGGTGGTCTTACGATGCATTTAATAACACAAGTGTAAATAATTCAAGTTATTAAAAATTATAAACTCTACAACATTTATTTCAAGCGATTTTTTCTACAGAGCTTTTTCTAGCGTCAAAATTATTGATTCTATACATTTTTCTCATCAAAAACACGACCAACAGTTTAATAGACGTTGTTTTTCATTTTGAGTCGTTCACTAATGCTAAAATTCATTTATGTTTCTCACTATTTACATTGTCTAGACAAAGTTGTATGAGTGTTTCACATACAATATTTTTACTTTTTTTGACGTAACTCAGGGTATAATTTCAGTTTATTTACTAAACATATTGTATTAGTAAAAAGTAAAATTTATTTTTTTCATTGGTCAGTTTAGCTAAAATTTATTCTAAACCTGATTATTTTATACTCTTGATTATTGTAAGTGTTTTCAAATTTCCGCAACATTGTGACGTATTGAGTACAAATCATCAACCAAGATGACTAACCGAGAAATTTCATGGCTTATGACTCTTCACGATTTATAAGCATGACCAATTTAAAATTTAAATTACATATGCAGATAAATTAATTGTGTACTCTATGAAACAATTAAATCTGCCATTCAGAATGAATTCGTAGAAAAATAGGAGACAATTTCATAACATTATGTCTTATAGAAACTATTACACACCTTTCAACTAAAAGGATTATAGATATTAAAAAAACCACGTCATTAGTTAGCAAAGATTGTATCACCTGTTCTTTTTAAACTGTGTTATTGTTCTCACTTAGTACAATAAAACTGGCTTTTATTAAAGTTTATCACTTTTTAGTTGCAATGCCAGAAAGTATAATTGTTTTCTGATCGTAATTGAGGTGCTAATGAAAGAGCTTTATATTTCTCTGCTTCTCTTATACCAGCATTTACTGAAAAATTCCTTCTAAGGAACCAGTTTATTTAAAATAATTATTTTTACTTTCTCTTGCCTATATGAATATATAGGAAGAAAAGTATTGTTTTCATGTCGATTTTTCGAAATCCAGTTTTCACCGGATCTACACGTTTTCAGGGCCCCTGAACCCAAAAAACATGTTTTTAGCGATTGGTCTGTGTGTGTATCTGTGTGTCTGTGTGCGCGCGTGCGCGCGCGCGCGTGTGTGTACAAAATATCTCAAGAACGGAACATCGTACGAACTTGAAACTTTAAATTTAAGTTACATACTACTACCGGACCCGACACGAACATTTTCATCAAAATCGGTCAACCGGAAGTAGTAGTTTATTCGTGTAATTTTTAACTTTTTTGCGATTTTCTCAAAAACTGGTCCTATGGTTTTTTTAAAAATCGCCTTATTTACTTAATTTTTTATGCTCTACAAGATAAGGTAGGCGTCATGTTTGCTGAAATTCTTGGTCAGGCTGTTTACAGGTAAAAGAATTGTTTTTTTAAGATTGCGGCTTTAGTATGCATTTAGCGCAAAAAATTATATAATAAAAGTTGTAGATAATTTAAAAATCTACAACTATTATTTCAGACATTTTTTTGTATAATGCTTAGTTTAGCGGTAATTAGCGATTTTCTGTTTTTTCTCACGAAAACGTGAAAAATCGATTTCTTTTAAGATTTCGGCCTTTGTATGCATTTTACGACAAAAGTTTATTTAATCAAATTTATAGGAAATTAAGAGATCTACAACTTTTAGTTAAAGCATTTTTCTCTACAGAGCTTAGTTTAGCGTGAAAGAGTGATTTTCCGTATTTTTAAGCCAAACTGAAGTCGATTTTCATTTTGCGTGTTTCACTCATGATTAAAGTAAGGTTATGATTATTGAGTTTAGTTTTTTGTTTATTAATAATGTTAGATTATATTGGTCATTATTTAAATTGGCAAGAGAAAGTTGTGTGACTGTTTCGCACCAGATTTTTATTTTAATAATGTATTTAATTATACTTATATTTAGTGAATATTGATTATGGATCATGATTTAATTTTGTTAAGCCATGGAGAGGTTATTTTTTAAGAGATTACCATTATGTGGATCCACCCTCCGCCACAATTCGGGGGATGTATTTATCCTAGTTTCTTCTACTCTTTCTTCTTCCACCCAAACACCGTACTCGTTACGGACGATATTGTACAATACAATATTATTTACAATACTATACGATCCCAATTTTTAAAATATTTCTTTATGTATTCCTTTGAAACTTTAAATGTTTGTATGTATACGTTATTTTTATATGTTTATATTATTTATTAACACTTCCTCTTAACAAAGTTAAAAGAAAACCATCTGTAGAATGTACTCATATTACTTAAACTTCTGATGTACTCCTCCATTCTACGCCCTTTCCTTTTGTACAGGTCGCCGGTATGGTGGCCCTTTCTCTCCAAGACCAACAAAAAACGTACTTCAGCATACCAGAACAAAGTCCTCCGGTGCATCACAAAGTTTCACTATCTTATCTCCAATCGCATCGTACACGAACACCTTCTCTTCCCCTCTATGGAGGACTTTCTTTACAATACCTCGAAACGGCTCCACGACGCCGGGAAAACTGACGGACCCCAGATCATTCAGGACTTGTACCAACGCCCACATCCACCCGAAGTCTTTATGCCATTACCATTCCACGACTTTATCTAAATTCCAGTATGACCCACTTATCAAAATTTAGAGTTGCCACAGTTTTATTCCGCCCTGTATTCCTCTTATATACCCATGCCCCTTCATCTACTTGTATGACTCACGCCCCCCAGTTGGTAGTTCTCCCCATGTTCCTATGCATAATCACTCCACTACGGTGAAAAGAGCCGCCATTTTAAATTATTAAACACTTAGAAAATAAAAGGCCGGTGATTATGCCAAACTCTACCCTTTCCGTCTCCCCTAAAATCATAAACTAACTCCTACCTAAAATTGTACCATTTGTCCACGTTAAGTACGGTGCGTGCCTTTCCCTCCCCAAGACAATAAAACTCCCACATAACTGAAAAAGGCCACTGAAAAACAAAATAAAAGAAAAGAGCCGCTCTTAAACCCACTTGTCCCTTAATATAAATTTTCATCCACGAGTAACTTCTTAAAATACATTACCTCCTTTGAAGTCCCAGTCCCAATCCCGCAAGAGCCAGAATCCTATTTCCTAATTTTAAACTATAAAATTCCCCCTAAATTTCATGAGGTTGCAATTATTCGGTAAAATTGTTCCCCGAGCGATCAGGTGTTCCTTAACACGATGTCGCCATCATAGGGCTTCTCAGCCCTCTCAACCAGGATTCAGGATTCAGGATTCACTCATATTATATAAAACCAAACTTAGAGTTGTTTTAAGTAGTGACATAAATGGAATGAACCGTGATGTAGGAGTAAAAACCTTACTGCGGTTTATGCAAGTTCTTACCTTCTCATGGTTATGTAACAGTTTATCAGGGTCACGGTCAATGTTAGGTTAGTAATGCAAACTAATAATAGAACAATAGACTACTCACATTCGCACGGAAATACTTCTATTACTAGACAAGATATTCAAACAAGTAGTTGTGGTAAACCTCTGCAGCCTCACATAAATCGTTGGTTACATCACAAATCGTCGTATCTCAAAAATCATGTTTTTCTAAAAGAGCCGTTTAACCCTTACAGTGCCAGGAGAATATTTTGTGAGTTCCTACCGAAAAATGCTACTTGTGTGCGATTTCTAGCATCTATCTATCCATAACATGGCTATTTTTTCAAGGTATCTTAACACGTTCAATGCTGAGTAATTATAAGGTATCTTTCCCGTCGGTCTGATTACTCGTGAAGCGTGTTCTTCGCTTGGTTTATGTAGGGTCGACAACTTAAGTTTCTAAGGTTTTTATAGATTTATTTTATTTGCGACCTAACATAAAAGTAACCAATTCAATGTTTTTTTAGGTTTTTTTCACCTGTTATAGTAAATGTACTTCTTCTTTGAATTTTTCATTCACCTTTACGATTTACGCGTACTTTCTTATACAATTTTTAACTATAAATAATATACTTTTAACCCATTCATTCACGTTGGCCATATACATGTAAATAAAACTTTACCTATTCTTATGCACTAAACTGCGCACATATCACTTTGCGTAAAATTGGCCACATACATGAACAAATTCTTTAAGAGTCCAGCAAGTGCTGCAATCTATTGGGACTTTTTAAAAGTTTTAATAATAAAAAAAATAGTACTTTAAGAATATATAATTATATATATATTTTTTAATTCCTATTACGTGTACGTTGCAATCTGTTCAATTCAGAACAATAAGCAACCCCATGACCCAATGAAATTAGGATGATATGTATGACATGTAAATGAGACTGTGTAGTCTTGTACAGAATCAGGCCGACAATTCCTGAGAGAGTGTGGTTAATTGAATTCCAACCATCAAAGTACACCAGTAACCACTGTCCAGCATTCAAATCCGTATAAAAGTAACTACCTTTACTAGGATTTGAACCAGGAACCTTCGTCTCCGAAAATCAGCTGTTAAACAGCTGATCCAGCTGTTTAACCACCAAAATCAGCTGTTAAACAGCTAATTTTGCTAATTTTGTTATTACATATTATGTATAATATGTAATAATGTATGTAATTTTTTACATACGATCTTTCACCCTCGTATAGTATACTAGTTCAGTATTTTTAACGGTTATTTTCAGGGTACAGTTGAAGCCGTAAATTTAGTATATTTGCAGGTATCGATTCAAAATAGCTCACACTTTTTTTAGATTTACTTTAACCCATTCAGTCACGAATTTTTATCTTAGAATTTAAAAAAAAGTTATTATATTCTTACCCATCGGGTTGGTCTAGAGGTAATGTCGTCACCAAAATCAGCTGTTTAACCTTTCTGAGGGCTATATAATAGCAACAAACTGATATCCGACAGGTGGTGTCCCTCCGGAATTACTTAAAATGATAACAAAACAGAACCCGCTAGGTGAGACGGCAGCCTGGTGGTAACACCTACCCATGACCCGCTAGGCGAATCTTTAGCACTGAATGTGTTAATGACTTTGTTTTGTTCATAATGAAAATTGATCTTGTATGACATTTAACTTGGAACACGTTTCTTACAATTTAAAAATAAAATGACACGTAGTCATTTTTTGTGGAAATTTCTTTTTCAACTTAAAAAAATCGTCATAAAAAATTGTTTAAAATTATGTATTATGTACGCAAAAACTACAAAAAAACTTATTTATTTATTGTAAAAAATAAAAATACTGCGATAAAAGTTTCAAAAATTCAATTTTTAGTTTTTTTAATCAATATGAATCAATTACATTCATACAAAACTCAACATGTATTTTATAAATCAATTTCTTACTGATTATTTCCGTACGCTGTTTTTACAAATTGAGTGAAAAATAAAATTTCTATGAATTTTTTAGTCAACATACTAATAAAAGGAAGACGCCGGCATTTTTTTGGTAAAACTTCTGACGTCCTATTAATAGGACGCTGGCACTTTAAGGGTTAAATTTTTGCGTTAAGTTCTCCATCCTACATCTCAGAAATTCTTTATAACATCATCATCTTCATCATCTCCTTTACGGATTAGGCCAATCGCCTGTTCCAACATCACACCATCTCTTTCTTGGACGCCCCAAACATCTCCTTCCTCGAGGGCGATACTTCAGCGCCTGAAGACTAGCTTTATCAGGTGACATCCTAAGTACATGTTCCTGCCACCTATTTCTGTACCTCCACATTTTATCAATGATTGTTTCGTCTCTCTTCAGTTCTTCTCGAATCGCGCTACTTCTAATGTGTTCTCTCCGGCTACATCCCTTCACAGATCTCAAAAATCTCATTTCAGCTGCCTCCAATCGACTTAAATCTCTCTTCTTTGGTGCCCAGGTCTCACTTCCATACAGTAAAATCGGCACCGCCATTACATCGTAGAGCCTCAACTGTGTATCTTTCCTGGTTCGATTCTTAAAAGTCCTATTGATATAACCACAGACATGCTGAAACTTGCTTATTCTAGTGCTTATCTCTCTATCAACGTCATACGTTATAACAAAACCGTAATTATTGCTTTAAATACGCAACAAAAGACTGTATATTTTTAATATTTATATGATATTAATGTAAGTTATTGACTTTTATCAATAATGTATAAATTGTCGAGTTACGACAGTAGTTTACGTGATTCACGGGAACATATTATCAAGTAATATAAACAAATGACGTAGGCTATCTCTATAGATAAAATTATCCTGATCGAAAATGAATACTATCAAATATATGGTGAGTAATGTTTTTTTTTCATAAATTCTACATTAATACAGACGAAGATAGCGTCTGGAATGGATTTTTCCATACAGACTACTCCCACCAGCTTAGACTGGTCCAAGACACTATGACGCCACTTTTTCCTTTTACAGAATAATTTCACTATACTAGGTTTGATCAGAATTCACGCAACGTTGTATATCAGCTCACCTGAAAATTTAGCCTGTAATGTGAGGTATGTGGTAGGCGTTAATTGTTGTTTACAATGTTTACAAATTGAATGTTTTTAACGTCGCTAATAGATGATAATTATATAGTTCAGCGCGTGTGATTTAATTCACAGTTCGGTACTTAGACACGAAATCTACCAACTAAATCAGAACTGTCCGCGAAGCTACACCGTCAAGCTAATTTTTGGCCTCCGCTTTAATAGAGACATTTCTGTTTAAAGGGACAATTAAATTTGTCCCGTTTATTATTATTCCAATTACTATCTATTACTAATTTATCTATTACTAATAATATATATTACTAATTAATAAAATATCTATAAATAATATCTATTAGGCCTAGTATTAATTCTATTATACTGAGTGATTTTTAGTCCTGTTACCCAATTGTTAATGTTTGGTAATATTTTTCTAAAAAAAAAAAAATTTTGTTTTGTGACACTAAGTTGGTAGTCCTACTCAACCAGTATGGATATGGCAGTGTGAGTTGATTCTCCTTGAGCTGTGTAAAATTTTGTGCCATTTCCGGTCGTGCTACGAACAGAATGTCTTTTATCCTAAAACAATCTCTTGTTTAAATCTGGAGGCTAAAGCTCTAGAACTAATCGTATGTGATACGGATACAATTTCAATTTTTTAGCAGCTTTCTGAGCACTCGAAGATGACAAATCAACATGCGAGGAAAGTTTTTGTAAACTTTTCCATGGAGAATTGAGCAATCTTGTTTTCACATTCTCTTAACGTCATCTGTCAAGAGAGTTGGTCGACCACTACGTTTTCTGCTGCAAACAATACCTGCCTCTAAAAATCAGTTAGTTAGCCTAGAAATTGACTAGAATAGAGTGGAGGAACACCAAAAAATTTAATTTCAAATGTTTCTTTTACACTCGCATACGATTTTGTAGCAAAATATTGTTCAAGAATGAAAACCCGTTGTTCTAGGGTAAAAGACATTCTGTTCGTAACACAACTGTAAACAGCACAAAATTTTACGCAACTCAAGGAGAATCAACTCAAACTGTCGTATCTATACCGGTGAGTAGGGCTACCAACTTTGTGACACAAAACAAAATATCCCTTTCTTTAGAAAAAAATTACCAGACATTAACAATTGGGTGTTGTTGTTGTTTAGGTCAACAGCCGAAAGGCTGGTTTGAACCTCTAGAGGTTTTACTAAGTAAATCGAGGAGTCAGGTGGTTTACCATTGCCTTCCTCAACAATTGGGTAATAGGACTAAAATATCACTCTGTATTACTAAGCTTTTATGTAATAAAAACATGTAATGCATCAAGTGCTTTTATTCTTTTATAATTTTTGATAAGTACATTGTTGATTCAAGTGCAAGATGGAATTTCTTCTTTAATCTTTCATTGTTTTTATTTAAACTACATCAAGCAACCCGTAGGCAGATTTAAACTCTGGTGGAATAAAAATGTGTGTTGAATTTTGTGGTATCTTACTATAAATACCTAGTGTTTTTTTCGGATTTGCGCATGTACCTGAGTGCAACAATACAGCTGAAAATAAACAAAACAGTAATATTAATATGAATAATTATGATTTTTTTTTTATTTAGCTCTTATTCAAAATAGAATGATAAAAGTTACAGTAGACTCTCAAAAATCCGGATCGCGCTAGTCCGGACGATGATTTTTTTTTGTTTACTTTATTTGCTGAAAATTTACAACTTTTAAATTAACAACCAGTAAAAAGTTTTCATGGGATTGGCCCGATGAAATCAGTGGGGAGGCTTTATCGGCGAACAAAGACGCTGTGCCTGAATTTAAGACTTTTTTAAAATCCTTGACGAAGAAGGAATTTTCGGTGACCAGCTGTATAATTGCGACGAGACTGGTCTGAACTATAAAATGTTGCCCACGAAAACTCTCGCATCCAAAATAGAAGCTTCAGCCTCGGGCTATAAAAAAAGCAAGGAACGGGTTACGGTGTTGGCTTGTAGCAATGTGACCGGGATTCATAAACTTAGGTTAACATTAATAGGAAAATCAAGAAAACCTAGAGCTTTTAAAAATTTAAAGAAAGACGATGTGTTGCCACTTTGGTATACAAACCAACAAAAAGCATGGATGAATTCTACAATTTTTAAGACTGGGTTTTTAATGAATTTGTACCTACTATAATTACTCTATATAATTATAATTACTCTATAATTAAGACATATATGACACATTTTGTTACATGTTTGAAATCCGTAACTTGCAAATCTTACAAAGAGTGCAATCGAATCTTATTACGGTACAGTAGTGTTAAGTTTAGTCAATGTTTGTGCTTCGTATATTGAATAATTACAGTACCAGCAGCCTACTGTAATTTATAATGGCCTACAGTGTTTTAAAGTTTTTTCAGAAGCTCACTCTTATATTAGCAGATAAACGTTAATGCTTATTGTCATAATTATTCGCCATAAAGACGAAATTGCCAACCTCCGGGAAATCCGGACCGGCCGTCCGCCACATTATTCCGGATTTCTGAGAGTCTACTGTATATGTTTTAAAGAAATTCGTGAAATTTACATTACTTGAAAAAAAGATAACTCCGTTGAAATATTAGAGAATCATCCATTAAAACGACACTTTAGTAAAAGCCGCTTAAATACGATTTTTAAAACCTGGTAAACCAATACACGACGTTTCATCTTATCGCTCTGTTACTTTACTTTCGATCTTATAAAAAATTCTAAAGAAAATAATATAAAAGCGTTTATTAAATGAAGTGGAACAAAACAATTCGATTCCGAATAATCAATTTGAATTGATTATTTATTTTGTAGAGAATTTAAGGCTGAAAAATTTGATGTAAGTTTAATTAATAATTAACAAATACTAGTGCCAAAATCTGGTGTGAAACACTCACACGACTTTATATTTTCAATGCAAATAATCAACAATATAATCTAATATTAGTAATAAAACATTAGAAATTAATAAAAAACTAACCTCAAAAAACATAACCTTAATTTAATCAAGAGTGAATGATGCAAAATTTAAACCAAACCTTAGTCTGTCTTAATAATACGGAAAATCACTTTTCAACGCTAATCTAGGCTCTAAATAAGGTTGTAGATATTTTAATTTTCTATAAATTTGATTATTTATAAATTTTTATCGTAAAATGCATAGTAAGGCCGGAATCTTACAAAACCCAATTTTTTCGGTACAAATTTTCATGAAAAAGAAACAGAAAATCACAAACTTCAGCTAAACTAAGCGTTATACAAAGAAATATTTTAAATAACAGTCGTAGATTTTTAATTGTCCACTGCTTTTATAATATACACTTTTATCCTAAAACGCATATTAAGGCCGCAGTATTAAAAATACCATTTTTTTATACGAGAGAACAGCCTCCCCAAGAATTTCAGCAGACATGGCGCGTACCCTATCATGTAGAACATTAAAAAAATTTAGTAAATGAGGTGATTTTTACACAAAAATCGTAGGAGCCGTTTTTGAGAAAATTGCAAATAAGTAAAAAATGAGACGAAAAAACTATTACTTCCTTTTGACCGATTCTCATGAAAATGTTCATGTTGGGTTTTCTAGTGGTACCTAACTTAAGTTACAAGTTTCAACTTCTTACGATGTTCCGTTTTTGATTTTTTCACACACGCGTGCGCGCACACATATACTACTCGCTAAAATAATGTTTTTTGGGTTTAGGGGTCTAAAAACGTGTAGATCCGGTGAAAACTCGATTTCGAAAAATCGACATGAAAACAATACTTTCCTTCCCTATATATTTCAAGATAAATATATTATGTATAATATAATATATATTATATTATGATAATATATTATATTATTTATTTATAATATATATTATATTATTTTATATATTGCAAGAGAAAGTAAAAGAGTACGGTATAGGCCTACTTTATTACAAAATTTTTCGCTAACTGTAACTCACTAATTAAGAGTTTTCAGACATTATGTTTATACGAACTGTTTTCATTATTTTAATAACAGGAACACACAAGCAAAGTTTCATCGATCCTCCCGCGGCGCACTGTATATTGATATAAATAAAGATTAAAATAAAAAAATATATTTTCTGAGTAGTTTGTTCGCTTATAATTAAAGTTAAAATTCTATTACCCCCAAATCCACCACATATCTTTTTGGATAGTTTGCAAAGTGACTCAAAATCGAGTTTCTTTCCTGTAGACAATTCTGCTCCACAAACTGCAACATTGAGGGATGTTTCTTTGCATTCCTTTTCCATTTGACATCCAGCCGATTTTAGTATTTCTTTCAAGATTTTGAGAGAGTTTTTAATGATACTAGAGGGAGGTTTTTGTTCAATGACTGACTTTGAACTTGAATACTCGCAACAATATAAAACAGATACTAGAAGAATTAAAATCCCTGTAAAAGAAAATTGACGATATTAATTAACGAAAATTGTATGATAATCTTAATAAAAAAAATAGGCCCGATATTAGTAGATAATAGAAGTTAGGGGGGAGGGAATGAACACCAAAACATCTTAAAATAGTAATTATACAAGAATCTGGTGTGAAGTACTCTCACAATTTTCTCTTGCTAATTTAAATAATAAAACACTTAACTTGTGTGAATCATTATTAAGGTATACTGTTCGCCAATTACGATGGCATGTAGGGAAGGTAGCGAGACAGAGAGAGAATGTGTTGCGTCCGCCGTTCCCCTCAACTCATTTCAATCAGTGCACGGTGTTCAAGCGCAATAGTGACAATACGCGATACGGTAGGGCACTCTGCCGGCCAATTTCGTTCACTACACTCTAACAAGCTCATTTTTCATCAAAAAATTCTGAAAAAATTACTTTTGCTTCTTAATGAATCTTAATTTATTACACTATAATTTTTTATTATACTCTAATATTTATATAAGATACGCTCGTACAAAGTTAAGACGTTTAAATCTCATCGCATTTTTTGCGTATCACGTAGGCTAATATAACTTCTTTTCCAGGACGACATAATATGCGTTTTATTATTTTGTTATAAACTATAAAATTTTATCTGTAATTTGATATTTGTTGGGAAGAAACAGAAATAATAAACGAGCTTGAAAAAAATAACTTTTTGAAGGGAAGTCAAAGGTAGATCATCGTGTCTAGTGTCTCCTTCCTGTTAGTATTCCAAGAAACTGAATCATTTTTTATAGTTGTGAACTTTATACCAAACATACGTCAATTTTTAGAAATCAACTACGCACACACAATATTGTTGTATGAAATTTTATCAAAAAGAACGGCATAGTAAGTATAACAGAAAGAGGGTATGACGTCCCTCTCTTTCGGGCCTGTCAAAACGTATGATAGGTACATCATTTAGAAAAAAACTTATTGTCTATTACCCCAAATAGAATCACAGACCTTTTTCCCCGTATTTTGTGCGCGCGCAACTAATTTCGACGGCGTACGGCTTTCAAAAGCGACACAAAATGTCAAAACGATAACCGCACGAACAGAACACAACGAGTAGTGAGTACTACTTTAGAGGCAGCCTGTATCTACGACGCTGTGGTGGGGGAGATACTTACTGCGCATGTGCGGCCCGCATGCCACCGTAGTTGGTTATAATTATAAGACTGTATGATGGTTTTGACTGAAAATTTCAATTGTCGGTTTTTTATGTTTTTCAATAAATCAACGCTAGATCTACAGGAAGAAATATTAAATTACGTCAAAAACGTTATTTTAATGAACAAATTAAGTTTTTACCAGGTCTACCCAGAAAAATTATGATTTAACCATGAACAAATTTTTTTCATAATTTTATACTGATCGTTTTAAAACAAAGGGATTTTTAGTTTTAAAAATATCTGCATCACTATTTTTAATATTTTCAGCTGTTGGTTCATCTTTCTACCCAACTGTTGATGGGAAATTTACTTATGTGTGTACGTTTTATTTTTGGTTTTTTTGTTTTTTGCCTGTTCTCGTAAATTTAAATTTTTAAAATTTTACGTACATTTTTTTCTCGGAAACCATTAAACCAAGATGAAACCATTGATTAAACCAATGATTATGAAACCAACAATAATGATAAAATATCAAAAAAATTAAATCCGGCCACATTTTTTATTCTATGATTAAAAAGAACTAATTAAACTTATATATTAATTTTGACAATATTAAATCGAACCAATATTGTAAAAATATGGTACGTGATGCATTTTTTGACTATTTTTTTCTGAAATCAGCACACAAAAATCTATACGAATCAGTCATTAGTTTTCAAACAACTTTTCCATTGTTGACCTGTGCTATTAAAAAGACATTAACCCAAAAATTCGAACGTTACAGTCTAAACCATCATACAGTCTCCCCTTAAAGGAAAACCGGAAAAAACTGGATTATTTTTACTTTCTCTTGCCTATATGAATATATAGGAAGGAAAGTATTGTTTTCATGTCGATTTTTCGAAATCGAGTTTTCACCGGATCTATACGTTTTCAGACCCCCTGAACCCAAAAAAACCCGTTTTTAGCGATTGGTCTGTGTGTGTGTGTGTGTGTGTGTGTGTGTGTGTGCGCGCGTGTGTGTGTGTGTTTGTGTGTGTGTGTGTGTGTGTGTGTCTGTGTGTGAACAGAAACGCACTCTGATATGTGGCCGTACGAACTTGAAACTTGAAACTTAAGTTACATACCACTACCGGACGCGACACAAACATTTTCATCAAAATCGGTCAACCGGAAGTAGTAGTTTATTCGTATAATTTTTCAGTTTTTTGCGATTTTCTCAAAAACTGGTCCTACGATTTTTTTAAAATCGCCTATTTTACTCAATTTTTTAATCTCTACAAGATAGGGTAGGCGCCATGTTTGCTGAAATTCTCGGTGAGGCTGTTATCACGTAAAAACGTTGTTTTTTTAAGATTACGGCTTTAAAATAAATTTCAGCGCAAAAACTTATATCATAAAAGTTGTAGAGAATTTAAAAACCTACAACTTCTGTTTCAAACATTTTTTTGTATAACGCTTAGTTTAGCGGTAATTTGCGATTTTCTGTTTTTTTTTCTCATGAAAACGTGAGAAAAATCGATTTTTTTAACATTTCGGTCTTAGTATGCATTTTACGACAAAAGTGTATATAATTTAATTTATAGAAAATTAAAAGATCTACAACTTTTGTTCAGAGCATTTTTCTCTACAGAGCCTAGTTTAGCGTGAAAGCGTGATTTCCCGTATTTTTAAGCCAAACTGAGTTCGATTGTCATTTTGCGTCATTCACTCATGATTAAAATAAGGTTATGTTTTTGAGGTTAGTTTTTGTTCATTTCTAATGTTTTAATACTAATGTTAGGTTTATTATTAATTATTTGCATTGGCAAGAGAAAGTTGTGTGAGTGTTTCACACCAGATTTTTTTTATGCATAAATTTCTGATCTTCAACAAATTTTTAAACAAAACAATTTAAGTCAAACAGATCAACGCAGGAAACAACAGACTTTAATTTTAGGTGCAGCGTTATATATTTTTCGTTAGTTTGATTTTTAAATATTTTCAAATTCAACGGATTTTTTTGGGGCGGGTACTATAGTACTGGCTAGACAATGTTAATTTACCTTACCTTTCATAGTGATTTACTTATTTCGAATATGTTTTGTTAAACACTAGTACGTTTTATTAAACGTGGAACATCTAAGAAGAAGTTTAAAACAGTGGTTATAAAATTACAGAAGAGGTTTTTTTTATAGCATTTTTGTTAATGAAGAACAATGATAAGAAAATTGTAATATCCAATATAATAAACATAAATTTAAATTATATTACAAATGATAGTCAACTTAGAAAAACAACTGGGTATTCAAAAAAAAATTTAGGCATAAATTTTAAAGGAGTAAGAATAACCTGAAATGTTAACTGATAGAAATTTAACGTGGTTAAATTTTTTGAACACCCGTTTTTACTATTAAAATATAAATGAATGTACTTAATGGACTTTATCTAAATTAATTTAATTATATATAAAAGGTAGAAATAATTACAAATAACATGTTTTATTGAGTTCATTAAGTTAGGATATTAAAAAACAAAACTTTTATGTAAATATCACATCATTATTTAAACGTCTAACAATATTGCATTTGGCTATCCGTGGCCCAGTTGTTAGGTAAGTATGATTTTAAACGGAAGTCCCGGGTTCTAACTTTCTATGTAAAGAGATATCCAAATTATTATACTCACGGATAACTTCTACAACTTTTTTTTCTATGCTATATTTTGATGAGTGCAACTACGAGATAAGTCTTTGTCATGTGTGTCTTTTTACTTTCTCTTGCTTACATGATTACATAAGAAAGGAAAGTATTGTTTTCATGTTGGTTTTTTTTAAATCGAGTTTTCACTGGTTCTACACGTTTTCAGACCCCCTGAACCCTAAAAACTTGTTTTTAGCTATTGGTCTGTTTTGGTTGTGTTTGTGTGTGTGTGTATATATATATATATATATATATATATATATATATATGTGTGTGTGTGTGTGTGTGTGTGAACAGAATATCTCAAGAACGGAACATCGTACGAACTTGAAACTTGAAACGTAAGTTAGATATTATTATCGAACCCGACACGAAAATTTTCATCAAAATCGGTCAACCGAAAGTAGTAGTTTGTTCGTGTAATTTTTCACTTTTTTGTGATTTTAAAAACGGGTTCTACGATTTTCTTTTAAATCACCTCATTAAATAAATTTTGAATTCTTATCAAGATTGGGTAGTCGCCATGTTTGCTGAAATTCTTGGTGAGGCTGTTTTCACGTAAAAAATTGTATTTTTTAAGATTGCGGCTTTAATATGCATGTAAACGCGAAACGCACTCTGATATGTGTTGTTGACGCCGGCCGCATTGGCGTAGTTGGTAAAGTGCTCCCTCTCATCACGCGGTCCTGGGTTCGAATCCCACTCAAGCACGGCATATTTTCATACGTGACAAAAAAAATTATTATTTTTCATCCAACATTGCTTAAAGTTCCACCCCAACGTCGTCGCTAATGACCGTTGCAGTTGATGCGACGTTAAATAAATAAATAAATAAAAAAGTTGTTGACAATTTAAAATCCTACAACTTTTAATTTAAACAATTTTATGTATAACGCTTAGTTTAGCGGTAATTAGAGATTTCTGGTTTTTTCACGAAAATTTTTAAAATTTTAAGAATTTTTCTCTATAGAGCCTAGTTTAGCATTAAAGAGCGATTTTCCGTATTTTTAAGCCAAACTGACGTTGATTTTCATTTTACTTCTTTCACTCATGATTAAAATTAGGTTATGTTTATCGAGATTAGTTTTTTGTTTATATCTAATATTTTATTACTAATGTTAGATTATACTTTTCATTATTTGCATTTGCAAAAAAAGTGAAAAATGACGACTTAAACTACTACTTCGATTGACCGATTTGATGAAAATGTTTATGTCGGTTTCGGTAGTAGTATCTAACTTACGTTTCAAGTTTCAAGTTCGTACGATATTCCGCTCTTGAGATACTCTGTTCACACATACACACACACACACACACACCACACACACCAATCGCTAAAAACGTGTTTCTGGGTTCAGGGGGAATACGTGTAGATCCGGTGAAAACTCAATTTCAAAAAATCCACATGAAAACAATACTTTCTTTCCTATATATATATATAAATTATATAATATAATATATATAATATATATAATATATAATATATAATATATAATATATAATATATATATATATATATAATATATATATACATATATATTATAATTTTAGGCAAGAGAGAGTAAAAATAATACATTTTTTACAGATTATATTATTTCAAAATATATTGTTTTGTTTGTTCATATTTTTTGGTAAAAATGTTCTGTAGACAATATATTGCAATTATAATAAGATGAAACGACATATGAATTGTAAACTAACATTAATATAAGTTTGTTAGTAATTTGTATCTATTTGTATGTATATTTCCTTTAAATGTTTGTGTGAATCATCTCAGAAGATAACCCTACTCTACCTTAAACTCAAAATAAGTTATTTTTGTCTGCCATTACGTTATTCTAAGCTAGTTCAAGGACTTTGTATTGCAATACGTAAGAAGTTAATTTATTTTTATTATGAAAGTAATTGTTATGCAAACCGTATCGCACAGGGTGTTCAGAAACCTGCCTTGTTAAATATCACAGAAATGAACGATTTTACAAAGAACCATTAGATGTAATTATAAATATACTGTGCTTCACAACAAATCTACCGTATAAGGAAAATTAACATTGGACAATATACTGTCAACATTAATCTTATTATTATAAGGGTGTAATTATTACAAGGGTGTAACAGACAGGTGGAGTGTCAAATAATTTACACTCAATCAGTTCATTGCCGGGCTAAAATAAATAGTTTTTTTCTTATCACATGGTCAGCCAATTAAATGACTGAATAATTTAAGTACAGAAGAGGTAGAGGTTTAAAAGACACTAATCAGAGTTATCTCCTCTAAAAATAATGAGTTTCGTTATACAGCCAGACCTTGTGGTAAATGAAGTGAAATGTCATTTGTCGGTAAGTGAGTTTACTACTTCTTTAATTTTTTGCTATATCCCAAAACACCGGTTTCTGAGTAATTTATATATAAGGAATATTTTCTCAGAAACCACTGCACCAATCTTTCTGAAATTTTTACACATCATTATTATCATAAGGGTTGATAAGAGCTGAAGTTTTTTGAGGAAGCTTGACCAATAAATAGTCTTTTTAAAAAGAAATCTAAATTTTACAAAACTTTTTAGTGCGTTGATGAAAAAATTTGTTTCTTAATTTCAAGTTATGAAACAATAAGACAACACTTTCACTAGTTTTACTCTTCGCTCTTCAAATCAATAGATTAAATTATTGTTTAAATAACAATAAGATAATTTAATGAACCTGTATTGACTAAATTAAATACGATAAAAACAATATTATTAGATTGTGCTCTATTTAAATCTTATTCAGTTTAAAAACAAACCTTAACAGATTGTAACTAAATTACTCAATTAACATTAGTTTGAATGGCTGTAGTATTATGTGTTTATAACGGTATTTTACTACATATTGCAATTAAATTTTATACATTTTTAATTTCACTACATGCTTTATTATACAGGTAATATTATTGATTCTATGATATGAATCTAGTTCTAGCTGTAGGTATGTACATTTAATCTATTGTATTAAAATGTTATATTGTTCACCGTTGGTCGCCGTTTCTCTCGTGTGATTTATATAAAGTTAAATTGTATAATTTATTTATTATAATACATATTATGTTTTCATTATATAATTATATTTTCGTTTCATCATTTCAAACTGGTGATATTTGTTTAGAATATCGTAAGTATAAAAGATCGTTACGTTCTACTTCTTTGTGTTCTATTACAAATTTTAAATACTATAATGAAATATACAGTAAAACCCATTTTAACTAAAATATAGGGGACGGACCCGATTTCGGATACTTATAGCCTTAAAATGTATCCAGATTCGTAATCTACACAAAAAGTAAACAGGTCTGGATTGAGTTTGAAGTTCCGTTTCAACCGAAGTGGTCCAAAACCGAATTTATGAAATCAAAGTCAGAATTTGAAAAAACAAATAGTCACATTCAATTTTTCTTAATGATTAGGTACAGAAATAGTTGAATTTGAAGTTCCGGTTTTGACCTAAAGTGGTTCAAAACCGGAAGTCGAAAAATCAAAGTCAGACTTTGGAAACAAAAATAGTGTCATTTGATTTTTTTTTTTTAATGAATAGATACAGAAATTACTAATGGTTTTTGCCATAAGTCAAAGGTAGCCTTTGTAAAAATATCCATCAGCAATGAGAGCGTCGTCTAATGAAGGGACTTTTTATTGGAATTAATCTTTGTTTCAGGATCAAGACCAAAGTCTCAAACGATTTGGAGTACTGATTCGAAAAATGATTCAAATTTAGTGGAAGTATCAACTAAGAGATCTTTGTAAGTATATTATTTTACTAGTTGAATATTTTTTATTATTGTATATAACTCTTGGAGATACATTTATTAAAATAAAATATATCTAAGGCTTCAAAATACCAAGCTAAAAGTAATAATTTTTTAACTTTTTTCCAAGTATACGAAGTGTGATCAAAAATTTGAATTAATGTCCTTCAAAGTACTTTTCTCGGCTAGTGATGTACTCATCCCAATGTTGATTCCATGATTGGAAGCATTTTTGGAAGGCTTCTTTTGTAAAGGCCTTCAGCTTCTCTGTCGTGGCCCGCTCAATGCCGGAAATGAGTTCAAAACGTTTTCCTTTCAGCACGGTTTTTATTTTTGGAAAAAGCCAGAAGTCACTTGGTGCTAAAACCGGAAAGTGAGATGATTAAGGAGAGACAGCAATCTTTTATCGGCCAAAAATTCGGATCAGAAGCAAGGTGTGACACGGGTTGACAAAAGTCTGGAAATAAATTTCGCACTTACTCGTCTCATTTGCAAGTTATCGGTTAAAATGCTTTGCACGGACCCGTACGAAATGTTCAATTCTTCGGTAAGCTCTCGAATTGTCAATTATCTTTTTAAACGAATCAGTGTTGCCATTTTTTGCCTGGTGTGCTGATAAGTGTGCTTTAACACCTCAGTAGGAAGGTAATCGTAAACCACCTCACTCCTCGTTTTACTTAGTAACGTGTATAGAGGTTCAAACCAGCTTTTTCGGCTAATTACCTAAAACAATAATACATTATAAAATATCTATATAATCTAATTATACAGGTGATTCAAAACTATACGGCAATCTCTTAGAATCTCATTCTATAGCTAAAAATAAGAAAAAAGTACATATAAACATATGCCTGAAAACGCTTAGTTAGCGAGTTACGGCTAGCGAAAAATTTCATCTAGAACTCTGTACCCTCGGTGAAGTAAGGCCGTATAAAAATGTTAAAGGTAGTTACAAAGATACAAATCACGATTGTTTCTTATGGTTTTTAATCTGAAAAATTGAATAAAATTGGTTCCACAGCTGTAAATGCAATACTTCCAGAGATATCTTACGTAAAACACAAGAATTGGTGCAAAGAAATAACACATTTTTGTGTTTAACGTAAGATTACTTCTATAAATGGTAAATAAAAGTGTATTTTTCCTTAACTAAATTTGTAAAAACTTTAATTCTAAAAAGATTCATGTGAATTACTCAGGAAAAAAATGAATAATAGATATTGAAATTTCGCTTTATTTGAAAACAAAACAGACGCACACAAAACGCACATTTCTTACTGCATAAAATATTAACTAATATTTAGGTTGGGAGTAACAGCTGATCAATTATCAGCTGTTACTCCCAACCTAATATTTTATGCAGTTAAAAATGTGCGTTTTATGTGCGTAACACAAAAATGTGTTATTTCTTTGCATCAATTCTTGTGTTTTACATAAGATATGTCTGAAAGTATTGCATTTACAGCTCTGAAACCAATTTTATTCAATTTTTCAGATTAAAAAACATAAGTAACAATCGCATTTGTATCTTTGTAACTACCGTTTACATTTTTATACGGCCTTACTTCACCGAGGGTACAGAGTTCTAGGTGAAATTTTTCGCTAGCCGTAACTCGCTAACTAAGCGTTTTCAGGCATATGTTTATATGAACTTTTTTTCTTATTTTTAGTTATAGAATGAGATCCCAAGAGATTGTCTATAGTTTTGAATCACCCTATATAGTTTTTATACAGATTCATTAAATTTAGGGTATTATTGCCAAGCAAAAGAATAATTTATTTAACGATAATCTGAATTATCCATAATGCTTCTAATTGAATTTTTAAGCAATATGTAATGCATTTAGCTTAAAAATTACATTTTAGTTACTCGTAGAAAAAATAATACTCTCTGAGGTTTTAAATACCGATAACTAAAAAATGTAGGCCAATAAAAATTAATTTTTTTTAAGATTAACCTTGCCGGTAATTATTTTTAAATTATTTAAAAATTGATTTTATAAAAAGATTAAGAAAATGTAGGTGTATATAAGTTAAAAAATATTACAATTGACGTAACATCCCTAAAAAATAGGCAGTTGTAGACAATATTATCGAATATCGTGAGTAGATCACATCAAAATTTATTGTTGTTTATACTTTTACATTTTAGTTTGGATTACTTGTATGAAAACTTAATGTATTTGACTTATTCATATCTTGATACAAACATTATTGTAAAACTGGAATATAGATTTTCGATTTAGTTATTTTATACTATTAAAAGGCTGTGTCATTACGTATTCAAGCAAGTATAACAAATTTATGATACTCCCAAAAGATTATTATCGAGTTTTAAATAAAATCATTTTTCTTTACTACAAACTACAAAATGTGGTAGGCTACATTAGGAAAAAAAACAATTTTTTGAAAATTTAATTATAAAATAATACACTCACAGGCAAAAAAACGAACTACGTATATTGCTTCAAGTTTTTTGTCGTTTGTTTTTTTCTGAATAAATCATATGATCAGCTGATTCTATAAGATCTCTAGATGGACGGGAAAAAGTGTAGAAAAGACAAGGAGAACATTTTTCTCAATGCCCCTTCAATTCACGAGTCAGTTTCCATGGTGGGTCAGTAATGATGTGGGGTGGCATTTTTTCTGAAGCACGCACAGAACTAGTTTTCATTGATGCAGGCTCTTTGACTGCTGCAAGGTACATTGATGAGACCTTAATTCAGCACGTTGTACCTTATATTCCATTTATTGGTGAAGAGTTTCTCTTGATACACGACAATGCCCGTCCTTCTGCTGCAATGATCATGAATGAGTTCCTTGACGAGGTTGGCCTTAACAGAATTGTGTGGCCAGCACAAAGTCCTGACATGAACCCGCTTGAGCATGTGCGGAACATGCTTAGAAAGCGAGTCTACCTAAGAAAGTCGTCTACCTTCTTTACATCAATTTACATCAGCTCAGAAATGTTTTATGTGAAGAGCGGAATACTGTTGGACCAGGGTCACATTCAGAACCTGATTCGAGGGATGAACCGACGAATGGAAGTTATCGTACAATCAAGAGAAGGAAATACCCGCTACAGAACAAGTGACATTTTTGAAAGGACTAGTATTTTTAATGTTTGCATAAAAACCCAGAACCGGTATTATTTAATCTGTTCATTTGAAAGTTGAAAATTCATTAATTTTTACACACTTTAATGTAATCCTTTGTTTGTTGTTTAATTTAAAGGTAAAATATTGTTTATTTTTTAAAAAGAATGAAAATTTGTTTGCTAATGAGCTAAGAAGATTTGTTAGTTCTTATAATTTTATAAGCTTGTTGTATAAGGTGGTTATCATATCGTAAAACAAAAAAATGACAAAAATTAGGTGGTCCCGTTACTTAGCCTGTAAGTGTATAATTTATGCAAGTTATATTATTTTAAGAAAAACTACAAAATTTTACAATTAATTAAAAAATCATAAATTTTATTTCCTTTAAAATTACATATTGTAAAGTTTAATCCAGGATTTTTAGGTTTTTTTTTGTATTTATTTATTTAACGTTGCATCAACTGCAACTCCCATTAGCGACGACGTTGGGGTGTAACTGTACAATGGAGGATAAAATAAATTTTTGAAATGTATGAAAATATGCCGTACCTGAGTGGGATTCGAACCTACGACCTCATGATGGGAGGCGAGCACGTTACCAACTACGTCAATGAGGCCGGCGTAGGAATTTTATTAGTCTACAATAAATGATAAACACACTTCTTTCAAACTAATAATAAATTATAATAAATTATTTCACAATACTAGGTACTTATAAATTATAATTTAATTACACTAAATTGACTACAAAATAATTTTACAAACTTAAAGCTTGAACTAAACTTAACTATAAACAATATATAGCAATGTACAATAAAATAATTAATTACCAGTTACTTACAAAACCAAATAATTGTACTCAAATGTTATATTACGGAGAACTGCTAACTCAAATACTTCAACGGAACTTCAAGAAACTTCAAGAACTAAACGTGTTTAATAAATAACAATCTAATCACATCCACTTTACGTTGTCTGCAACTAAACTAAATAATGATTGATAGGTAGGTGTTTTTATACAGAGTGTACCAAGGAGAAACGAGAAACTTTCAGTGCTTGTTTCTCTTGTGAAAGTAATGAAAAATGTTTACTAAACATAGATCTGGAAACGGATCGTTAGTAAGTTTCAGCTGGGGGAAAAAAATATCCCGGATTTCGGTTCCCTCATTCCAATGAAGTCATACTGAAATTTGTGGAGCATTAATTTAAGTTTTTAATGATTGAACTACTAAGAATTTCCAACTAAGAAATGAGGAGATAAGAACGGAACTGGATGTTTACAAACTGAATGGGAAGATTGCAGAATATCGAGATCGATGGAGAGAGCACGTAGAGAGGAATACCTGAGAGATCCCCCTTAGTGTTTTGCAATACAGACCGTAGGGGAGGAGAGATATTGGGAGGCCACGCTAAAGATGGCAATAATTCAATAGTTTGTCGCTGTTGTGAGTCGGAACAGGCGGGAGCGTAATCCTTGATTGTACGAAGAAGAAGAATTAAACAGGTTTTATGAAAAATGAGCTGAAAAATTGAGTAAAACAAGTCCCAGACTTGTAACTACAGCAGATTTGATATTTCTAATAAAGTACGCAAAAATCGGTCTGGAATAGCACTGGTGCACAATAACGATATTTCAATTGTTATAATTTGTTAAACTTGAATATAGTGTTGCCAACTGATATAAAAGGAGACATGAAATTTACCTATTCATTAGGGAGACCGGGGAAGGTTGTAACAAGGGGTTAGTTGTAACACCGTTCATAATTTGGGTACCTGTCGGTAGAATTAGTTGTGATTCCAGAGAAAAAGAAGCCTAGTATTACTTGGCATTGTGAGTTTAGTGTTTTTGACCAATTTTCGGTGGAAAAAATTATGAAGGAAATATCTGCTTTTTACAATGATGAGTAAATTTTCGAGAATTTTGTTTCCTCATTATTTTTAAATGTTCATTGTTGTTTAGGTCAACAGCCGAAAGGCTGGTTTGAACCTCTAGAGGTTTTACTAAGTAAAACGAGGAGTGAGGTGGTTTACCATTGCCTTCCTCACTGAGTGGGAAAGTACGCTTATCAGCATGCCGGGCCCTCTGAAAAGCACATATTTTCCACTCTGTAAACGACACCTTCACTTCATTCACCACAGGGTCTGGCTGTACAATGAAATTCATTACTTTCAGAGGAGATAACTCTGATTAGTGTCTTTTACACCTCTACCTCTTCTGTTCTTAAATGATTCAGTCATTTAATTGGCTGATCATGTGATAAGAAACAGAACTATTTATTTTAGCCCTGCAACGAACAAATTGAGTGTAAATAATTTGACACTCCACCTGTCTGTTATGGGCAGAAAAATGTTCATTATAAGTTATAAAATGCAATGATAATTTAAAATACCCAACAAAATATCATCGTTTTAGCTATATTTATGTCTGATTATTCAGTCAAGTTTTGTTAGCGTAATTTAGACGTATTTTATGTAATGGCGTCGTACGGGGTTGGTTGTAACACGGAAGTGTCTGTTACGACCTTCCCTACATATTTATTCTTACTAATTATATTATTTAATTCATCATATTTCTTTTTTGGGATGAAAATTAAATTAAATTAAAATGTGTAAATAAGAATTTGTTTACTACTTTAATTTACTTTCATCCGTTTAGTTTTAAAAAATTTAAGAAAGAATAATTTTTCGTTTTTTTATATAAATAATTTTACATTTAATCATAAAATTAAGTACTGTCAAATGAAAAACTATTTGACTTATTTAAAAAATCATTAAAAAAATATGTATAAGTTTGGTGTGGTTAGTTTATTGTTACAATAAACCCTCATATGTGTTACGACCTTCCCCTGGTGCGGGGTTGGTTGTAACACAGTACACGGAACAAGTTATTCCTTTCCTATAAAAAATTTATGCATTATTTTTAATTATTGATAGTAATGGTACCCTCGAGAAAATTGGTAAAACAAAGCAATACGCATTAAAAAAGTTTGTTGTTGTTTAGGTCATCAGCCGAAAGGCTGGTTTGAACCTGTAGAGGTTTTACAAAGTAAAACAAGGAGTGAGGTGGTTTACCATTACTTTCCTCACTGAGTGAAAAATTACGCTTATAAGCATGCCTGGCCCTCTGAAAAGCACAGATTTTCCACTCTGCAAATGACACCTTCACTTCATTCACCACAGGATCTGGCTGTATAATGAAATTCATTACTTTCAGAGGAAACAACTCTGATTAGTGTCTTTTGCACCTCTACCTCCTCTGTTCTTAAATGATTCAGTCATTTAATTGGCTGACCATGTGATAAGAAACAGAACTATTTATTTTAGCCCTGCAACGGACAGATTGAGTGTAAATAAATTGACACTCCACCTGTTTGTTAAGGGCAGTAAAAAAATTTATTATAGTGAATTAAAAAATTAAAAACCTTGCTTGTGTTACAACCATCCCCGGTCTCCCCTACTTCTACTTTCTGAATGTGACGGTAGCTTTCTTTTGGAACACCCATTATTACGTTAATCATAAACTATCCCACCTAGACCACATTGTACTCTATTTCGTACCTTATAATAAAGCAACTCCCATTTACTTCCTGCCAATTTAAATATATTGATTTTAGTTTATACGTGACGTCATCAAATTTAGATTTAAATCTATTGTGGTGAACGGACCAAACCGGGAAGGACGTGACTGTCAATTTAAGTTATCCTTTATAGTTTTTCAGTCAGTTTCACTTCGTCAACGTATTTGAATATTTATTTTAACGGTTTTGTTCATCATTCTGTCGTTTCGGGTTATTCTCTATCAAAATGTAACAGTGGTGGAATTTTTCGTATCGTTTATCTTCTTAAAAGGAATATAAATACATTTTTTATTTATTTAACAATAATTGTTATAAATTTACTAGCTAAATATTGTGTTGTTTTAGTGATATTAAATTGTTTACCGTTAATTTGTCTAAATAAATATTATTTATTGAAATTTATTTTTAGATAATGGTCGAAACTGCTTTCACATATTCAATGTAATTATTTTATAATATTAACTTACTATTATTTATTTATATTTCTATAAATAATATATTACCCAAATATCTATTAACCGTACAGTCTCCCATTCAAATTTTTTATATAATTTTGTAAGATCATAATATAGATTGAATGCCCACAACAAGCAAGTGGAGTGTTAAATTATTTGCACTCGATCTGCTAGTCCCAGGCTACAAAAAATAGTTTTCTCTCTCTTATTACACCTATTCACTTATTACATTTTTTGTGATTGATACCATGGCCATGGTCATGATGATCATGGTCAGCCAATTATATGACTGGAAGTATTAAAAAACAGAAGAGGTAAAGGTGTAAAATACACAATAGTCCATGTAATTTGAATAGAAGCTTGCACTGTACGCGTTCCCTCTCCCTCTACTTGCCTACGCACTTGAGATGTTGTAGTCAGCATATGTACTGGTTGTTAGAAAAGAATGCCTCTAAATTGTTACCCAGTGTTTTGGATTGGCTTCGTAAATCACGTTTTTCTCTCATCGTTGACCGGTACTACTGCGTACACTTTAATCTCTTGTGTGCACTGAACGGAAACTCAAACTGAACTGGTGAATTTATTTGTACTATAATATTATCATATCGGATACATATAAAAGACTATGTATGTTTTTATGTATGTCTTTAAAATAGAAACAGCCTTACATTTTGTGTTAACAGTTATAAAAGCAAACACTGCAGAGTATAATACAATCTGTAATTAATTAACTAAAAGAATTTGACATTCTGATTTATAAAGTATTAATTTTGACATTAAAGTAATATATCAATAAAAGTAAAAATTAAAAATAGATGGTGATTTGTGCCTATTACTAATTTGTTTATAATCAAGAGTGTGTTGTTTAGGTCATCAGCCAAAAGGCTAGTTTGAACCTCTAGAGGTTTTACTAAGTAAAACGAGGAGTGAGGTGGTTTACCATGCCTTCCTCACTGAGTGGAAAAGTACGCTTATCAGCATGCCGAGCCCTCTGAAAAGCACATATTTTCCACTCTGCAAATGACACCCTTCACTTCATTCACCACAGGGTCTGGCTGTATAATGAAATTCATTACTTTCAGATAAGATAACTCTGATTAGTGTCTTTTACACCTCTACCTCTTCTGTTCTTAAATGATTCAGTCATTTAATTCGCTGACCATGTGATAAGAAACAGAACTATTTATTTTAGCCCTGCAACTAACAGATAGAGTGTAAATAATTTGACACTCCACCTGTCTGTTATGGGCAGTAATCAAGAGGGGTAATGGAAGTAGTAGTACGTTTTGCAGCACACTATACAAACTGCTGCAACCACTTTACATGTGTGGGAGTGAAAATACTTATTACGGAAGCTTCTATTGAAATTACATAGACTATAGTCAGAGTTATCTCCTCTGAAAGTAATGAATAATTTCATTACACCGACAGATCTTGGAGTGAATGAAGTGAAGCTGTCAGTCGCAGGGTAGAACGCACTCTGATATGTGAGAATCCGCCATGATGATAACCATACTTTTCCACTCAGTGAGGAAGGCAATTGTAAACCAACTCACTCTTCGTTTTACTTTACTTAGCCTCTAGAAGTTCAAATCCAGCCTTTCGGCTGATGACCTAAATAACATATAGGTTCAATATAAAAAACGGGGTTAGGTAGCTTTTCAAAATTTTTGAGATATATAACCCCCCCCCCCCCCGCTAATCCGATACTCCGGAAAATTTAAACTGATCTCATAAATTTTTTAACTTTATTTTTACGTATATTACACTGCAAAACGTGTTTTAAAATAAAAACTAAACGAAAAAATTTTTTATAATGGTCTTCTGAACACTGAACACAAAAATCTAGTAAGAAACTCTCACTTAACTGCCTCTTGCTCAATGTAAATAATGTGAAATCTAACCTATGTTTAATCATGAGTAAACAATGTAATGTGAAAAACATAACCTTATTTCAATCCTGAGTAAATGACGCAAAACAAAAATTAATCGCTGTAGAACTTAAAAATACGAAAAATCGCTAGGCTTAATGGACGCTAAACTACGCTCTAAAACAAAGAATTCTTGAAATAAAAGTTGAAGCTTTTTTATTTTTTATAACTTCAGTTATGTTTTTTGTAAATATTGGTCGTGAGACTAAGGCCTTAATCTTAAATAAAACCCATGTTTTACCGATTTCAATGATAAAATACGGAAATTCACTAATTGACGCTAAACTAAGCGCTGTGGGAAATGATACCTCTAATAAAAATTGTAGGTTTCTTAATTTCTTATAACTTTAATTTACACTTTTGCCTTAAAATTCGTATTAAGGCCGCAATCTTATAAAAATTTTTTACTACGAGAACAGAGCCATATGAATTTTTAGGAGAAATGCCGTTTACCGTCTTACTTTGCGTTAATTTTTCGTGTACAGTATACAAAAAATTTAAAAAATTTTTAGTATTTTATAAAAATATATAAATAACATGACAAAACCCAATCCATAAATTTTTCTTTAATAAAAATTAGTTTTTTCTAACGTTAAGTCCTTGGGTGATTCATTACCCCCATTACCTAACCAGCAGTCAGATTTTTGTTACCACTGAAAGGCTAAATTTTCCCCTACATTGTATTTTATAAATACAGTAATATTAATGCACCTGCAGAACGATCAATATATTAAAATTACACTATATACTACACACAGTATTTTGAAATAATTAATCTAAAACCTCCAATAATACTGCAAGCGTTTTATCCATAACTACAGAAAAATTTTGCAATGTGTTCTTATAAGAAAATTTAATTGAATTTAACTTTTTTTTTAAATCTACTTTAAAACTCACACGACTTTTGATTTTTTAAATTTAAATAATAATCGTATAATTTTTGTTTATTCAAGAGTAAACAATGTAAAATGAAAAACATAAACTAATTTTAATCATGACTGAATTCGCAAATTTAAAATCAACCTTTGTAGGATTTAAAAATACGGAAAATCAATAACTGATGCTAACTAAGCACTTAAAAATACCAAAAATGTACCAAAAATGGTTGATATAAAAGTTGTACGTTTTTTGTTCTCTATAACTTTGATTCTTTTGCCCATAATATGCAGGTGGAGTGTCAAATTGTTTGCACTCGGTCTGGTTGTTCCAGTGCTACAAAAAATAGTTCTGTTTCTTATCAGATGGTCAGCCAATTATATGACTGAAGCATTTAAGAACAGAAGAGGTACAGGTGTAAAAGACACCAGTCAGAGTTATCTCCTATGAAAGTAATGAATTTGATTATACAGCCAGACCCTGTGGTGAATGAAGTGAAGGTATCATTCGCAGGGTGGAAAGTAGATGCTTTTCATAGAGCCTGACATCCTGATAAGCATATTTTTCCACTCGGAGAAGAAGGTAAAGGTAAACCAACTCACTCCTCGTTTTACTTAGTAAATGCTATAGAGCCTTTCGGCTGATGAACTAAACAACAAACACTTTTTTTGTCTTTTATGACCACAATGGATCACTTAAATCAAATTAAGAAAGCTCCTTCCTTTTCATATTCTTTAGCTTGAATTTTTGCCAGTATGCTTTCATCCGGGCTGATCTTGCTTGCCGAACTTCCTCTGAAACGATCGGTTTCTTCCTGCTTGGGTTTGTCCTTCCATCTGATTTTGTTTCAAATCTACTATCCTTATTTCTTAAGATTTTTAATATTTCTGTTTTGTTTTCTAAATCATCGAAAGTTAATCCGAGTTCGATCATGTCTTCTTTGACATTTTGGATCCATGCACCTGATATTACCATTGAAAAGAGTTTTCTAATCATCTTGTTTAAAAATTCTGTCTTTAGGAGTTCTGATAAGTATTCCAAGAAAAGATATCCTTTTCTTCCTTATTGTATCTGTTATGGGTTCGTTTTCTTAATAGACTTGTTAGTTTGTTGTTAGAATTCTCCATTACCCACCTACTTTGTTTTTAATTATACTTTCTTTTATATATACTTTTGTCGTTAAATTCATACTAAGGCCGCAATCTTAAAAAATCCCGGTTTTTATCGATTTTGAAGAGAACAATCAGAAAATCACTAATTGATGCTAACCTAAGCATTGTAGAAAAGAATATTTGAAATAAACTTTATAGATTTTTAAATTTTAATTATTAGTTTAATTATAATTTAAAAAGTTAATTATAATTATACATTTTTGCTCTAAAATGCATGTTGTAACCTTAAAATCCGATTTTTACCACGTGAACACAGCCCCAGAATTTCAGAAGACGCTTTACGTACATTGTAGAGAATAAAAAGTGTAGTGAATAAAGCGAATTTTTAAAAAATTGTAGGAACCGTTTTTGAGAAAATTGCATAAAGTGAAAAATTGTCCTAATAAATTACAACTTCCGGTTGACCGATTTTGATGAAATGTTCATATCGGGTCCCCCTACACTAACTTCAGTATAATTACTTTAGTTTCAAGTTTCAATATTGTACAATATTTCGTTCTTGAGATATTTTATTTACACACCGACCAATCGCTAAAAACATGTTTTTGAGTTCAGGGGTCTGAAAACGTATATTTTCAGCTAAAGATCGACACAAAAACAATACATTCTTTCCGATATTCATATAGCGCAAGAAAAAAATATTAGAGCCTAACATTTATAAAACGTCTATTACAGGTAGATAATATTGTAGTGCAATAAATAAATGCACTCGATTAGTCATAGGTTAAGAAAATACATTATATTATATTCCTTATTAGATCAGCATACGCTTGTACTAGAATGTGACGTCACGTTCAAGGTCACAAGGGTGAGCGACTTGTCTTGTAAAAATGTGGGTCAAGTTCAAGTCTACGACAGCTGATGGGTTAGTTTTTCTTTTATCCGTCAGAAGCTCTGCAGTACGATTAAATATGTCAGCGACTCACCTGTCTGTACTCTTTAAGATAGACGGACGTACGTTTACTTTTAATCTCTCCTGTCAAAATGTGGTGCTTTCATTTTTCTTTTGTATCATAATAAGTGTCAAATAATATAATATTCATGCGCTAATGTAAAACATTCTTTAGTTATCATTTTTAATTCGTCACGTTATATTTTACAAATTAATTTATTAGTTAAAAAAAAGGTAACGCGTTTTACTATACAAATTGAAGTACGTACACTTATTTGAATCCACACGCAAAACAAATCAAACACATTCAAGTACAACAAATCTTCACGACAATATCAACGTACCCACAACATTGCTTTACGATAACAGAAGTTTTAAGTTCGTTCAATTTTCCGTTTTTGAGATATTCTGATATCACACACACGCGCGCGCGCGCGCGCGCACGCACACACACAAAGACCAACCGCTAAAAACATAATTTTCCAGGTTCAGGGGATCTGAAAACGCTGTAATGTAATGTAATGAAATAAATTAAATGCAAATTTGAAATTCTGAAATAAATTTAATGAAAACGAAAAGTTGAAAAAATTGAAAAATTAACAAAGAAAATTATATTACAAAATTATTAAATGTTTGATCTTATTTTAGTGATGACACTTTAATATTATAAAACTAACTATTCTAGTGAATTATTATTAATGAATATAATTATTTATTGCAATATATATTTGAATATTAATATTTGTACTAGCTATGAGCTCACAACATTAATTATTCTTTTATAATACTTACTACTTGAGTTATCCTCGGAGTTTTGCTTTTGCTTCTTGTCCATCAATTGACCGGGAATCAAATGGAGCCTCGAGTCATTGTTGCAATTGGTTTTATAGTCCTGAATAAATTTTATGTAAATCTTTTCTTCAATATTTTAAAATAATCAAATTTATTTTGTTTGGTTTCATAATTAATTAGATTCTTTATACTTTAATATTTTCCTTTAGCCTACTTATTTTCTTATTATTTCAAATTATTTAATTAAAATTAACTATCTTTTGTTTTCTTGCTTTAATTTGATATATTTGGTTTGGAATCAATTTTTTAAATGTTTTATTTTCTTCTTATAATTTATCTTGATACTTTTAATTACTGTTCAGAATATTTAAATTTTAAATTAGAAATTGTTCAGTTTTGATTATTATTTATGATTATTTTTAAATTACTTCTTGAATTGACAACAATTAATTGGTTAATTGAATTAGATAATCGATCAACGATGTACTGGAACATAGACTGCTATTCTACGTGTAGATCCGGTGAAAACTTGATTTCGAAAAATCGACATGAAAACAATAATTTCCTTCCTTTATATTCCTACAGGCAAGAGAAAGTAAAAAGTATACTTTAGAACTCGCAGTCCGCAAAAAATGAGACGATGGTCCGGACTTGAACCGCGGTCCACCGGTTAATGACTAGTTAGTTTAGAATCTGCCCATGACGGACAGGTGGAGTGTCAAATTATTTACACTCAATCTGTTCGTTGCAGGGCTAAAATAAATAGTTCTGTTTCTTATCACATGGTCAGCCAATTAAATGACTGAATCATTTAAGAACAGAAGAGGTAGAGGTGCAAAAGACACTAATCAGAGTTATCTCCTCTGAAAGTAATGAATTTCATTGTACAGCCAGACCCTGTGGTGAATGAAGTGAAGGTGTCGTTTGCAGAGTGGAAAATATGTGCTTTTCAGAGGGCCCGGCATGATGATAAGCGTACTTTTCCACTCAGTGAGGAAGGCACCGGTAAACCACCTCACTCCTTGTTTTACTTAGTAAAACCTCTACAGGTTCAAACCAGCCTTTTGGCTGATGACCTAAACAACAACAACAGTTTAGAATACAGATCTACAGACTTACAAATGTACATGAATATAAGATTGTATTTTATGTATTGGTATTTTATCTACGCAGTATCTACCTACTATAAAATACAGAACAAAATTTAATTGCCTTTTTATTACAGTTTTATGATTAAAACTCGTCACCTACTATCTATTAGCATTGTGTAAAAAAGTAGGGTAGAGAGCTTAATAAATGAAAGTAGCTTACTAAAAGACCTAGTTTTTTTTATCAACATTTTAATTTATATAGATATTAGCTCTATTGTTAAATTTCTTAATGCACAAACTGTTATCAATGAAATAATACCTCCTACCTAGTTAAGCCGTTGTAGTTACAATCACTTTACTTCGAAGCTTCAACAACTCTTACAATTTTTAAAGTGTTCTGTTCAGTGAACTTATTTTGTGTAAAATTATAGTAGATTGGTTTTAGTGTTTATATCATTTTGTGTTTGGTTATTTAAGATGTTTAAATTATTTTCATAAATATCAGGGTCTTTAAAATTTAGCTCGGTAGTAGTGTTTTAAAATTGTTTTAGTCATTAATAATGTGTTAATCTTGTGTAACTTACTGTTACTTTACAAAACGGATTTAACTCTTTTTTTTTTACTTTTTGTTTATTTAAAGTAGTATGAATATTTAGATATTAGCAGCTATTTTGGGTTAAAGCCCATAACAGACAGGTGGAGTGTCAAATTATTTACACTCAGTCTGTTCGTTGCAGGGCTAAAATAAATAGTTCTGTTTCTTATAACATGGGGTCAGCCAATTAAATGACTGAATGATTTAAGAACAGAAGAGGTAGAGGTGTATAAGACACTAATCAGAGTTATCTCCTCTAAAAGTAATGAATTTCATTGTACAGCCAGACCCTGTGGTGAATGAAGTGAAGGTGTCATTTGCAGAGTGGAAAATACATACTTTACAGAGGGCCCGGCATGCTGATAAGCGTACTTTTCCATTCAGTGAGGAAGGCAGTGGTAAACCAACTCACTCCTCATTTTACTTAGTAAAACCTCTACAGGTTCAAACCAGCCTTTCGGCTGATGACCTAAACAACATTTTGGGTTAATGATAGTTTTTGAACGTGCATTAATTTTCCAGACCCTGACCGGAAATCGAACCCGTGACCTTCGCTTTGCAGCGTAGAACGGATGCCTTGCCGGTTTCTTGAGTGCGGAAAAGGTTTATTTTGGTAATGGCACGCTCGATTGCCACAGAGAGTGGTGGTGGTCAGTGCTGTACCAGCGGTGATCTGAGTCACGTCGCTCTCGCAACGTCGTATAATATATTAGCTGGCCTGAAAACATTTGTCTGTAATGTGTCCCCTGTTGTAGGCGTTCATTGTTGTATATAATATTTACAATTGAATGTTTTTAACGTTGCTAATAGATGATAATTTACATCGGTCAGCGCATGTTATTTTTAACAGACAGTTTGGTACTAAGACACGAAATCTACTGACTGAATCAGAACTGTTCGCGCAGCTATACCGGTAACCTTATTTGGCGCCCGCTCTAGCATGCTAATCACAGCTAACCATTTATTTTTAAACTTTTTATTATTTAAAATCGGGTCAACCGTTTGGTTATTAACGACTACGGTGGTTTATCTAACTTTAACGGCGGGGTTTGACTTTTAATATTTATTAGACCCTAACCGGAAATCGAATCCGAGACCTCGACGCTGTAGGCTAACACGCCACCACTGCGTTATGGAGGCGGCTGTATCATGAAAGTGCTTTGTTTTGTTTCCCTAGAATTTGATATGAAGTTTTAGTCAGAATTATTACATAAAATTACAAATGTTGCCTTTTACGTTACCAATGACTCTTTGCACGATGACTCAAAATCCCGTACTAAACGAGTTTTATTTTACAAATTTTTTATTTCTATTTTACACAAGATTCAGTAAGAAATTACTTCATCAAAACAATGAATTTGTATGCAATCTATACGTATCCCACACTTGAGGAAACTTTACAAGTTGACCACAAGAAGCCCGATTTTTCTTTAACACATTCAATACTGACCAATTATGATGTATCTCTCCTGCTGATTGATTTCTTGTGCGGTGTGTTCTTTGCTTGCTTTATTTACGACTGTAGGTTATTTACAATTTTTATAAATTTTTTTCCAACCTATACATGGATTTATCTTTGCTATTAACATAAAAGTAAACGATTCAATGCTTTTTTTAGATTTTTATTTTTTTTATTTATTTATTTAACGTCGCATCAACTACAACGGTCATTAGCGACGACGTTGGGGTGTAACTTTTGTACAATGGAGGATGAAATGATTTTGTTTTTTGTAACGTATGAAAATATGCCGTGCCTGAGTGGGATTCGAACCCAGGACCGCATGATAAGAAGCGAGCACGTTACCAACTACGCCAATGCGGCCGGCATTTTTTAGATTTTTATTCAGATTTATTTTGGTTCGTTATGATAAATGTATTTCTTGATTGAATGTTTCTATTTGCTGTTACGATTTACACGTAATTTATCACATAGTTTTAAACTACAAATAATGTATTTTTAAAGTAAATCTAAAAGTGTAAGCTATTTTGCATCGATACCTGCAAAGATATTAAATTCATAGCTTCAACTATATCCTGAAAACCTATTTAAAATACTAAGAGTGTACTAAACGAGGGTATAAGATTGCGAGATGAAAATTCAAAAACGAATTGCACGGTTACAAAGAAAATACTTTTCTCAGGGCTATACAATAGGAACAAATTAAGTTTCCCTCCAGAATTACTTAAAATGGTTACAAAACAGAACCCGCTAGGCGAGATGGCAGCCTGGCAATAACACCTACCCGTGACCCGCTCGGAGAGTCCCTAGCACTAAATGTGTTAAAAGCATTTTTCTTTGAAAAAATCTGGTGTGAAACACTCACACAACTTTCTCTTGCCATTGCAAAAAATTAACAATATACCAAACATTAGTAATAAAACATTAGAAATAAACAAAAAAACTAACCTCAACAAACATAACCTAATTTTAATCATGATTGAAAGACGCAAAATGAAAATCTACCTCGGTGTGGCTTAAAAATACGGATAATCACTCTTTTACGCTAAACTAGGCTCTGTAAAGAAAAATTCTTTAAATAAAACTTGTACATTGTTTAATTTTCTATAAATTTTATTATATAAACTTTTGTGGTAAAATGCATACTTAGGCCGAAATCTTAAAATAATCGATTTTTCACGTTTTCGTGAGAAAAAACAGAAAATCGCTAATTACCGCTAAACTAAGCGTTATACAAAACAAATGTTTGAAATAAAAGTTGTAGGATTTTAAATTATCTACAACTTTTATCATATACATTTTTCGCTAAAATGCATATGAAAGCCGCAATCTTAAAAAACAAATTTTTTACGTGAAAACAGCCTGACCAAAAATTTCAGCAAACATGGCGCCTACCCTATCTTGTAGAGCATAAAAAATTAAGTAAATGAGGCGATTGTAAAAAAAATTGTAGGACCAGTTTTTGAGAAAATCGCAAAAAAGTGAAAAATTATACGAATAAACTACTACTTCCGGTTGACCGATTTTGATGAAAATGTTCGTGTCGGGTCCGGTAGTGGCATGTAACTTAAGTTTCAAGTTTCAAGTTCGTACGATGTTCCGTTCTTGAGATATTTTGTATACACTAACACACACACACAGACCAATCGCTAAAAACATGTTTTTTGGGTTCAGGGGGTCTGAAAACGTGTAGATCCGGTGAAAACTCTATTTCGAAAAATCAACATTAAAACAATACTTTCCTTCCTAAATATTCATATAGGCAAGAGAAAGTAAAAATAGCTCGCTATAAAATGTCGTATATATCGTAACACAACCGCAATTGTTTATCTTATCGGCAACATTTACTATCTCTAAACTTCTGGTACGTAATGGTAAAGGTGGTTCCATAATGAAACTAATGTAGGCCTACACTTTAAAAATATTACATTTCTTTGAAATTCTTTGTACAGCCTGTGACCAAAAAATATTGTAATATTTGGTACCTACGTTTAAATAACATCAATAAATTTTGTTTCCCAAATTGAAATGGAAAGAATTTTAAAATTGATTTTTATGAAAATAATTTGAACATCCAAATCTTTTTCAAAATATTTTATATTATTTTTTTGAATAGTTGTTTATGTTTTTATTTTAATCAGTTTTATTGAGCGACATTGGGAATCAGGGTAATGTGGATGATGTTATTTAAAATACAAAGAGATTTAAGTATCCGAAATAGTTCGTAATTTGCAAATTTAAGAAATGGAGGACAGACGAGTTCATGAATCAGAACATCAAAATTTTCTTTTGGAGCACGCAGTGAATGGATCAACCAAACATTACGACCGTTTTACAAACATTCGGTCTGTAGCCAAATTTATTTTTTAATTTTTGTAATTTGTTAAAAGTTTTGTTAAAAAAAATTTAAATTTATAATAAAAAGCCTTTTTAATGTGACGATGCGTCTCATGGTGGCAATTTTTAAAAAGGCTAACCTTTGACTTATGGCAAAACCATTAGGGATTTATTTACCTACTCTTAAAGAAAAATCATATGACACTATTTTTGTTTCCAAATTCCAACTTTGGTTTCTTGGCTTCCCGTTTTGGACCACTTCCAGTCGATACCGGAACTTAAATTTCAATGATTTCTGTATCTACTCTTTAAGAGGAATCGAATGACACTATTTCTGTTTCCAAATTCCGATTTTAATTTCTTGATATCTGATTTTGGGTCACTTGCGATCAAGCCGAAACTTGAAACTCAATCCAGGCCAACCAACTTTTTGTGTAATTTTTTTTTCATCACTCTCTCGACTGGTTTTATGCAGTTATCCATGCTGTTCTATCTTGCGCAAGTCGTTTCATATCTACATACCTGTAACACCCCGTATCTTTTGTAATTTGCTTTACATATTCTAATCTTTGCCTCCCCCAACAAAATTTACTTCCTCAATATTACCCTCCATTATTGATAACCCAATACTTGGATGTCTTAAGATATGCCCCACTAGCCTATCCCTTCTTCTGATAAGATGTTTCGTCTAAGAACCTTTAAATTACTTATTTTGTCCATTCATATAATCTTTAATATTTTCCTATAACATCACATTTTAAAAGTTTCTATTTTCTTCCTATCTACAGCTTTTATCACCCACGTTACACTCCAAACATAACATTTTAAGAAATTTTTCCTAATCTGTAAATCAATGTTTGTAGTCAGTAAGCTGTTTTTTTTATTTCAAAGGCTCTTCTAGCCTGAGCAATTCAAGTGTAGATTACATGTAGATTACGTAACCGAAAACCGTTTTTTGCTATCTCTTGTAGTTTCTGACATCATTGTGTGACGGACGGACGGACAAAACAAAATTATAGATTAAAATTTTAAAAATTTCCACCAAAAAAAATATAACAAGTAAAAAGTGAATATAAATGCAAGTATAGAAAAGCTGTTCGTTTTTTAACTGGCTTCGGTGACTTTCATACTTGGGTGTTCGACAATATGAAAAGAAAACAGCCGGGTGTACGAGAGATTGGTAGCCACCTAAAAAGGAAATCCGTATGAAACACTCACAAGACTTTCTTTTGGTAATGTAAATAATTAAAAATATAACCTGTGTTTAATCATCAGTAAACAATATAAAATGAAAGATATAACCTAATTTTAATCATAAATGAATTAAGCAAATAAAAATCAACCTCTGTAGGACTTAAAATTACGGAATATCATTAATTAGGTAGCGCTAAACTAGGCTCAGTAGAAAAAAATTATTGAAATGAAAGTTGTAGGTTTTTAATTTTTTATAATTACTTTAATTATAATATTACGCTTTTGCCTTAAAATGCATAATTAAGGCCGCAATCTTAAAAATTCCCTGTTTTTTACCGATTTTGATGAGCAAATTGACGTTCTTCCTGGAATTTCTCTCCTGTGTGACCAAACTTCCTAGGTATCTGTATTTTTTTCCTCTCCTTTCCTTTGATTCAAATTCTCTTTGACCACAAAACAAAATTTAGCGTCTGCATTACTACCCTTCTCTGTAACACTCTAATTATTATCTAACTTCCCCTAACTTACCTTAGGCTGTTCCTCTAAATACTCAGCACTACACCTTCTTCTTCTTTTCACGGGTTAGGCATTTCTACCTGTTCCAGCACCCATCTTTTCTTCAGCCTGCCAATACCTCTGCATCCTACTGGTTTGTATCTCCTTGGTTAACCAGGTAAGCGGTTTTCTGACATGCTATTTAAATGGTTGACCCATTGAGCACATTACAGTACAATTGAAGACATCGTTACAAGATGGAACAGCTTCCATTTTACAAAATTTTTAGGAATTGAATAAAAGATTTTTGAGCTGCCTTGTTTTTCCCTGAAAGTACTCCTCCCTTTCCAATTTAATATCTTATGAAATATTGGATGGAGCTCTTCTGTTCTTGAACTAAAACAAATTTTTTTTCATATTTATGTATAGAAATCTCAAAATAGTAAAGAATTTGAGCTGTTACCTTCTTGAACCGGGTCTTCAATTTTATTTTTTTGTTGAATGGAATAATTCCCAATTCTTGTCTTATCTCTTAACTGCTGATGCTGTCTAGATTTTTATACAACCCTTGATAGACCTTCAGAATTTCATTTTCACAGTTTGGATGTTTCTTTCCTTCCTTCTCCTCATTATCCATGCTTCACTGTTGTATGTCAAAGGTGGAACTGCCACCGTCTTATAAAACTTTAACCTTGTTTCGGGTCATATTTATACCAAGGTACTTATATTCCGAACAAATATCTATCCTTTGCCTTCCTATTTACAGATCTTGTCCGATTAGTCCAATCAGTAGATAGGCTACTTCGTCTTTGAGTAGTTAACTTTTAGGTGTCATTATCCTCGAACCTCCATCAAACTCATCGTATTTTTAAAACCACTAGATCATCCATAAGTTTAAATTTATGCAGATATTTTTCTTACATAACTGCACTCTGAACCATACGCTTTGCTTTCTACTCCTTTAATCTTAAATTTTGAAATTTAATCGCAAACAATAACTGTTTTACATTGCTAAAAATAAATCAAACATTTATTCAGGTTGAATTATATTCCTACAAATACATATCTCGATTCTTTAAAGAAGTACAAAACATTTTTATTCAAATTATAAAAAGAGCCTTTCCACTCAAAATATTTACTATCGGTTTCATAATCATAATCACTCAGACACCCGAGTTTGAATCCTTGGATCTCCAAAAAAAAAAAAAAAAATAGATCGGGTAATGCGGGGGTTGGCACTACTATCTATTTTGCCTGAATCCGACTGTCTACCTGAATTGGCAATGCAGTCTGTCAATTCAGGTAGAGAGTCCGACAGGATGTCACGTACACAAACTGGCAACATGGATAGTAGTGCCCCCCGCATTACCAAGTCAATTTTTCAAAATGTTTAAAACTCTACCACAACATTGACCAATCAATATTTCGTGTTATTAACATATCTGTAATGAGTTTTTTACGCTGAATAAAATGATAGTTTGCCCGTGCCGAACGATCGAGCAGTTACCGAGATAGCAAGGGTTCAGAATATTGTTAATAAATCGAAATTTAAATAAGACTCGCCACTCCAGCAGCGCTTCGCGCTGCTGGAGTGTCTCGGCCTCAGAGGGGTAGGTGGATCAGAATTCATATGTGGATCAGAACCATTTGCCACAAGGTGAATGAATGAAAGAACGTTTCGTACCTGTAACGTTTTGTTAATAAAAATTTGCCTAAAAAACCATTTTGAAGGTGTAAAGATAGGAGTACCTGAAAACGGCAAACCCCAAAAAACCGAAATTTGGTTTTTGTAGTTTACTCAGCGGACCGGTGGGTTAAGGGAAACTTTGGTTATATAATGTTTAAGTACGTTTTTGTGGGGCACAAAACAGGTTCATGCATGTTGTCCCTATTATTCACCGTTACGGAGAAAGAAATACAACCCCTACCGCAGGCTAGAGGGTTCTAATTTAAAATTTTCGGGTTATCAAATATTTGTGTAATTTTTAATGCCAAACATCATGCCGTTAACAAATTTTTTGTATTCTAAAAATTTTAAATTTTCATTATGTTTAGATAAGGGTAGCAACCCCTGTAGGATGCCGATCTAAAATTTGAAAAATTTTCCGTAATGCGGGAGGTACGTGTAATGTGTTCCTAGCAAAAGTTTTCCAAAGAAACCCGTTTTGATGGTGTTACAAAAGAAAACTTGAAGTTAATAAATCGAAATTTAAATAAGATACGAATTTGAAATTTCGTACACGCTGTAAGAATATATTTATCTATGTTGTGTTGAAATTTCAAACTTTTCGGTCAAATAATTATCGAGTTACACGCCTCTAAATGCATGAAATTTGTTGCGGTAGCAAAAAAAAAACCGGGTCTTTTTGTCTGCCAACCTCGATATGATAATTTTTAGACAACATTAAAAATTTAGGACTATTATAGGTCAACGCAGAATAAAATGAGCTAAATTTTGATGTAAAATATATGTTAAAATCCGAATCACCGTACTGGAGATGCAAGGGTTCAAACTCGGGTGTCTATGGTTATGAAACCGATAGTTGGTATACGTCAATTTACTGATGCCCACATTATGTATAACATATTCTACACAACATTCTCATTTAAAAATCCTTTACATCAACGATGTTTTCCAAAAAACGTACCAACGTTTCAAAGATAAACTACGAAAAAATCCTACTGCTTTAATTGCCGACCTTTACTCTCCTGACTTACTTAGTACTGTACGAAGACTGAAACGATCGATGCTGGAGGAGAAATATCGTCAGGCATATTTAACTAATATAACAGATTGAGTCACTGTTACTGGACAGAGATCTCCTCGAAGTTTTAAAAGTCACTTTTTTATAATTACTTTTCATCGTTTTCACTTATTGTAGGCCTACAGTTATGATCTAATAAATAAATGTCAAAAAAGTTATAAAATATTCTCAATAGTTTAAATTTTCCCCTCTTTTATAGTTCGTATTTATTTTTTTAACTACTTTTGTTTTTTATTTGTTTTTCAGTTATAAAAGAAGAAGAAAAGTAGAAATTGGATTTTTCATAACAATTTTAGCTTTGCTTGCACTTGTAGCCATATTAGTTTACGTCTCAATAAATTGTAAGTATATACTTTATTTACCTTCTTAATAAATAATTAAGAATGTAAAAATACAGTTTATAAAACACATGTGTAAGTTTAGTAACCTGAAAAAATATCTAATTAATTTTTCATATATTCAACAGCTTCATTATTACTGACTGTTCTGGGTTAAGGAATAATGCCATTTGTTTAAAATTTTCAGATCAAATTATATTTTCAACAAGATAAATTTTCTCCTAGATAGGGTAAATGTGTGATGTTTAAATAAATTTTTATTGTGGTTGTCTCTGTGGAATAGTAGTAACATGCTGAACTATAAAGCAGAAGACACTGTGTTTGATTCTCCACTTGACTTTATTTGATTTTCCACACTGACTACTTTACATAAATACATAAAAAGTTACAAAGAAAACACTAATATAACAGATATACGAGGTGTGGCTATTAACTAACAAGACTGACTTTGTAAAAAAAATTATTTTTATTTTATACATAGGTAATCAGTTAATGTCACCTTTAATATACACTCCTTCTCTATCCCTACATCGCTCCATGCAAATTTTCCATTGTTAGAAACAGTACTGGAAGTCGTCTTCTGTCAGCTCCTTCAGGACACGTGCCGCGTTCTCTCTTACTAGTTTCCACAGACTCAAATCTTGTTCCTCTTAATGCAGATTTCACCCTAGGGAACAGGTAGAAGGTAATAACATGTGATGAAACGTGGTTTTTTATTTATGATGCGGAAATGAAGCGCCAATCCATGCACTGGAAGAGCCGAGCTTCACCGAGAGCCAAAAAAGCTCAAATGAGCAAGTCAAAAATTAAAGCAATGATGATTGTTTTTTTTTATATCCATGGGATTGTGTACCTTCACTGGGTTTCTGAAGGTCAAACAATTAATCAATATTACTACCTTGAGGTACTTTCTAAACTACGTCAAAGAGTAAGGAAGAAACGTCCCGAAATGTAGAAGGACAAATCATGGGTTCTCCACCAAGACAATGCGCCAGCTCATTCCGCGTTATCTGTCAAGAGGTCCTAGCCAAGTACAGCATCTCGGTGTTAGAACATCCACCTTATTCACCAGATCTTGCACCATGTGACTTCTACCTGTTCCCTAAGGTGAAATCTGCATTAAGAGGGACAAGATTTGAGTATGTGGAAGCTGTAAAAGAGAAAGCAGCACGTGTCCTGAAGGTGCTGACAGAAGATGACTTCCAGCACTGTTTCCAAGAATGAAAAATTCGCTTGCAGCGTTGTAGGGATAGAGGAGTGTACATACTGAAGGTGACAATAAGTGATTATGTGTAAAATTAAAATTAAATTTTTTACACCTTCAGTCTCGTTATTTAATAGCCGCACCTCGTATATATACAACAAGAAAATCGATAAAACAAAAAATGAAAACTTACATTGAATGAAAATTTAGACAACATAAAATGATGAAATTAATAAAAAAATATAGAATGATACAATGAAAACGATGATAGGTATTTTTTTTAAATACATAATTAAGATTCAGATAATCAGGATTTTCCATCCTGATTATACAGGAACTGGATGGATCATATTAGCTGGACAAAGACAAGTTAGTTTATTACAAAATATATTTATTAAGTAGGCTTAAACCATTTTGTAATCAGTATCTTATAATTTGGTATTGTTTGGATATTGTTTACAGGGTTCACAACTAGTAAAGAACTGAAAAGTTTATGTAGATCTCCTCAGTGTATTCATGCTGGTAAGTTATTAAAAATATTTTAAGTTTTCTTTCAGAAACATTTATGTCGGAGGCATGAAGGGAATAATAAACAAAATGTGTAATTTACAGAGGAACTTTCTTCAGCTTGATGGGTTGCCTACTGTTTTTGTTTTCACTTCTGCACTTCCTAAAACCTTTGTTAGAAGAAACATTAGTATAAAAATGCTCTTTACCAGGAGCAAATCTAGAATTGGCTTTAGGAGTCACAAGTATCTGAAAGGTTTCTAAAAAACTGATGATCACTGTAGAATAATAATTATTTTGTATTATTGAAACAAACCAATTGTAAAACAAATTAAATTCGGTACAATTTATGCAATTGCAATTTTAAGCTAGCATGATAATTCTTCAAAAGAAAATAAAAGGAATCCTGAATGAAGAATAATTTTATGGCTCGCCAATTTTATGCCCTAATTTGGTAAGAGCTCCGTGAAACTGTTCTGGATAGCAAGAAACAAGGTCGAATAGCCATGATGATCGCTAACATCTGAAACAGATAAGCAAGCCAAGAAGACAATAAATTTCCAAATGTTATGTAGAATTTCGCTGCGTTCATGATACTGTCCATAATGAATTCGTGAAAGTCTACCAAAATCAGTTGTTAAAAAAGACTCATTTTACAGATTGAATATAACTTAAAATAATTGTTGGAAAGGATGTAGGTAGTTAATCCGTATTCATGAATGATAATATGTCTGGCTCTACCATAATGTTAGTGTTATAGTATACTAAATACATTAATTTAATGTTACATTCCATTTTTTTTTATTACAGCATCAAGTATACTGCATACAATAGATGAGTCTGTACATCCATGTGAAGATTTTTATGCATTTGCTTGTGGAAATTTTAATGCTGAACACCCAATACCTCTGACTACTGCAAGTACTGACTGGTTTGCAGATCGTAGTGAAAGAGCGCTTGCTAAAGTTAAAGGTATAACACAATCAAAATTATAATTTTAATCAAAATTTAAGAGATGATTGGTTTTTTTTATTAAAAATGGCACAATATTTATAAATTCTCAGGAATCATTAATTTATGCCACTGTCACCGTCGTCCCCTTTAATTAGGTACTGTGCTACCGGCTACAAAGCTTCCGATGTAGCGACAAAGGGAACCGCCAATAGTTCTGAAAGGGGCGGTAGGCCTGTGACGGCGTACCGACAGAGGCCTTTGTCATCAAGTCCAAGACCAATAACTGCTCTCTACCACTGCGCTCTCGGCAACTATATAAAGAGCGCTACACTCAACAGGAGATTTAATTCCGATTCAGACAACAGACAAGACGTCCACCATCAGCATACGGCTACCGGACTCCAACGAAGGCTCATCGACGACCCCGCAAGAGAGAAGATGATGCTTCCGTTCGCCGAACCGTCACCGTAAGCCGTCGACCGGACCGTCATCGCCCGCTGCCACGAGCGATGCCCACAGTGGTCCCTCTACTGAGCCTTATGCTCACCGGATCCAACGAAGCAGCCATCGACTGCGAGGGATGAAGATAATGTCTCCGCTGAACGACGACACGCCGTGTCGCCCAGCTCCTCGACCGCCACGACGACTACGACCGACGCCTCCCATCAAGATGACCACCGCTTAAACGGCCCATGTCAGGGCCACCAAGCAAATAAGGTTTCAACTTCCTTCTTAATGTCACCATCCGGTGACACCACAATGACCGAAATAGATCTTTTTGTGCGAAACATTGAGTTTTTTTTACAGTTGAAGTAAGTGATACTTGTATCTACATAGCCTATTCTACTTTTTTTAGTTTATTTAAAGTCGCATGAACAGCTTTGTTATTAGCGACTACGATGGATTTGCAGTGGGTTTACAGATGATTAACAGTGGGTTTTGATCTGTGAAAATTTCCAGACCCTAGCCGGGACCTACCTACGCATTGTACGGAAGCGGCCACATTAACTGCTTTGTTTTATTAGTTTTAAGTTTTTTATATTCATGTTTTCTAGTAGTACTATTGAATCATAGAAATTTTTTAATCAGTCTGAACCCAGCGTGAATGATAAAGTTGTCGCCACGAGTCAGTTGTAACAGCTGATCATCGGAGACGAAGGTTCCGTGGTTCAAATTCTAGTAAAGATAGTTATTTTTATATGGATTTAAATATTTTACAGTGGTACGGGTTTACTTTGATGGTTGGAGTTCAATTAACCAATCTCTCTTAGGAGTGGCCTGTCTGAGTCTTAATTACCTAAAACTCTTCGCATGTTAGTAATTGGGAACGCTGGTAGAAATTTTCAGAAATAGCAAATCTATGTAATTAGTTGGTACAGTACACAAAAAATGATAGATATAGGATTTTTTATTGTGTGATTATTCCTAGATAAACCTTTGGCATCAATAAATTTTTTGTATTATTTAATTGTTGCAGAATACTTGCAAAGAAATGAATCGGTCGAAGAAACATTCAGTTCGACTGAACAGGCTAGGATTATGTATCGTGCTTGTATGGACAATGGTAAGTTTTTTAGCGGTAACCGGAGTGTAACTAAGTCTTTCAGTTCTTGTCTTTAGATTACTTGTGCGTGGATACTTAAGTCCAAATCCATTGTTCCACGTCATGGATTGAACGTATAACAGTGAAAGGTTTGATAGGAAGCATATTAACAGGATAAGAACACAGTAAATGAACTAACAAATGATAATACAGCATTGAAATGTACTTACGTTTATTGAGAACAGCTCACAAACAAAATAAAGTTTAAATGCAGACATGCGGAGATCGGCTTGAACACGAGGTAACATCAGCTTGGCGGTAAACAACTTGTAGTATGCAGAAAACGGCTTGGATTTATCAGCAACACATTGAAGAACAACACATAAGGCACATACAACACTATACTACTCACAAGTTAGTCATTTTGCGGTAAACAACGGGGATGAATGCGGATATCAACGAGAGGTTCAACACACAGAGGCAGCCATCAACAGGCCCGAACAAGAGAGAATGAAGACAACAGGACGGAAACAGGTTAGTGACGTTGCAACAGGATGGGAGTAGTTACAAAGAGGTAAAGAGATTGAGAAACGGCGCGCTAATAAGTTGGCGTAGAATTCAAATTTAAACGGGCGTAGTACTGAACATTCCGCCCACCTAATAATGGCAAAATTATTATGGAAGACTGAATGAAACGGCGAGTACCGCCCACCAACAGGATGGCACGGTGGAACAACAGTGAGAGATAACAGCTGGAATAATCGGCGAGCACCGCCCACCAACAGGATGGCACGGTGAAACAACGGTGAAAGACGAGACGATGACAACAGTAGAGCGAACATTAGCAGAGAAACGGAGAACGGACAATTTTGATGGGCGTCCACAGAGCGCGGTCTGAGGCGGCCTGAAGACGGAACATCTTGAGTACCCACAGGGGGCAGCGAAAGGCGGAAATCTTGATGTACTCCCAAACGAGGGCTTAGAAGTAAACAAAGCGAAGATCGAAGAGCAAAGCACGAAGAAACAAGCAAGTAGACGAAACAACTGATAAGAAGGTCACAGAGGGAGGTGTCACAACCTCAACGCAGAAAATCACAAAGCAAAGAACGAGTACAGATGACAGAAACACAGCAAAACGAGCGAAGTACCAAGACTTCATCACAGAGTGCGATTCCACGATCTCAACACAGAGCGAAGCACCACGGCTTCATCACAGAAGAGGTGAAAAGCAACTAACAACGATGAGGCACACCACTTCAGAGAAGGCGAAGAATGAGGTACAACACCCCACACAGCGCACGAAGAATGAGCACACCGCTCACACAGAAGACGAAGAATGAGGTACAACACCTCACACAAAGATGAAGAATGAGCACACCGCCCACACAGAAGACAAAGAATGAGCACACCGCCCACACAAAGCAAGAAGAATGGGCACACCACCCACAGAGAAGTTGAAGAATGAGCACACCGCTCACACAAAAGACGAAGAATGAGGTACAACACCTCGCACAGAAAACGAAAAATGAGGTACAACACCTCGCACAGAAAACGAAGAATGAGGTACAACACCTCGCACAGAAAACGAAGAACGAGAGCGAAGACGAAGAGCGAAGAACACTAACGAGTAGAAAAACACTGGTGACGAAGATACAGCAACGGTACGACAGGTTGAGAGGTGAACACAGAAGCTGAGTTAGAACACGACTTGGAGACAGCAATTCGATGCGGAGAATCAACAACACTTGGATGAGAACTCACAGGAGGTTTAGAAGATCGGCTGAGACGGAGTTTACATCATGAGGAAAACGACGGTAGATTACCTGCGGTGTGACCACCCACCATGGGAGGACACTGAACAGAGCTGGGTTTAGGCCGCCCACCATGAGAGCGTGGGGGCTTGACACTAGCGGAGTGATCAGATGAAACGGCTTGAGAAGAAACGGCTGAGCGGACTGATAAATTAGCAGCCCTAGTTGAAACAGCGACGCAGTCGGACGCAATAGCACCAGTGATTGTAGAACTTGGCGCAGAACAGTTATCAGCATCAGCAGGAACAGCAGGTGCGGCACACAAATTGTTGGCCTCGACTGAAACGACAGAACAGCTTGAGAGCGTAGCGGCTGAGATGACATCAATCGGCGTTGTAAGCGACGACAGAAGCTCAGGCGTAGCGTTGCGAAGTATCGGCGTGTATTTGGCAGACGACACAGTGTTACTAATTTGACACTTGTCATTTATATCAGATTTGCGAAGAATCGGCTTTTGTTCGGATGCACTAGCATTCTGTGAAGTAGAATCGGCTGTGTAATCAATCAACGGTGAAGTTACACTAGACGAACATGATGTCACAATCGGCGTAGTAGTTGCAGCAGTTGGCGGCGACTCACATTTAGTCAGGATCGGCTTGCAGAAATCAGTAGGCACCGGCGGCAGAGTTGTAGGCAATATCGGCGGCGAAACATCAACACTTGTAGGCAGCAGTTTGGCGAGATGTATGATCGGCGCCGCTGGCTTAGGTTGAGCAGCTGTTTTAACAGATTCAGCAAGAACGGGTTAAGTAGGTAACTTTCCAAAGAGTACCACTCCAAAAACAGTGTTTAAGGCGTTCGGCGAATAATCAGTGAGCGATGAATCGTTGGGACGTAGAATCTCTGGGAGAACGTCCAAACCAAGAAGCAAATCGACTGGAGCAGATCGGTAGAACTCTGGATCAGCGAGTTTGTAGTTACGGAACGGCTCGGCAACAGTTTCCGGCAAAGAAATCGAAGGCAGGTCACCGGTAATGTTGGAGATTACTAGCGCTCTAATCGGCAGTTTAACGGTAGTATCATGAAGCGACGAAACGGTTATATTTGCGGCACCTAAGGTTGGTGACGAAATGGAAGATATCCCAACTAACCCTTGGTTACTGGGAGTAATTTCAGCTCGGAGTCGTTTGGCAGCAGACGATGTGATTAATGTGGTTTGAGCACCACTATCAACGGTTGCACGAAATTGGATATTCTGTCCAAAAGCGTTTTGGACCAGAACTAAAACAGTACCAATAAGTGCTGGAGCGTGGTCCAGGCGACACGAGAGCGAGTTGGCAGAAGCGGCTTTAGCAGTTGACATAGTGCGAGTATCGTTCGGCTGAGCAGTTTGTTCGGTCGGCGTCGAATCAGCGTGAAACGGTCGAACAGGTTGAGCAGTAAACGGCTGGTCTGCAGCACTAGCAGGTTGAACAATCGGAGTAGCGTTGTCATCGGAGTGCAGAAGAGAGTGGTGTTTATTGGAACCACAATGTCGGCAGTTTTTTGTAGACGAACAGTTGTGTTGAGAATGACGGCCGAAACAGTTGAAGCATTTTTTGAGCTTGAACACGGCTTTAAATCGGTCAGAAACGGTCAAACGTAGAAAATCGGCACATGAAAATATGTTGTGCATGACAGATTCACAATAAGGACATCTGGGCACAAAGTCGGCAGTAGCATCGGCTGGTTTGGTCTCTGAAAGCAGAGTGTACGGCGACGGACTAAATACAGGTGCAGGACCGGTTAATTGAAAGTTCGGTTCAGCAGCAGTCGGACAATCGGAAGTCGGTTGAGCGTTTGAGGTGTTAATTAACTCAAAGGCTTGAGTTCTCGACGTGACAAATGACATTAAATCGGCGTAAGTAGGTATTTTTTGAGGATCGGTTATTGTAGCTTCAAACAGCTGTTGGGTTTCCATTGTCAAATTCTGATATGCCAAGGAAAACATCAGATAATTGGATAAATCGATTGGAAGTAAACGTAACGCTCCGAATACAGATTCGTGCGTACTGAGGTAACGTTTAAGTTGTTCGTAGTTGTAAACGGCTGGTTTTTGAAAATTCACTATTTGTGAAATATAAACAGAGGCTAAACGTCTTGGATTTGAATAGCGGTTAACAATTGTTTGATAAGGTAAGGTATAATTAGCAGCGGTAATCGGCAGGTGAGATATCAACTTGAGCGGCTCACATTTTAAAACACACCTTAGGTAGTGTAGTTTTTGAACGGGTGACAACTGATTATTGTTGTGTATCAGATCGTCAAACAGAGCGATAAAGTTTTGAAATTCATCAATGTTTCCTGAAAAATCGGGTAATTGAATTTTAGGTAATCCTACAGACGGAGAACCAACAGCGGTTGTAGATTCCTCGGGGTTTGTATCCGGGATCTTAGATAGAACGGCATAATATCGAGCGTGAATCTCATCTTGCAACTCAGTTATTTGTTGCTCGAGAACAGCGGTTGGATTTTCAGAAAGTAAATCGTCTAGTTGGTCTAAGATAGACTTTAATTCGGTGAATAAACGGTCGGCCTCAATTTTAAAGGCGTTTGAAGCAGCGGCAGTAGTTGTAGGACTCGATTGTAATTTCACAATGGAGTTTAAGGCACGAACTAAGCGGCGGGATTTGAAGAATAATGGATGATTAATTGTAGGATCCATTTTAAAAACAGCTGGTATAAATCGACCTGAAATAATATTGTTCAATAACTGTGCAGGAGGAACAGATACTTTTTTTTTGTCATCAGTCTCTCGACTGGTTTGATGCAGTTCTCCAACCTGTTCTATCTTGCGCAAGTCGTTTCATATCTACATACCTGTAACACCTTACATCTTTTGTAATTTGCTTTATATATTCTAATCTTTGCCTCCCTCTACAATTTACTCCCTCAATGTTACCCTCCATTATTGATAGCCCAATACCTGGATGTCTTAGGATATGCCCCACTAGCCTATCCCTTCTTTTGGTAAGATGCTTTCATATACTTCTTTTTTCATCCACTCGCCTAAGAACCTCTAAATTACTTATTTTGTCCACCCACCTAATCTTTAACATTTTCCTATAACACCACATTTCAAAAGCTTCTATCCTCTTCCGTTCTACAGCCCCTATCACCCACGTTTCACTTCCGTATAATGCTACACTCCAAACATAATGTTTTAAGAAATTTTTCCTAATCTGTAAATCAATGCTTGTAGTCAGTAAGCTGTTTTTCATTTCAAAGGCTTTTCTAGCTTGAGCAATTCTACTCTTGATATCACTCGAGCTTCTACCCTCCTTTGTTATTATACTCCCTAGATAGCAGAATTCCCCAACTTCCTGTATGTTTTCGTTGCCTACTTTTAAATTTCCCATCTCTTCTAAACCACTCTTGCTGCTGCACAACACTTTCGTTTTGTTCTTATTAATTTTCATGAAGACTTCATGAAAAAGGATTACTTAGTAATCCTTCCTCAAGATCTCATTCATTCCATTTAAGGCATCCTCTAGTTCATTCTTTGCCTCGGCTAATACTACTATATCATCGGCGAATCTCAACGTTTTTATTGTTTCTCCTTGAATTTTACTCCTTGAACAGATACTAACTACTGGAAAAGTTAACACAATTTGAAACATAAACGGCGTAAATCGACTTGTAATTGAATAAATTTGTAACAATTATGCACAAATTAAACAGTAAACAATGAGATTGAACGGCAGTAATAACAGGAATTAACATTAGTTGATGATTGTAGACACAGGTTAGGTACAATGACATAACATTGTACAACAGCTGATACAATAAACGGCGAAGAACGAATAATTAATCACAACGATTAAAAACAGAGTCAGTTCACTTGAAATGCCACAAATTAGTTGACATATATCGGCAATAAAGTTTTAAATGTAAAATCACAACACTGAATCGGTGAATATACAGATGTAAACAATGAATGAATTGTATACAGATTAAACAGTTTGTACAGTTTGAATAATTTGTAAATAACAGTAACAACACGAATAATTTCAGCAGAATTGTTGAAACAATGCGGTAAAAGATTGCAATAGTTAATAATCGGTACTATTAATATACAGGATAGTAACAGACGGCAAATAAACAGACATGTTAAGTGAGGTTAGGTCGGTACGCAGTGACCATACTAACGATGTAAATAGTTTATAACGATAAATTGTTATAGCGACTTGAGAAATAACGAACAATAGATTGAGTTTGTTAATATAATGTTAACAACACACACGTAAACAGTTTGTAGAGAAAACAGTTGATTATTAACACTGGTAATTGACATGTAAACAACACTTGACTTGCAACAACGGTTTGGTTAACATAACCTTAGTTTTGAACACAACAGTTAGTTAATTTTACATGAATTAAGAACATGTAACAAACAATAGACAATAACGGCTTGCAATAAACGGATAACAGTGTGAATATCACTTGAAATAACGGCCTAGTTTTGACAACAACAATTTTTGAGGTTAACAACGAATGTAGCATACCAGCATGTAACAACGAATGAACGTGACATCGAATTTAACAACAGTAATTGTAATATATCGGCGTCGGAGGACCAATTTGTTAGCGGTAACCGGAGTGTAACTAAGACTTTCAGTTCTTGTCTTTAGATTACTTGTGTGTGGACACTTAAGTCCAAATCCATTGTTCGACGTCATGGCTTGAACGTATAACAGTGAAAGGTTTGATAGGAAGCATATTAACAGGATAAGAACACAGTAAATGAACTAACAAATGATAATACAGCATTGAAATGTACTTACGTTTATTGAGAACAGCTCACAAACAAAATAAAGTTTAAATGCAGACATGCGGAGATCGGCTTGAACACGAGGTAACATCAGCTTGGCGGTAAACAGCTTGTAGTATGCAGAAAACGGCTTGGATTTATCAGCAACACATTGAAGAACAACACATAAGGCACATACAACACTATACTACTCACAAGTTAGTCATTTTGCGGTAAACAACGGGGATGAATGCGGATATCAACGAGAGGTTCAACACACAGAGGCAGCCATCAACAGGCCCGAACAAGAGAGAATGAAGACAACAGGACGGAAACAGGTTAGTGACGTTGCAACAGGATGGGAGTAGTTACAAAGAGGTAAAGAGATTGAGAAACAGCGCGCTAATAAGTTGGCGTAGAATTCAAATTTAAACGGACGTACTCTGAACAAAGTTAATGAACCCAGTGATATCCTTAAAGTACAATTTTACATTATATCATATTATATCATATTTTATTATTATCTTATTTTATTATATCATATTTTACATTACAATTGTATATGTTTCTATTTAGTTATTATAGGTTATGTAAGGTGCAGTAAGGACACTTTTCATCACAATGACTAAAATAGATTGTGTGTAATTTTATTTGTAACATAGATATTCTGTCTACGTACCATACAGTCAACAGAAGCATCCGCTTCTACTTTCTTATTACTTTCTTAGATTTTCAGCCACACAAAGTTTAGGTTATCACCTAAATAAGGGTGTTGAACCTCTTGATTTTATATTAACCCACTAATACCATCGTTGTAGATATAAATGTTCTTTATGTAGCCTACTTATAAAAATCCCAAAAGTAGCTAGGGAAAGTATTGTTACACTTAAACCTAGGTTCTTTCGGGATCGGGGTTTAATCATAAACAAGCTTCCTTTAAACTTTAACCGTTATTTATTGACACAAATAATAATAACAGTTAGTTATTCAGCTTAGCTCCTAAAAAATTTAACTAGATTACTTCAATTACGTAAATTAATTACAAATTTTGAGTATTATTAAGATACTGTCACTTGAAAATCAAAACAATATACCTATTCACCACCACTCGGTACCACCCGTACACATACGCACTATTAACGTAATTCATAACCACTCCTGTAATGATACTATATTGAATCAGCCAACAACACAATCCCACAATCCCATTTACTATCAATTGTCTATTTACTGTATACAATGTATGGTATTATTGCAGTTTGGTATAACCCTTTATAGGCAAGTACTACGGGGGGTAAATATATAGGGTGATTCAAAAAGAGCGCCGGTTTTGATATATCAAATTAAGAGATTTATTTTATTGAAAAACTGAAACTAAATACATCAACAAGTTCATCTTACCTTCCGATTTCATGTATGAAAAATGATGTCATGCATGTGTCCTCCTCTACTGCGCTGGCACGCATCAACTCTGTCCATGAAATTAGATATTACTGCATGACAAGTTTCGACTTCCATTTGCCCGATAACCCGTCGAATTTCCTCCTTCAAGTCATTGATGTTTCGGGGTTTATTGGCATACACCAATGACTTCAGATGACCCCAAAGATGAAAGTCACAAGGCGTCAAGTCACACGACCTTGGTGGCCATTGATGGTCGGAATTACGAGAAATGATGCGATCCTGGAACCGTTCACGGAGCAACAACATTGTTTCTCGTGCAGCAACTGAATTTTATACGGGTGATATTGGAGATCGTACCGAAGAATTCTCCGTACAGAAGAACATCGTAAACCCAATTGTTGAGAACGGCGACGTATTGATTTTGCTGGGCTAACAGCCACACTGTCACGAACCAACGCAACGTTCTGCTCAGTTCGGCCAGAACGACGACGTCCAGAACTTTTAAGGTCGACTGTTAAACCCGTCTCAAAAAACTTTTTCATGAGTCTGCGAACTGTTGATTCATTCGGTGCTTCATTACGTCCTAGAGTACCGCGAAGTCGCCTGACAGTAGCCGCATAACTCTCTCCACTGGTAAAATGTTTTGTTTTGACGATTAACACTCGTTGTGCAATAGTAAACTTCTCCATGGTTAGATACAGACTGCGAGAGTACTACACTGCGAACAAGAGAAACTACAACTGAATCGTCAATCGGAATGTTCTCCGAAATAGAAATGAGGTCTAACAATGTTGCCAACCGATAAACAAAAATTTACCAGCCGTTTAAAAACCGGCGCTCTTTTTGAATCACCCGTTACATGTTATAAAATGTTAAATTTTGTTATATACTTGAATAATGTATTTCTAGTGCCAGAACAGTAAGATAAAATATATGTTTATATTAAGCCCTGGTAAGTAGGCCTATACTTATCAAAGAACATTTATTGGAATGGAATCACATAATGTTTAGTGGTAAGAATGCTAATTAAAACAACTTGTAGTAATAACAGAAAAATGTGTAAAATCTAATCTCAACTTTATATTAGCATGAATGTTTGCTTTCCCATAAAAAACTCGAATTTTCTAAGCACTGTACAAAAGTAACAACAAAACGGAGTGTATGCTGGTGTGAATCCTTAACACATTCTTGTAACTTATGAAGCAATTTTTAATGGTCGCTGCACACTAATTTCAAAATGTATATAGGCCTAGCCTACTTACCAGAGAACATCTATAAAACCATAAAATTCCAATAGGGTTCAACTGCATAGCTTATTCTTAAAAAAATTAATCTTATTTATTGCCCGTGGTAAGTTTACTTACTAAAGACCTGTAAAGGGTTAACACAGTCAGGTATCAGGTTTGATACAGTATCCATTAACAATATAACATCACCCTATAATCTTCCATTTTTCAAAATTTTTGAAAATTATTTAATGGACAGATATCCAAAAAAATAACGTCACATTCAATTTCTCCACAGTAAGTTCAGGTAATCCTTCCAGAAATTAAAAATAAAATTGTACAATTATTTTTTTAAACAAGTAGATTTTACCTACTTTTTCTTTTAGGTCTATAGGCTGAATTAAGTTATTCTCAGATCATATTCTTTCCTTCCACTAGTAATTCATACTAATGTTAACAATATCTTGTTTCCAGTACTAATTGGTTTTATTTATACACCCGAAGTGTACAATTGTGTGTGAAGTTCAGCGAACGGGAGAGGATTTGCTAGTCATATAAAACACTAGAATTTTAGATCCTGAATTATTTGCATTTCATTTCTTCTTTCTTTAGATAAATTGGAAGAGTTGGGATTAGAACCATTAAAGGAAACCTTACAGAGTATTAATTTGCCTTTGGTACCATTACTACATGAGCCTAAAGAAGGAGAAGAAGATGAAGTAGACACTAGTAATAATATTAATCATGTAATTGCGTTAGTCAAGTTAATGGTTGGTAAAGATTATATATTTCACTCAGGAGTTTATCCAGATGTTTATAACAGAACAAGAAATAAAATTACAATTTTGTCACCAATGGATAAAGGAATTTTGCCAAGGTAAGTTCTTATTAGAAGATTTCACTGATTTATTGCTAATTTTTGACATTATCACCATGACAATTGAGGTATTTGTCGTATATTTGAATTAGCTTTCCTATATCCACTTCCACTTTTTGCCCATAACGAACAGGTGGAGTGTTTTAATTAATTGCACTCGATCTGTTGGTTCCAGAGCTACAAAAAATAGTTCTGTTTCTTATCATATAGTCAGCCAATTATATGACTGAACTGTTTAAGAACAGAAGAGGTAGAAGTTTGAAAGACACTAGTCAAAGTTATCTCCTCTAAGAGTAATGAATTTCACTAAACAGCCAGACCCTGTGGTAAACGAAGTGAAGGTGTCATTTACAGGGTTGAATGGGGGTGCTTTTCAGAGGGCCTAGCATTCTGATAAGCATACTCTTTCAACTCAGTGAGGAAGGCAGTAGTTAACCACCTCACTCCTTGTTTTTCTTGGTAAAACCTCTAGAGGTTCAAACCAGCCTTTCGGCTGTAAACCTAAACAACATATCCACTTCATAAAAATGTTCCTACTGATGATTTTAAATTAGTTCTGATGCGCATAAGACTAATCAACCATAATGGTATCAGTGCAAAGCTAATGAATTAGGGAAAGTATAGTCCATACGCAGAATGCCGACAGTATTGGTGGCATTAGAACGAAATGGTAGGTTACTTACTTTCCTGTCATGCCTTGTATGTGCAATGTAATATACAATATCAGAAATGTTAAAAACTGATTAAACATCCGCAATATTTAATAATGTCATGAATATTTCTCTACTGTTCCAGCATATATGCCGATAAAAGACAATATTTGGCTGAAGTGAGATTAAAAAAAGCATTAACAAATAATGAAGTACATGTAGTGAACGCCTGGAAACGATATGTGTCCTCTGTTATAAGATATTTCTTGAAAAAGACCAATGTAACAAATGTTCCAGATGAAGATATTCGTAAAAGTTCTTTAACAATTTTACAGTTGACTACAAAGATAAGACAGGTAAGGTTAATTTTGATTGTGGAAAATAGTAACACTTGGTAGAGTTACTGTAATAGTCTTTATCTTTTATTGAGAATATAAATGGAAGGTCCCAAAATAAATTATATAGCATTTGTGAGTTTCCCAAATTTACCGGGTATTTTTTCCTCAAATAAATAATCTTCATTCAAAAATAAATCTTTATAATGCATCCTGCAGTTTGAAATTATTTCTATTTCATATAATGAATTAATATAATAATTTCACTAACCTTCTTTTTAAACTGCGTCACCTTTATTGTAATTTCTACTTACACGTGTTTCGGTGGATCCACCATCATCAGAGTAAATGAAAAATTGAAACTAAAAAATTTTTTCACATTTATTTAAAATTTACAGAAGATGGTACATCTTCAGTCACTTGTAAAAAACTGATTTAAAATTAATTTATTTTAATTTATCCCTTCTCATATTTACTGTAGATAGCAGCAGCAGTCAATATCACTTCATCATTCCTAAATTTTATTTGTTCATTCAAAATGTCCTGCTTTTGCTCTTTCAAATATTTATAAATATGGAACATCTCATATTTCTCAATTTTATTTTTATTCTCTATATTACATTGTTCTATTATATTGAAATGTTCATCTATTTTACCAAATTTATGTCTTTCTTCTTTTATATGATTGGTATAGTTAGATATAATGTAGTCACATTTCAGTGCTTTTTTATGTTCATTATACCTCACTTGAAAATTACGACTAGTCATACCAATGTAAAATTTTTTACAATCCTCATTACCACAATCTATTTTATACACACCCTTTTTATTGCTTAGTGTTTCATTTATATTATTTTTAATTATATTTGTGGACAGTAGTTTTTTATTATTACATATGTATGCGATTTTATAAAATTTATTTAATGTTCTGTATAATTTATTATTAATAGTTTTATTGTATTTTAATGCAATAAATGGTTTATGTTTTATTTTATTATCTATTATAAGGGTGGTTCTCAAGTTATTTTTAAAATATAGTTTGTTTTTAATTTTATTTATTACTTTATCTATCTCTTTTTCATGAAACCCATTCTTTTGTGCTATGAATTTTATTGTTCTTAATTCATTTTCTAGTAGTTTTTTATCTTTTATATAATTATAATGCTCTGTGAATCATACTATGGTAAGCTGCCATTTTATGTGAGTATGGGTGATTAGATGACTTATTTATATTTGTTATTGGTAATATACTTTTACGAAATACACCTGTTGTTATTTTACTATTACCCTTGATTAATTGTATGTCCATGAAATTTAATTTATTATTATTTTCAAGTTCCATAGTGTGGTGTAATTTATCATCAAATGTATTTAATTTTTTTTAAATAACATCCTCTTCATTTTTATATGTCTTTTCTAATATTACCAGTATGTCATCTACATATCTGTGCCACATTACTACATTATGTGTGTGTTCTATTTGATACACAGTTATTTCTTCAAAATATTGTAAATAAATTTCAGACAAAATAGAGCTTAATGGTGCTCCCATAGTAAGTCCATCTTTTTGTTTGTATATTTTTAAATTTAAATATGAGATGTTCCATATTTATAAATATTTGAAAGAGCAAAAGCAGGACATTTTGAATGAACAAATAAAATTTAGGAATGATGAAGTGATATTGACTGCTGCTGCTATCTACAGTAAATATGAGAAGGGATAAATTAAAATAAATTAATTTTAAATCAGTTTTTTACAAGTGACTGAAGATGTACCATCTTCTGTAAATTTTAAATAAATGTGAAAAAAGTTTTTAGTTTCAATTTTTCATTTACTCTGATGATGGTGGATCCACCGAAACACGTGTAAGTAGAAATTACAATAAAGGTGACGCAGTTTAAAAAGAAGGTTAGTGAAATTATTATATTAATTCATTATATGAAATAGAAATAAATAATCCATTAAAAAAATTGTTTAAAAATATGTTTTTTAACAAAACTTAAATTTGGTTGAATTCAACATATTCTTATTAATAGTTGTTTGCATGTTGAAGGAAGGTTAATATTTAATTCAGTTTTATTAATATAATAGTTTGATTAATATTTTTAACATTGTTTTTATTTCAGTTGATAAATAATGAAAATATAACGATGGGTGGCTTTGAAAATCCAAACAAAATGACTCTAAGCCAGTTACAGAATCTGACAGATGAAGCTGCACAGTCAGTCAATTTAACTTCTAAAGTAAGTTGGCAATATTATTATTACTTTTAATTAATTTAATACATTCACAATTTTTACATAAGCTAACTGGTTTCCAATATTTTGGAATGTAATTTATTTAAACTCTTTAATGAATTTGAGCAAAATAATATGATTCCTGATATTAAGTAGTCTATTTAAATTAATTTTTATTTTCTCTTGCCCTATATGAATATAAGGAAGGAAAATGCCCACAATCGTCTGGTGGATTGTTAAGTTTATTGCACTCAATCTGCTAGCTCCAGGGCTATAAAAATTAGTTCTGTTTCTTATCACATGACCAGCCAATTATATATGACTGAAGCATTCAAGAACAGAATAGGTAACTGTGCAGAAGACACTAGTCAGAGTTATCTCCTCTGAGAGTAATGAATTTCATTATACAGCCTGACCTTGTGGTGAATCCAATGAAAGTGTCATTGACAGGGTGGAAAGTAGATGCTTTTCGGAGGGCCTGGCTTGCTGATAAGCATAGGCTACGTTTCCACTCAGTGAGGAAGGCACAATGGTAAACCACCTCACTCCCTTGTTTTACTTAGTAAAGCCTCTAGAGCAGTACCTAGTTCTCAACGAGTGTCAAGATTAGCTGGGTGTGCCGCAAAATTTTTGAGACTTTGTGATACATGCGTTAAAAAAATGAAAATAAATTCACTCAATATTTATTTAAAAGAAAAAGAACAGAATAATATTGAAGAACTTAAACTTAATTTATAAGGGGATTTATTGGCTTACGACTTACTACAAAATATTAGTTAGTTATAATTAAGAAACTTGAGCTTGTCACTTTTAACATAAAAGTTCAATTTATGGTGAAATTGAAGACAAACACACATGCATTTCCTCTTTAATTGAGAGAAGTCACTCTCGCTTCTTGTTTTTATGTTTTTTTTTTTTGTGGTAAAGCCCAGCTCCCACAATTAGGAAGTTGAAAAATGTAACAGGGTATTAACTGCTTCCATTGCTATCACAGATGCTCTTTCAGTCTCTCAAACGTTAGTGTGTCGCAGGAACTCTTTGCATAGCATAGTGCAGTGATTTTGTGCCGTGATCAAAAAAAGGTTAAGAACTACAGCTCTAGAGGTTCAAATCCGCCTTTCAGCTGATGACCTAAGCAACAACAAGAAAGGAAAAGTATTGTTTCCATGTAGATTTTTTGAAATTGGGTTTTCACCAGGTATACTCGTTTTCAGGCCCACTGAACTCAAAATCATGTTTTTACCGATCGCTCTGTGTGTGTAAACAAAATATCTCAAGAATGGAATATTGCTCATTTCTTCCCTTCATTCGTTTTTTTTTTATTATTATTTTTATTGAGTGATGATGCCTACATAAGCCTTGGGCTTGTGCGTAGGTAATGATATGTGGTGATTTACAGATGAAAAAATGCCAGACCTGACCGGAAATCAAACCTGGGACCCCGGCATAGTAGCCAGTTTCGCTGACCACTACACCACGGGTCGGCCAGTTGTGTAGTGGTTCTTCATTCGGTTATTTATAATTCTTGAGTATTAAATAAAATTTTATATGTATTCTAATTCAATACATCTATAATTGTACGGTATTTGATTTAGATGAGTATTTTGTATTCTTGCTGTTAGATTGTTATAATTTTGAAAATTTTATCACTTGATTTATATCTTAATTTTTCTAATTCATTTTATATTTAAGAACTTTATATGAATTTTAATTTTTACTTTATGTTTTTTGTTATATATCTGTTTAAAGATTGTGTGGAGTGAATATTTTGATGTCATGTTTGGAGCTGCCAACATGACTGTTGATTTCAATGAAACTCAGCTGGCTGTTCATAATTTGGAGTATTATAGAGCAGTTTCTATTTTACTTGCTAACCATACTGAACATGAAATATGTAAGTTCAATAAAACAGTTTACTGTTATTTTATATTGTCAAAATACGAGATTAAGTCACCATTTTTACATATATAATAGTTTTTATACAGAGAATGTTTTTAAGTTACAAGAAACTTTCAACGGGGAACCTTCTCTTCATTTACCTGTGCATTAAAAATATGATGCCAGCCGCTTTGGCGTAGTTGGTAATGTGTTCACCTCTCATCATGCGGTCTTGGGTTCGAATCCCACTCAGGCACAGCATATTTTCATACGTTAAAAGAATCATTTCATCCTTCACATTTACAACCCGTCATCGCTAATGACCAATGTAGTTGATGTGATGTTAAATAAACAAACAAAAAATATGATATTAACATTTCTAGTTACTTTTATACGGATTTGAATACTAGACAGTGGTTACCGGTGTACTTTGATGGTTGGTGTTCAATTAACCATACTCTCTCAGGAATGGTCGGCCTGGGTCTGTAAAAGACTACACCTCATTTACACGTCATACACATCATCCTCATCTCATTGGGTCATGGGGTTGCTTATTGTTCTAAATTGAACAGATTGCAACTTACATAAATTAGGAGTAACAAAAAAAAACATTTCTGAAATATCAGCTGTATTTTTAATATGGTGACAACTTTGTATTTGCCAATACAACCCCTATTTTTAAAACTTAAGATATTTTTATTAGATTTTGTTTCATTTGTAATTTCCCCAAACCCAGTTTGAATATCTACAATCTTTACTTTTATTATTTTTACACAAATTATTACATTTTTCAGTATTGACTGTTTGGTGGGATGTAGTATTTTCATTAATACCTTATACTAAAGAAGAATTACGGACATTTAGAAGCACTTTCTTAACGGAAGCTCTTGGTGAACCATCTTCTCTGCCTAGGTAGGTGGGAATTCGTATGTGAAATTTTAATTTATACATAGCCTAAGTTTTTACAAGTATTTAGCCCTTGTAGTGCCAGCGTCCTAATATTAGGATGTGAAGATTTAGACTGAAAAATGCCAGTCTACTTTTGTGCGACTTGTAGCATTTTATATATCTATCCATAACATGTCTATTTTTCAAGGTACCTATCTTAATGATTTTTTTTGTTTAGTTCATAAAAAAATTTGATCTTGTATGACATTTAACTTGGAACATATTTCTTACAATTTAAAAATAAAATGATACGTAGACATTTTTATGAAAATTTAGTTTTTAATTATTTAAAAAAACAAATCACCCTAAAAAATTATGTTAATCAATTTTACTTAGGTCTATATCACTTTAAAGACAATTTAATTATGCAAAAATCACAAAAAAATTATTTATGTATTGTAAAAAATAAAAAAAATGGTTTTTAATCAATATTAATCAATAATTACATTCTTAAAAAACTCTACATGTATTTTTTCAATTTACATTTCTTATTATTATTTTCATATGTTGTTTATAAAAATAAAGTGAAAATTAAAATCCTATGAACTTTTTAGTCAAAGTACAAATACAAGGACGACGCCGGCATTTTTTAGTCTAAATCTTGACATCCTAATATTAGGACGCTGGCACTATAAGGGTTAAGTAAATTTCTTATTAATATATTTCTGTGATCCGACACTGGGACCAGAGTTTGATGAATAAGTAGATGTTTAATGATTTTTTTGTAATTAGGAACGATAATTACTTTTAAAAAAAAACTAGCTTTGTCTTAGAAATTCTACTGAAATAGGCATGTGCTGTTGTACTCCAACAAGAACTACAGGAAAAGAGTTTATTGTAACTGTAAATCATTTGGCTGCCCACAACGGACAGGTGGAGTGTAAAATTATTTACACTCACTCTGTTCGTTTCAGGGCTAAAATAAATAGTTCTGTTTCTTATCACATGGTCAGCCAATTAAATGACTGAATCATTTAAGAACAGAAGAGGTAGAGGTGTAAAAGACACTAATCAGAATTATCTCCTCTGAAAGTAATGAATTTCATTATACAGCCAGACCCTGTGGTGAATGAAGTGGAGGTGTCGTTTGCAGATTGGAAAATAAAATGTGCTTTTCAGAGGGCCTGGCATGCTTATAAGTGTACTATTCCACTCAGTGAGGAAGGCAATTGGTAAACCACCTCATTCCTCGTTTTACTTAGTAAAACCTCTACAGGTTCAAACCAGCCTTTTGGCTGATGACCTAAACAACAACAACAAATCATTTGGAGTGGAATTGAATGTATTAGTAGAAGGTTAAAAAAGTGAAATACAAAGTGAAATGAAAGTGACAAGGCAAATACTAATTTATGCAGTTTTCATTTTACATAGTACTATAGTAGTGGTTACTTAACCAAGTCTCCTTTGCTTTTTGATCTTTCTACATCTGGACTTTTCTCACCTCCAAATGTTTTGTGGTTTGCAACAAACTCTTAAGCATTTTCCATTAATAGGGACTTTAGGTGCCATTTTTTAAGACTTTTATACCATATCTTATGATTCTCAGCAATATAAAACAAATAAAAACACTTCTTTTTCTTGTTAGATTTTTTTAATGAACTGCACCACCTCATGTCTGCTAAAATATCAGCGTACAGAGACATAAATTTAAAATTTTATTCCCCTCTTTCTTATAATTACAGTGGAACCTCTCTAATTCGTCTCGTTCGGGACCGAAGGAGTGACGAAATACAGAAAGTGACGAATTATGGAATTTTGCTATGTACGGTTAATAAATAACATACTCATACGTACGAGGGTAGGCTGATAAGTAATGCACACATGCTTGTAGAAGACGAACAAAAAGAAATAGCAAGATGGGGTAAATAACAAATTAAAGTACAAATCTTAACCTACCAAATTATCTATTTATTTTTCAATATAGTCACCGTTAAGCATTACACATTTCTCCCAACGTTTAACAAGTTTTTTCATTCCGTCACTGAAAAATTCTTCCGACTTTCCTCGAACCCAGGACGCAATAGCTGCCTTCACCTCATTGTCCGAGCTGTAATGATTACCCTTAAGGTCTCTCTTCAGTAGAGGAAAAAAATAAAAATCGCAAGGCGCAAGGTCGGGAGAATACGGAGGGTGTAAAATTGGTTGAAACTTCAGGTTTCTCAGAGCCTCTCCAGTTGCACGCGAAGTGTGTGGACGAGCATTGTCGTGTTGCAAAATTATTGGCGCCAGGTTGCCTCTAACACGACAAACTCGACGTCGGAGGTGTTTCAGAGTCTGTATATACTGAGCAGAATTTACCGTTGCCCCTCGTTCCAGATAATCAGTCACATAAACTCGGCGAGCATCCCAAAACACAGTCAAAAGAATTTTTTTTGCGGACGGTTGTGTTTTGAACTTTTTCACAACAGGAGAATGTGGATGACGATATTCAGCGCTCTGCCTTTTTTCTTCGGGATCGTAATGATGAACCCATGACTCGTCCCCCGTCACAATATTCAAAAGAAAGTCGTCTCCTTCGTCACGGTAGCGCTTCAAAAGTTGTTCACAGCATTCCAATCGACGCTGTTTATTCTCGTCTGTCAGACGGCGTGGTACCCATCGTGCACAGATTTTACGGTATCCCAATTGTTCAATAATGAAGCCAACACGTTCCTTAGATATTCCAATTTGGTTTGCGATACGCTGTTGAGTGATTCGCCGGTCATTTTGAATCAAATCATCGATGAGTTTGCGACGATTATCGTCTGAGGCAGTGATTGGTCGTCCACTGCGTGTTTTGTCAACAATTAAGGCTTTTCCAGGTTGGCAATCACGAAATTTTATTACCCAACGATTCACAGTAGACCTATCAACAGTATCGTCACAATAAACAGCCTTTAAACGACGATAAATCTCACTAGGATTCACTTTCTCAGCAGTTAAAAATTCGATAACAGCGCGTTGTTTAATTCTCGTTGACATAGCACCAGAACACGACGCCATACTTCCACTACTCAAAACAAACTGAATGAAAGCAACGCCTTCAAACTGCGCAGGCTTGTAGAGGAGAAATAGTACTTCCACATGCCACCAGGCGCGCTACTGAAGTTTATTTAGTTGTCTTCTACAAGCATGTGTGCATTACTTATCAGCCTACCCTCGTATATTAGATTAAAGTCGAATTACATAAATGAAACTTACATTAACGATAAACACAATAAGTAATCCTAAGTCCTATAACTACAGTAAATATGTATTAGTCTACGTATCTAGTTTTATACTACTTCAGAAATTCTGAATATGGTTGTACTTACATTTTCTAATTTGTAGAAGGCACAACACAGTACACGTTACCGAATATAAAATTACAATCGAAAAAGTATACATTTGCAAAATCGATGAAACGAATCTTTAACTATGTATCACTTAACACTACAAAAAAATCACATTAAAATTTAGAAAACGTTACTTAATTACACTAATATGTATGTATGTATGTATGTAAAATGCAAAATTTATTTCTTGAAAAAGTGAGTTATCTTCTTTTCTACCAACGAGTTCTTTTCTTTTTCCACAGCCAACTGGCGAATTTGTCGTATTACAATTAATTATGATAACTCTGCTTCTTTCTGTCTCTCATACCATTCGATGCACTTCGTCAGCATTCCTTCTATTTCTCGATTCGTACGAATATTTTCAGGGCTTGAAACATATTCTTCGTTGCTATCTTCCTCAACAGGTGAATCTTTGTTTTGAACGTAGGGCACAATTTCTTTGTCACTTAAAATCTCATACTCAAGTTCGTTAGCATCTTGCTCTATCCATTCAACTAATTCCTCGTCTGTAATATTTTTAGTCACAGGTATACTCTGGCACACTTCTTTTAATTCTGATAGGACATTGTTTGTTTCATTGTAAGAACGGATGCTACTAGTTTCTTCTCGGTCAGCCCACAGATTGTTCCAACAAGACTTAAGTGTTGTTTTCAAAATGTTATGTCATGCTTGTGATATGTTATATATAGCATCCTTTGATTGTATACTTTTTCCAAAATTCTTGAACCTGCGTTTCATTTTCGGAAAATATCAAACTCTGCAGAAATATTTTCCTATAATGAACTGGGGAGGGCTGACGAATTATAGAAGGTGATGAATTAGAGAGTGACGAATTAGAGAGGTTTTACTGTTCTTCATTTTTGGAACACTCATTGAATCAAAACTAGTATAAACAGAACGTTATTGTCATTAAAAAAATTGTGTAGAGATTTAATTGTATATTCTAGGCTGTCCAGTATAACTGATTTACACATTTTTGTTTTTCATTTTCTTTTACCCTATATGAATATAATATTGTAGTTAGGAAAAAAGGCATTATTTTCATGTAGATATTTTGAAATACAGTTTTCTCTGGAAATACACGTATTCAGGCTCCTTGAATCCAAAACATGTTTCTAGCGATTGGGTTCTATGTGAGTGTGTGAAATATCTCAAAAATAAAAATAAAAATTGAAAATTTTATGAACTTAAAAGTTGGAACCGTAGTTAGGTACCATTAGCAGATCCAACAGGAATATTTTCTTCAAAATCGGTCAACCAAAAGTAGTTAGTGAAATTTTTCACATTTTTGTAATTCTCTAAAGAACGGCTATTACATTTTTTTTAAAATCACCTCATTTACTAAATATTAATGCTCTACAAGATAGGGTAAGTGCCGTGTCTGGTAAAATTCTTGTGCGCTATGTTCTTGTGGTAAAAAATGTTTTTTTTTTTAAAGATTGCAGCCTTAAAGTGCATTTTAGGACAAAAGTGTAAAAAGTTGTAGAAATTTAAAAACCTACAACTTTTATTTTCAATTTTTTTCCACGGAGCCTAGTTTAGCATTAATTAGTGGTTTTCTGTATTATTAAGTCCTATAGAGGTTCATTTTCATTTGCATCTTTTCCTCGTGATTATAATTAGGTTACGTTTCTCATTTTACATTTCTACTCATAATGAAATAAAAATAGGTTATACTGTTCATTATTGACTTGGGTAGGAGCAAGTGGTATGGATATTTCACACCAGACCTTTTATATTTAATAAAGTTTTTCTTTTTTGTTCCAGAGATAGTTATTGTTCTTCAATAATTTGGTCAATAATGGATATGGCGATTGCTAACGGAATAATTGATGATGTCGACATAAATTCAACTAAAGCAGATGTTAGTTACTTACTTTATGTGTAGTTCTTACTATAAATATGGGCCAATTAAATACATGTTAATTTAGTTTAAGTTGACAGTGACATTGTTGACGATTTTCGTTTAATAAACTTCCTATACTTTTTTTTGTTTATTGCTCCCAGAAGACTCCTAAGGAACTACAGGACATGTCAAGAAGTTATAAGTTATTATATAACACCTGAATAAATTCTTATTATTTCAATTACACATTGATGTAGGCCTACTACAAGCTTACTTACTAATTTAAATGTGTCATCTTCTAATACATACACAATATTTCACAGTTTTCTTAGCATTAACTTTACAATGCTTTGGGTATTTATTTATTTTAAGTTATTTCTCTTTTTTAATTTTATAAAATATTAATAAGAAAAAAAATTTTTTATACTATGAAAAGTTTCGCCAATCAAGTAAGTAATTTTTCAGATATTTTTTTAAAGGATTGCAAATTATCAAATTTTAAAAATTGGTGTAATTTATTGATGTATTTTCTCCCCAAATAAGTAGGTTTTTGTTAAAACATTTAGTGTTGCAGTTAGCCACTTAATAATCGTTTCTTTTTCTTGTGTTAAGATAGTGGACATTGAAATTTTGCCTATCATACAAAATCGTCTCATAATTATTGTAGTGAGGGAACTGTAAGAAATTTAAGTTCTTTAAGTAGTAGCCTGGATGAGATGAGGTGGTTAGCTCCTTGCATATACCTAATAGCTTTCTTTTAATTTTAAAAACCCTATCCATGTTACCCATACTAGAATTACCCCATACTAAAATATCATATGGATAATTATGAGACAAAATTAGACCATGGTAAACTGCCATTAGTAATTTTGTATCATTTAATCTGGAAATTTGTTTTAATGCAAATACCCAAATGGTAATATATGATACCAAAATGATCTTATTTAGGTTTAACCCATCGGGTTGATCTAGAGGTAAAGTCGTCGCTGTGAGTCAGCTGTTTAACAGCTGATTTTTGGAGATGAAGCTTCCTGGTTCAAATCCTAGTAAAAGTACAGTTGAGCCGTTGTTAGTTTGCTCCTACTGTCATCAAACAAAAGCCAGGTACTACAGGGTGGATGCTAGAGTCTATGACTTTATGGATGTCGTATTCCTATTAAGTTAAATATTTTTACTTTCTCTTGCCTATATGAATATATAGGAAGGAAAGTATTGTTTTCATGTCGATTTTTCGAAATCGAGTTTTCACCGGATCTATACGTTTTCAGACCCCCTGAACCCAAAAAACATGTTTTTAGCGATTGGTCTGTGTGTGTGTCTGTGGGTGTGTGTGTGTGTGTGTGTGAACAGAATATCTCAAGAACGGAACATCGTACGAACTTGAAACTTGAAACTTAAGTTACATACCACTACCGGACGCGACACGAACATTTTCATCAAAATCGGTCAAACGGAAGTAGTAGTTTATTCGTATAATTTTTCACTTTTTTGCGATTTTCTCAAAAACTGGTCCTACGATTTTTTTAAAAATCGCCTCATTTACTCAATTTTTTATTCTCTACAAGATAGGGTAGGCGTCATGTTTGCTGAAATTCTGGGTGAGGGTGTTTTCACGTAAAAACAAAGTTTTTTTAAGATTACGGCTTTAATATGCAATTTAGAGCAAAAATTTATATAATAAAAGTTGTAGAGAATTTAAAATCCTACAACTTTTATTTTAAACATTTTTTTGTATAACGCTTAGTTTAGCGGTAGTTTGCAATTTTCTGTTTTTTTCTCACGAAAACGTGAGAAAAATCGATTCTTTTAACATTTCGGCTTTAGTATGCATTTTACGACAAAAGTGTATATAATAAAATTTATAGAAAATTAAGAGATCTACAACTTTTATTTAGAGAATTTTTCTCTACAGAGCCTAGTTTAGCGTGAAAGTGTGATTTTCCGTTTTTTTTAAGCCAAATTGAGTTCGTTTTTCATTTTGCGTCTTCCACTCATGATTAAAATAAGGTTATGTTTTTGAGGTTAGTTTTTGTTTATTTCTAATATTTTATTAATAATGTTAGGTTTATTATTAATTATTTGCATTGGCAAGAGAAAGTTGTGTGAGTGTTTCACACCAGATTTTTTAAATTATAAGTACTTAAAGTACTAAAAACATCAGTCATGATATGATGTAGGCCTAACAATTTCATTCATAATAATACTTTTAAACGTATTTTGTATTCAAATACTTTTGAAAATATTTTGTTGTTACTTTTTAATCAGCGTGTACACATTTTGATATAATGCGCATGCTCAGTGACGTCATTATTTGTTTACATTTGGAGCAAACTAAGAGAGGCTGGACTTTAGTTACTTTTATATGGATTTGAATACTAGACAGTGGTTACTGGTGTACTTTTTTGGTTGGCATTCAAATAACTCTCTCAGGAATGGTCGGCCTGGGTCTGTACAAGACTACATTTCATTTACACTTCATACACATCATCCTCTTCTCATTGGGTCACGAAGTTGGTTATTGTTCTGAATTGAACATATTGCAACGTACACTCATGAGGGATAAAAAATTTATATACTCTCTGTACAATCATTTCAGTAATTCTATGTTTTCATAATTTTGTTGCTTAATAGTTTACTTCACTCCCTTTTTATATTCGTTGCTCTAATTTCAATAGTGTAATTTAATTCATTTACACGTCATACAAATCATTCTCATCTCATTGGGTTATGGGGTTGCTTATTGTTCTGAATTGAACAGATTGCAACGTACACACATTAGGGTTAGAAAAAAAAATTATGCTTGAATTATATTTATTATTAACGGTGCATAATAAATAAAAATTAAATGTTTTCCCTTTTGTCATGATTTATTACTTACAGAAACCACTTGAATTTTTCGAAACACGTGTAAGTAGATCATAAAGGTTAAAAGATCGAGGCAGCTGAAAAAGTAGTGGTAGTAGTAGTGATATATTTGAAGTACTTATGCAATAGTATTTGATTGCAAGCTGCAGGATGTATTAGGCCTATGATTTTTAATTTTTAATGTAAACAAATTATATTTGTGTTATTTTGCAGATAACTGAAATGATCGATTATATTCAATTATCATTCAAAAGATTTGTAAATGAAGCAGATTGGATAGATGATGAAACTAAGTCAGCCATTTTAGATAAAGCCAAATACATACACAAAAATATCGGTTATCCTGACTGGATTGCTAATGAAACTTCACTTGAACAATATTATGAAGGAGTAAGTATTATCGTGATAAAAATTTTCTTTTATTTGTTTGTTTCATTTTGTCTTATATATTTTGGAATAAATTCAGTTATAGGGTTGTTGTTGTTGTTTCGGTCATCAGCTGAAAAGCTGGTTTGAACCTCTCAAGGCTTTATGTAAAACAAGTGTTGAGGTGATTTACCATTGCCTTCCTCACTAACTAGTAAAATATGCTTATCAGCATGCCAGGTCCTCTTAGAAACATCTACTTTCCACCCTCCAAATGACACTTTCACTTCATTCACCACAGGGTCGGGCTTATAATGATGAAGATTACCTATTACTCTCAGAGGAGATAACGCTGACGAGTGTCTTTTACACCTCTTCCTCTTCTGTTGTTAAATGTTTCAGTCATATAATTGGCTGACCATGTGATAAGAAACAGAACAATTTTTTTGCAGCCTTGGAACTAGCTGATCAAGAGCAAATAATTTAATACTCCACCTGCCTGTTATGGGCAAGTTTTAAAGTATAATTTTCCAACTAAGCATTTGACACATGTAGCAGATGTAATGCATCAGTTGCAGTACCTCTGATGCACCATTACCATTTCCTTTGCCAAAGAGATAGTTGATGTGTGATCTTGGTACTGAAAGGGTGATAAAAATGAGTGTACGCTATTTGCTCTTGCATATGTATTTAGAAGAAATTGAAGAGGAAGTCATTATATCGCAACTATGTTAGGGAAGTGCTGAACCACATCCTATTGTCAAAACTAAGGTTGAGGAAGGTAGTTTTTAAACACTTATTAATCATTAATAATGATTTAAGCTGTTAATTAGAGATTACTTAGAGATGAAATTTTAGAGAAGAATACCGAACGTCACTAATAACTATACAGAAACAAACCAAGACCAACTCAAAATTTTTTATCATTGGTAAGGGTTGGAGATTTTGCGCGTTGGGTTTTCTGTGAGCGTTTCATTGTAGAGAGAAAATAGCAAAAATGGTCAGCAATATTCAAATGTAGATGTAACTGAAGAGACAGGAGAAAGATAAAATAGTATATTTATATACTTTTTTATTGTTTTTTTTTTAATTTTTTATTTATAAATGTCATAATAAATTTTAGGTTATATTAAATTATCTTCGTTTTTATTAGAAATAGTGTAAGTTTAATAATTATTAAAATGTAATGTATCATAATTGATACAATCGTAATCTTAGTAAATAGCAAAGTATTGGTTAAGTGTAGTAAGTAAAAATAGTAGGTATTGAATGCTATTGCTAATTGTTAATACTTCAGTTTTTGATATTTAAAAGTTTCCAACCCATCCTGATTTTGTCTATAGTTGGATGGGATAATTTCCACCACCTCTAGCGTAATAGGAGAGTAGTTTACTGTAAGAAATTTTGTATTATCGTAATTTATTTTTTATGTAATGTGTAACATTATGGGGATAAATAAATTATTATTATTATTATTATTTATGGAATACTTTGACAGCCGGGCAGGTGCAGGGATACTGCCCTGGCAAGGTTATCAAATTTCTAGAGGGCCTGTGTTAGTTTCATTAACTTGCAGTAATATTCGTTAATGGAGAGTTTGGTAGAATGGATGTAAATTAATCTGTTTGGCTATCGCAAACGTTTTCATTACATTAGTGTCAAATCGACTCATTTTACTATCTTAATTTGTGTCAGTAGAACTTTATATAATTCCTCGTATTTATTTATTTATTTGTTACAGTTTTAATAATTATTTGTATATTTTCTGTTTTAGCTTGAAGTAAGTGAGGAAACTCACATGCTGAATTTTCTAAATGTCGTTCAAATCTCTGTGATAACAATGTTGAAAACTGTGAATGAAACAAACAGTTATGACTTGTAAGTTGTTGTTATGTTATTTTTATTTGTAATTTTCATTTTTCCCTCATATAGGAGCAATTTTAGGTCGCATGAGATGACTTTAGATGTTTCTGGAAGCTCTTTTCACTCTCAGCATTCGCTCACTGTATCCTATCTTCCTTCTTCTGTGCATCCGGTGTCTTGTTCATGCTCTTTATCAAAGCCCTTAAATTCCGTAATTATTTGTCTGAAGTTGGTATGGTTTAGTAAGTTTTCTCTGTTTATTGCGGTTTTCTTAATATCCCTTTTGACTTCTTTAACTCATTTATCTATCATACACCTTAGGTCTGTTCTTTAGTGTCTAAATTTGTTTTGTCAACGTTGTCATCCATACTATACAGGTGTCCATAAAACTTTAGTCTTCTTTTTATAATCATTTCAATTAATCGTACACTGTTCTTGTACAGTTCTTTTCGTCCTTGTAACCTATATTGTCCATCTACTATTTTTGGGCTCATTTTCGTGTGGAGGATCTTTCTCTCAAATTTCTCTGCTTCTCTAAGACCAGCCTTTTCAGTCATTCTAAGGCACTCACTCATGTGCAGACACACAGATTTTATCCCACTTATTATTATTGTCACATATTAGTGATTTTCATTACAAATACAGGTTTAAAATTTTATGACTCATTTGACATTTTTGGTGAAACCACATAAGCTTTGCAGAAATAATTGTTTCTTCTTCTGTGGTACATGAATGATTTTTGACAGTGATCAGCTTTTCACTTGAGGCATAATTGTTATTGGCACAAAGGTTTGAAAGGGCAGAAAGCAAGTTGTGTGCACTTATGTATATAAATGTGTACTAGGATTTTGAAATTAAACAGACTTTTTTATTTGCACACTCACCCCACTTTTCCAAACTATGTCATACGAGTCGAAAAATTTTTGTATTAGTAAGATTATATTATTGTCCATGTATTTGCTTTCATTTTCTTATAAGATTTAATCAATGTTTTTGATATAATTTATTGTATTTAAATCTATTCCAAATTAGTTCATAATGTTTTTGTTTTATTTTCAGCCCAGAATTTGATCCAAGAGAAGTAAATGCTAATTATATTCCTCAAGAGAATTCCATAAGTAAGTTTTACCGACAATGGTCATTAATTGTCTTAAAACTAGCTAAGTTGTCTCTTACTTATTTTTTGTAGACTTTCTCTGATAATAGAAAAGCATACTAGAGAATATTGCTTGCAGTAATATTAATTTAAAGCATACAGTGTACCCACTTTTATTAATTTAGTTAATGAATCACATGTATTTATTTATGAGTACAGTTCTTGAGTTTTAATGGTAGCTTTGACCTAAGAACACTGCGATGGAGTGGGTAGCATTGCGGGGTTATTATCGTACATTTTTACAAACATCATACACATTACATTAATTAAATAAACTTGTAAATTGTCCATTTAGCTAAACAATTTTAAAAACTCAAATTTTAAATGGTAGTTTTACATCCAGCCTATATCTGTCTTTCATGAAATGTCTTTTTTTGTAATTTAGTTTATGTACGTTGCAATCTGTTCAGTTCAGAACAATAAGCAACCCCATGACCCAATGAGATGAGGATGATGTGTATGACGTGTAAATGAGGTGTAGTCTTGTACAGACTCAGGTCGACCATTCCTGAGAGAGTATGGTTAATTGAACCCCAACCATCAAAGTACACCGGTAACCACTGTCTAGTATTCAATGGAATATGTAGTGAGTGTATACTCACCAACCCGGACCATGGTTTTAGACTAGTAGCAACTAGGCTCGGCCGTGCAAGAGACACCGTTTAACCTCACGGATTGTATATGTGTACTGAAAATAATTTTCCACTCAAGTAACACTAATTGAATGATGTTATTGTTAAGGTCAACAGATGAACGGCTGGTTTAATTCCTTAAGGTTTTACTAAGTAAAACAAGCGAGTGAGGTTGACCTGCCTTCCACACTGAGTTGAAAGAGTATGCTAATCAGCATGCCAGACCCTCCAAATGACACCTTCACTTTATTCATCCCAAAGAATTACAGTGAATTTTCTTACTTTCATAGGAGATAACTCTGACTAGTGTCTTTTACACATCTACCTCTTCTGTTTTTAAATGATTCAGTCATTGGCTGACCATGTGATAAGAAACATAACTATTTTTTTAGCCCTGGAACTAGCAGATCAAGTGCAAATAATTGAACAGCTCACCTGCCTGTTATGGGCAGTTTTAAGGAAATTAATTCAAATTTGATCTAAAGCTTATTACTTTGTTCAGGGTAAAATTTTCAGTGTATTTTTTATCACACCTTGTATAAATGTGTTGTGTTTTATTATTACTTTTTTATCAATTATGACTACAGTGTTTTCTAAATTTTTTTTAACTGTTTCAGCAATCCCATTAGGAATGCTTCAGTTTCCCTTCTATGACATGGGAATAGAGTAAGCATAATTATTCTGTATTACGATTAGACTTTAAGTACAGTATGATATTTTTATATCTATCCATAACCAGATGTTGGTGATACACTTAGCAAAACGATCCGTTGGTAGTTCTTATGAACTACATTCTCAATTTTCATAACCAAAAAAACCACTCGATTAAATACTCTAAACCTGATACATTATAGTATAAGATGAATTTTAATGAATTACAGTTACCTAGATGATTTATTTACTACCAACTACTACTCTACTTTACGGCAAGGTTCCTACAGATGATTCGCTTCTCACATACCAAAACGCCATCGATGCCGATCCCACCAGTCCTCCTCTGTCAATTGCCTCTTCTCCATTGCGGACCTGATTCCCTACAGCCAAGTACATTGCAGCCTTCTTCTTCTACGCTGACTTGAAGGTCAGTACTCCAAGAGTCTCCTCAGCCATCTGTGCCCCCCATCCTCTGAACATGGCCGTACCACGCCAATTGCCTTATTTCAATGTCATCTACTATTGTACTGCCACAATTTATCCTCCCCCTGACTTCCTCACTTCTAACCTTAACCATTTGGGAGATCCGACATGAGCGCCTGAAGCAATCTATTTCTAAAGCCCTCAATTTGTCCTGATTTCTTCTATCCAGAGTCCAAGCCTCACAACCATACAACATAATAACCTTCACTACAGCATTATAAATTCTTTTCTTTGTGTCAATCCAGATTTTTGGCGCCCAAAACAGGGAATTCAAGCATCTTATTGCTTTCCTACCTTGGGCAATCCTACAACTAATACCATCTGTTGCAGATGTGCCTTCCTTCGTGAATATTGATCTGAGGTACTTGCATTGTTCTACACGTTTAATATTTTCCCCATCCAGCTGCAAGGCTTCCTGAAGTCCCCCGACTTCCAAATACTCTGCCCTTCCACAGTTGATCTTCAGCCCCATCTCAAATATTCTGCTTTTAACTTCCTAACTATATAGGACAGATCCTCCTCATCTGCAGCCACAACTATCTGGTCGTCCACAAACAACAGCGTAAATAGGACCCCATCATCATCAATCTCAATTCCCATTCTTGAACTCTTCCTCCTCCATCCTTTCAATACCTCCTGAAGATATATTTTGAACAGAGTTGGAGATAGGCAAGATCCCTGCTTCAATCCTTTATTACTCCTGACTGTCTCCCGCTACCCTATTTCCTTGTTATTAACTACCTAAAAAGCTCGATATCAAAGTTGCTATTTAACAGGATTCAATTTTAGGTCCAAATTTATTCTTGTTAATTATTAAGAAGTTAGCAGAAATCATACGTAATGGCAAAGCTTTTTTATTTGCTGATGATACTTATGTAATCAACAAAAGTTTATTAATAGATACTCTTGAAGTGAATACACAATGTGAGCATAAAATCTGTAGTGTAATTCATGAATAAATTAATTTAACAGTCAATGAAAAAAGTGACAGTATGTATTGTTCAAAAACTCTTTTCTTTTATGAAGGGTAGGTTAAGATCGTTGAGTAATATTTCATTGGTCATAAACCATGAGGCTGCAGTGAACAGTCTCAGGCATTTTGATTGAAAGCACTGCAGTATTTCTATATTTGCTAAACTAGCTGTACCCCGTAGCTCCAGCTTGTAAGTCCAAACTGGTTTTAGTATTACTTTGTAAACAGATTTATTTCCAAGAGAAAGTTTAGACTTACTGCCTAAAAGGCAGAACAATTGAAGGGGTCGGCAGAAGAAAGTGTTAACCCAAAATATTTCCAGCATGATTTTTCTTAAATAGTCTGTAAAAATAAAATTTGCTTCACGTTTTAAACAGGATGCTATGTTTACGATTGTAAGAACCTAGAATAACAGAATATAACAAATGTTTTAAAAAAAATTCAAAAACATGATTTGTAGATTTCAATAAACTTTTAAAATGACATTGCTAAATAATTATAATGTGGGTTAGCACTGTCTTCTCCTGACCCCTTCAATTGATGTAACTTTAGCCCAAAATAATCTGTAAATGGACATCTCAAAAGCCAAATATTTTTTTGTTTATTCTCGGCAAAGGACTATGATTCCTCAACATGAGTAACAGTATGGAAAACTGAGCATAATAACCCACAGTTCTCATTATTATAGAATTACTATAATATTAAAATACAGAAACATCCTATTTATTTTGATTTATGTAATATTTCTGTTTTAGTGCATTGAATTACGGGGCCATTGGTTCTATCATAGGTCACGAATTAACTCATGCATTTGACACTACAGGTATGTTTGATTCACTTTTCTTATTTCGTTAAATTTTTAGTCATTCAACTGTAAAATTTTTAACAAAATAGCATTCAAATGTAAAATATTCATTGACAATTCCAGATTTACATTAGAGAAATATTTATTATAAATGTGTTTTTTTAGATAAGAATTTAAAAATTGATATATTTTGTAATATGTTAGAGAATTTTTATACAAGTGGGTACCCAAAAGAAACCAGAATTATTTTTAAAAGGTATGTATTTTAGTTTTTCTTTTTACAAAAGAAACTTATCCCTTTCAAAATACTTTCCGTTACACTTGATACATTAGTTCAATCGGTGATTCCATTGTTGGAAACATTTTTTAATACTCCTCATCAGTCATTCGACAGCCTATCCCTCATTTTTTTTCTTGATATCATCAATATTGTTAAATCTGAGTCCTTTCATAACCCTCTTCATGCGTGAAAGTAAGAAAAATTCACACGGAGCTTGGTCAGATGAGTAAGGTGCACAGGGCAGTGGGACCATCCGTTTTTTGCCAAAAACTGGCTAACTGCATGTGCATGGCATTGTTACGGTGGAAAAACCAATTCCATGTCTGCCACAAATTGGGACTTTTTTGATGAACACTGTTGCACAATCTTCTGAAAACCTCCAAATAATTGCTCTATGGTCTGTCGTCAATCTTCGAGCACAAGTTCACGAATTTTCTCTGCTTTTTTGTCTTTGTTGATGAACATCCAGAGTGAAGTCATCAATCGATGTGTCACCATTTTTAAATTGAGAAAGTCACTTGTACACTTGGCTTTTCCCATAGTGTCATCTTTGTAAGCTGTTTTCAATGTCAAAACCATTTCAGAGGCGTTTTTACCCAGCAGGAAGCAAGATTTCTTGGTTGTTCATTTAAACTCTCCATTACAAGAAACAAAGAGAAAGAAAACAGCACCAGCAAAAAAATCACTACAGGCCAACACAACAAGCCGGGTTGATGACATAGCTGGAACTGAACTGGCAATGAGTTGTGTTCTATACACCTAGCGAGAAACACATTCTACGAAAATTTTATAAATCTACAACATTTGTCTGTAGCCTTTTTATCTACAGAGCCTAGTTTAGCGTAAAATATAGATGTTTTTGTATTTTTAAGTTAAACAGAGATTGATTTTCGTATTGTGTCAATCACTCTTGATTAAGATTGGTTGTATTTTTCATTATTTATTTATATTATAAAAGAATAGTCGTATGAGTGTTTTACATCAGTTTTTGTTTTGTTAAAATTTAATTTTTTAAATTTCAGGTAGAAAATATGATAAACATGGAAACGTAAATGACTGGTGGACTGAAAAAACTATCAATGATTATAATGAAAGAGTGGATTGTTTCATTGAAATGTACGATGATTATTACGTGGAAGATGCAGATGAATATGTAAGTATTATCTTCTACATTTTTTCTTTATTTTCCTAATTTGCGTACGTTGCAATCTGTTCAATTTAGAACAATAAGCAACCCCATGACCCAATGAGATGAGGATGATGTGTATGACGTGTAAATGATATGTAGTCTTGTACAGACCCAGGCCGACCATTCCTGAGAGAGTATGGTTAATTAAACCCCAACCATCAAAGTACACCGGTAACCACTGTCTAGTATTCAAATCCGTTTAAAAGTAACTACCTTTACTAGAATTTGAACCAGGAACCTTCGTCTCCAAAAATCAGCTGTTAAACAGCTGATTTTGGCGAAGACTTTACCTCTAAACCAACCTGGTGGGTTTTCTACAATTAGTTGGAAATATTTTTGATGCTATGTTATAAATATTGTTAAAATGTCGGTGGTAACTAATATTAAATTGTTTTCCTTTTAGGTAAATGGTAATCTGACATTGGGTGAAAATATAGCCGATAATGGTGGTTTGAAAGATTCGTATTATGGTTATAAAATGATGATGGAAACAGAAGAAAAAGAATCATTGAAGTTACCAGGCCTTGAGCATTACACTGATGAGCAATTGTTTTACATAGGTTATGCACATGTAAGTAAATAAGTTTTTTTTAAAACCTATGTGTGTAGGCCTACATTACAAACTGTTCAATTTACTGAAACCTTTTTTCTGTAAGAATCACAGAAGTCCAACATCGATGGATATTAACCTATTTTAGATTTTCACTTGTTTCCGTCTTAAATACTTCTATTTATTATTTAAAGAAGAACAGATTGTAATGCAACAGTAAAAGAAATAAAATAAATAAAAATTGTTATTATCTAGATAACGTTTTTGCTGCCCATAACAGGCAGGTGGAGTATTAAATTATTTGCACTTGATCTCGTAGTTCCAGGGCTATACAAAAATAGTTCTGTTTCTTATCATATGTTCAGCCAAATATATGACTAAAGCATTTAAGAACAAAAGAGGTAGAGTTAGTTGTAAAAGACACTAGTCAGAGTTATCTCCTCTAAAAGTAATGAATTTCACTATATACCCATACCCTGCCATGAATAAAGTGAATTTTTTTGTTTTAACGTCCAACTGTTCTGCAATTACTGCTAATGCAGACGGTGAAGGATGAAATGATTTTTTGTAACATATAAAAATATGCGGTCCTGAATGGGATTTAAACCAAAGACCACATAATGAGAGGCGAGCACATTACCAACTACGCCAATGCAGCCAGCAATGAAGTGAAGGTGTCATTTCCAGGGTGGAAAGTAGATGCTTTTCAGTGGGCCTGCCATGCGGATGAGCAAACTTCCACTCAGTGAGGAAAACACTGGCAAAGCACCTTACTCATTTTATTTAGTCAAGCTTATAGAAGTTCAGTCCAGCCTTTTGGCTGATGACCTAAACTACCACAGAATTACAAGCATAACAAAAAGTTAGTGACACAATAAATTTACACCACGAGTACAATAAAATAATTAATATTATTAATTGTTTTCAGGCTTGGTGTGAAAATTGGACACCACAATCTATGAAGTATGGACTTATGGATGAACACAGTCCAAATTACATCAGAGTCTTAGGTGGTGCTTCAAATTCGAAAGAATTTTCAAAAGCTTTTAATTGCCCAGCCAAATCACCAATGAACCCTGTAAACAAATGCAAATTATGGTGAAAATTTTTGTGATTTATTCTTTTGAATAATTTACCATAAATACAGGGTCATTTAAATGAAAAATATCAGGGTCATTTGAGAATTTTACTGATTTGTTTTTTTTTATTAAAGGTTTAAATGCAGGAGTGTTAACGAATTTAGGTATGATTCCGTTGTAAACAAGAGATACTAAATGTTATGGCTATAAATAATAAGTACTATATTATAAAATAATCTATTAATTATAATATTACAATTATAAAAATATAATAATTATTATATTTATAATATATATTCTGTGTTATGGCTGTAATATACAGCCATAATTATACTTGTATAATACAAGTGTATTACTATATTTTATATTGATTCTTGAAAATGTTGAATGAAATACTATAAACCTAAGAAAATGTCAAGCCTTTCATACTGAACATAACCAAGAAACATTTTACAGTTGACTAATATTTTATCTACTTTTATTGCATTTTGGTCATGTTCAATCATAGGTAAAGATAATGTTAGATGTTATTATCTTAACGTCTACTCCACATTACCAAAGTTTATTAATAAGTTGAGTTTAAAACCTTTAAAAAAAATTTATTACTTTAAAGTTTAATTTGATATCAAATTCATTTTCAGTAGTGGATTGTGCTACAAACTGTATCACTTTGAAATCTTTATAACCACGAATATTAAAAAAATTAGGTAAATTTTTATGACCCTTTATATTTTTATTGTAGCCTACCTACCATTATTTATTTTATTTTTTAGCAAATAATTTCCATTTATGTAAATATATAGTAATTAATACATAATTTTATAAGTTATGATAGGTTTAAGTTATGGCTTATTATTAATATTTCTTTTAGTATTTTGTCAATTTTGAGACCACATGAGGGTGATTTATAAATTTATCTGATGAATATTCTACGGAATATATTTTCATTCTTCATAAGGAAAAAAATAAGAATTTTTTATAATTAATATTTGCCAAATATTATTTTATCGTAAAGTATTTATGCTGTTGTATTAACTCGCAATAATTAATCAAAATACTCAATTTAATTTGTATTCTGCTCACATTTCACTACATGTCTTCATATTTACTTTTAAAGACTCATTGGACCACTTTTGTTATTTATTCTCATCTTTAATTTGTTTCTTAACTCTTATGATGTCACAGATATTTTAGTTTAGTGTATACTAAGAACTCTACTCTTTCTTTAAGATATGAATACTGTTTTTCAAAATAATGGATCATTTTATTAAAAATATTTTTGTGATCTTTCAAAAATGTTTGTACATAGCCAATAATTTTTACTAATAATTGAGATGGTGTGCCGATCATTTATGCAACATGATATTTTATGATTTTATTTTCTTCGACAAGGAACAATTTTTAACTGAATAAACATAATAATTGTCACATAAAATAATATACATTATAATATGACAATTCAAAATGTTTGGGATAAGGAACCGGAAGGTTATACTACTGTCCAGAAGGCTAAAAGAAAACTGACCAGGTATTCACTTTGAGTTAGAAATTCCGAAAAGCTTAATATGAACATGTACAGTTGAACCCTGTTTTTCATAAATTGATTTCAGTGGATGTTAAAAAATTCATTATTGTTATAAAAGATCTTTCAAATGATTTGGTCTAGGTTGTTATAAATTTTTACCAAGGCATAGTATATGCTAGTTACTTTTTTGTGTCCAGTAGTTCTGTGTTGTACAGTTTAAAAAAAATTGTATCTGGTAAAAGGTACATGGATATCTTTATTTTTCAAGAATTGATTTTCATTCTTCTTCAGAAATAATATGCTTTCATAAAAATTTAAATGTTTTAGTACATTCAGTTCTGTAAAAAAATGGCTCACAAGAATCATGTTGTTTAGCTTTTAAGATGGCCGTAACAGCCTATTCCTGAAGATGGATAGTGGCTTTACCCAAAGACCCCCCAAAACATATTGTACTTTAAATTGGAGAATATGTAAGCATAATAAACATTTGGTGCTACTATAGTACATGGCCTACCGCATTATGTTTAGTGAAATTTGTATTTCCTGATGTGGCACCACTGTCCACTAGCACATTTGGCGCGTAAATGTACTTATATTTTACAGGTTATGTGATATTAAGAAAAAAAGGACAAATTACATAAGATAAGTATAAAAATATACTTTTTTAATTATGATAATATTGCATACACTAATTTACAATAGCAAATAATACTATAAATTAATAATACGATAACGATTCACACGGTTATTTTTTAGTCAGTCTACACACGGTACACACTGTGAATGTCATTGAGAAAAGCAACAAACAAATCAGGTTCTTACTTTTCTCTTAATATTCTATGATGTATGGTCGAGGTGCGACTGAAATAATTCTTTCGGAATGACTCTTTTGTGTTTAAGAATATTTTTATTTTTGCGTCCAACCACGATTTCTCGATTGCTTGTGTATTGGCTCCTGTTTGGATCTACATAATTTCGCTGATGGTTAACCGGTGAATGCAGGTAACCTAATGTTCACATAACCTGTAAAATTATTTTATTAAACATTATTTTCCTTTGTTTGCACCACTACATATATAATAATGAACAGCCAAAACAAAACAAAATTAAATATAAAACTCACCTCAGAGTATTATATTCATTTGAGATCTATCGTCTCCCTCTGTACTTAATTGAGATAAGAAATAAAACTAGATACAAAATGATTATACCGTCATTCGGCCGAATAACCGCGCGCGGAATGGTTATCGATGTAGGATATCTATTTTTTGAACATTTGACGTGGTCTGCGACCATAATTGTTTTTATGTTTTATGTTTTGTGTGATTAGTGTGTTTTTGAATTCCTGATGATGTCTCTGAGGGAGACGAAAGATCTCGAATGAATATAATACTCTGAGGTGAGTTTTATATTTAATTTTGTTTTGTTTTGGCTGTTCATTACCATATATGTAACCTGTAAAATATGTAAACATTTTCTAAAATCTAATGCCTCAAGTAGTTCACATAACCTGTAAAATATGTGAATATTTACCGGCCAAAAGTGCTAGTGGACAGTGCTACCACATCAAGAAATACGAATTTCACTAAACATAATGCAGTAAGCTCATACTATAGTAGCACCAAACATTTAAAAGTATTGATACGTTCAGTATCTTATATAAGAATTTAAAAATGTGCAGTAGGATTTAATTTTATTGCAGACAAGTTAAATACGGTTGTCCCAAGATAGTTTACTATCTAAAATTACTTCTAAATGATTTATAATTGTTGCAGAAGATTATTTGTATATATTGTCATTAATGGAAATATTATTACTTTGAATATCTGTTTCCTTACAACCTGTGAAGCACATGGCTAACTGTTTTATCCTAATTAAGAACAAAATTATTTTTAACAACATTATCTTTGAACATGTTATGAAAGTTCGTAGTTTTTCCCGCTCATTGGTGTAAAATAAGTTCTTATATAATGTGTGTATCATATTTTACTCAATGTCCGATTGATTGCGTGTTGGGATGTTAAACATTAACTATCAATATCCAATTCATAAGAAACTGGGATTAAAAGTGTTAACTTTGATATTTTCTTGTTTTCAATACTTTTTCATCTTATCAGATCTTGCTTTTCTTTATACCTTGGAGAAGATCCTCTTGAACCAATCTTCATTTGTTTATCCATTGTTGAAACCTTATACCTATGGTTATCTTAACATTTTTCCCATTTCTCAATTTTCTTTATAAAATCCTTTAGTATCCTGATCCAATTCTTTTACGTCTTCTTTGGTTTCCCTAATCAAAATAGATGGTGTTTTCTGTTTCCATAGTTTTTCTAATATTAGTCTAGTCAATCTGTCTTCTGGTATTCTCATCAAACAGTATTATATTTACTTAATATTTTATATTCTTTACAAAAAATTCAAACACTTGTACATTTGACAATTGTCTGCAACCTTACATGTAAACAGAGCAATAAGAATCTGACTGGAATTCTAGTAACCTACTGCAATATCAGGTTTTTTTTAAATTCTATACTAAGTTTTTTAAAAAGCATTTTGAGTTTATTTTATATTTATAGATTCCTATAATACTTATACTTATTTGTTAGTTGTTTATGTACTTATTGTTGTTAATGAAGGCCCTTGAACATTGACTTAATGCCCTAAAGATTTTTAAATATCCAGGGAAAACGTCATCCTTTATTCTCACAATTTGTATCGTAGTTTTTTCGTTACGCATTTATTTTAGTTTAGATTTTGTTGAATTCTTTACATAATTTTTGACATAATATTTTTACCTTTGAGCTTTAATGCAATCAATATGGTTGAATTGGCCCTTATTTGACTTTTTTTTTAACAAAATATTATAGTTAAAATCATAATTTTCTGGCCCACATGGTCCATTTCTTTTTGTAATCTTGTAAAATAATAATAAGTAATATTTATTTTCTTTTATAACCCAATTTTAGGATAAGATAACACTAAGACTAAGCAACTTATTTTAATGAATGTAATTTTTATAAATATTCTAGATAAGTTATTCCTTTTATTAACATTTTCTACAATGGTTTCTTTGAAAACTACGAAAATATGAGAGCGTATTGAAAAGTAATGCCTCATCGCTGTAACTATTATAATGATGGGCCAAACAGTCTCGAAAGTGGTTAGTCATGTACTGGAAATCTTTACAAGCAAGTCAACCTAGTGGCGATTCACAGCCGCAACTGGAAAATTCAAAACAATGCCATCTGCTGGGAAAGTCATGATTTGCGTTTTTTGGATTGTGATTGTATCGTTCATATGGATTTTTTGGAATGGCTGTACTGTCAACGCCAAACAATATTTTGCTACCCTATCAAATCTGAAGCGATGGCTGTGTAGGGTTCGTCCAGACAAAGAGCCAATTCTGCATCATGACAACACTTGTCCTCGCACAAGTCTGAAAATGTGTACAGCACAAGAGAAGCTTGGGTTTCAAGATGTTTTACCTCATTCAACTTAAACCCCAGATCTTGTGTCCTGTGACTTTTTCATTTTTTCAAAGCTTAAGGAACATCTCAAGGGCACACGTTTCTCTTTGGATGCAGAGGTGAGGAAATGGTGGCGTACCAAAATTTCTTCCGTAACTTTTCCAAAGCGTAGTACGTTGGCATAAAATGTCTCTAATAATGGCAATTATGTGGAAAAGTGATTAGATTGGTGAGTAGAAGAGGGTTTAATCTATCATTTCACACTAATGTAAACAATATATCCATTACTAATAAAGTTAAAGCGAAGGATGCATTACTTTTTAATACACCCTCTTATCTTATCTATTAATGCCTATGTGTAAAGAAATGTATTCAACTTGTGTATGTATTGTTATGTATTTGTGACTGTGATATATTATTATAGAGTTAATAATAACATCAGAGGTAATATTGGCACAAATAATCATGAAATTGTAAATTTTGTATTATAATAATATGTTTTAAATAATTTATTACCTGATTGTTTAACTGTAGTGGTTAGAAAGACATAATGTATGCAGTTTAGTAATTGTTCAACTAAAATTAATGTTTAAAATGTAAATTTATGTCTAAAATTAAAGTTTTGAAGTAATTTTTATTAAAGTTTAAAAATTTGATGTAAGATTTCCACAGGTCGTCTCCATGGCATAGTGGGTAGTATTCTAGCCTAGCAGAAGGTTTGATGCCCGGCTAGGATCTGGAAATTTTAACATGTTAGTCCCACTGCCTTACTACCAAAAACCTACAGTAGCCACTAACGACCAAGTTGTCGATACAACTTTAAATAAACTAAAAAAAAAATCATACAAATGACCCATTATCTCAGAAACCAATTGATAAAATTGATACATTTTTCAATTTAGTATATACATATACAAAACGATGTATTATATTTAAAACGATGCGAGACAATACGATGTCAAAAGTGAACTGGTTACATTTATAACGATGACATGTTCTTTGTCAAAAATGTGGAGAGGAATTTATGGGTTTGAATTAGTCATCGTTAAATTCAATTGTGAAATAACGAGCGACTTAACTAATATTAGATGACTAATCATTAAAATAAAAATGTTTACTTTTAAAGTTCTCTTGTTTCTTCATAGAGATCAGAGGTAATACATATAACTTGTAACCCCATTTATTTATGAAAAAGGATGGAAATAAAGTATACCGTCTTTATAAATTTATTATTTAAAATGTTTTACTTAAAATATCAGTCATGATATATATATATGTAGGCCTAACAGTTTCATTTATAAAAATACTTTTAAAAGTATTTTGTACTTAAATACTTTTGAAAGTATTTTGTTGTTACTTTTTAATCAGTGTGTTATTTTAAAAAATTCACATGCTCAGTGACGTCATTATTTGTTAACTCAACATTATCTTTCTTATGATGAACCGAGTATATGTTGGTTAGACCTTTAAAATTCCAGAAGGCTAACTCAAACAATTTTTGGGAAAATGGGTCATAAGTAGGTACCAATACAGGTCTCCTTAAATATGTGAGTGCTTGCAGTATTTTCTTCTAACCATTATGAATTGATGTTAATAAAGTAGTAATACAACAAGGTGGGTATCGTGTCTTTATCAGTTAAATGTGCCTTATACATCCTACATCTACTAAACCACACAAAGTATTTAATCAGCAAAATGTGGAACCTACTGTGTGTAGTCAAGTTACAATTATACCATGACTGCTGCAGATATGTTAACACTGTTCTAAAATTGATTTACTGGATTTACTGCCTAGAACACAGAGGTCTCAGGTTCAATTCCCGGCTTGGGTCTGGAAATTTTCACAAGTCAAAACCCACTGTTCCAGTTACATAACCCACCATAGCCGCTAATAACCAAATTGTTGCGACGACTTTAAATAAATTAAATAAAAAAGAAATATTGTAAGAGCATTAAAAAGAACAGGTTGTAGTTTCTTTAAATGCACTTAATATTTTATTGTACATCTTTTTGTTCTTCAGGAGCTGGGTTATTAATATACCAGTATTATAATAGGCATTGGGTGTGCACTACTGTTATATTCTATTTTATATAATGCATTTACATAATAAATTTCACTAACCTTCTTTTTAACTGCGTCAACTTTTATTTTTATTTTTACTTATATGTGTTTCGGTGGATCCACCACCATCAGAGTAAATAACATGTAATTGAAACTAATAATTTTATTTATTAAAAATCTATAAAAGATGATACATCTTCAGTCATTTGTATAAAACTGTTGTACTGTTATATTTTTCACTTGTTTTGTTGTCCTTACATTAAAACAAAACAGTGCTGCTATTGATTAAATACTTTGTTTGGTTCAGTAGTAATTTTAGGATTTTTTTAATTTGAAGTGTTTATGAGCGCAATTGTGTATTATTGTACTTCACATAATATTTATAATACTAGCTTCCATGTAGCTTAATGAAGTATTACTGATACTGTTCTTACGGTAAGTGCACAGTGAACTCTGGTCACTGATCACTGTTTCCAGGTTTCTGGATAGCACTGGTCGCAGATACTGAAACATGCTGGTGAGTGCGCATAATCAAAGCACGTACATGCGCACTTAACCCTTCATTTAGTATTTGAAGATGAGTTCCAGTAGCAGCAGTGATGATGAATTTTATTTCTATGGAAAATGTTTATAATAAATTGTTATCTTATAAAGACAATAGCGTTAGCGATATTAATGAGAATAGAAAATTGTACGGAGAGTATCGTCATTTTTTTCCATAATTAAAAAGAGATTGAGATGGGGTTTATTTTTAAATATATAGGAACGACTCTGGAAACGTTTAATTTCATATCATCAAAAGTAGAATTTCACTTACAGAAACAATGGTGCAACTTACATCAGCAACCATTTTTACCAGAAGAAATACTTGTGATACCGGGGGACCAGCGCTCTGGTTCCCTCACCAGCGTTAACTGTGAGAGGTCTGATCGAAATACAATGAAATATTTTTCTGTTAGCAGGTTCTCATTTTTAAGCGACCTGGCACCAACAACCTGCGGCCAGTGTTCACTCTCCACTTTCCCTTAGATTAGATGATTTGGTTACAGAACTTGTAACAAATTAGTAATATTCAAACAGATAAATGTCTTGTTACCTTAATTTTGACATAAAAATATTTTATTCCTTTTTTTTTGTAAATATGTAATTTAGTGTTGGCTGAAAATAATGTATAGTAGTTACTTTATTAGTATTGTAATTTATTGGAATTTATAGCCTACTTTCATTTCGATTATGTCCAGAACCTAAATTCCGAAATTAATTGAATTTGGTTCAGCGGTTCTTGCGTGATGCAGTAACATACAAACTGACAAACAGACAAAAATTCATCTGAACTTATTTTTGGTGATTACTTAGTAGGTTTGACATAGAAACAAAATTTGGGGCATTTTGAAAAATTGGACAAACAAAATCACCATTTTTTTTTGTATAGATAACAAGTAGGTGGAGTATTAAATTTTTTGTTTTCTATCTATTAGTTCCAGGGCTGTTAAAAATAGTTCTGTTTCTTATCACATGGTCAGCCTATTAAATGACTGAATCATTAAGAACAGAAGAGGTAGAGGTGTAAAATACACTAATAAGAGTTATCTCATCCGAAATTAATGAATTTGTACAGCCAGACCCTGTGGTAAATAAAGTGAAGTTGTCATTTTCAGGGAGGAAAATATGTGCTATTCAGAGGGCCTGGCATGCTAATAATTATATTTTTTCACTCAATGAAGAAGGTACTGGTAAACCACCTCACTTCTCGTTTCACTTAGTAAAACCTGTAGAGGTTTTTCCTTCTAACTCGCACACTTTCATGTACATTGTATTTTTAAACTACTATTTTTCTACGTTTGAGAGTGATCGAAACAGATTACTGTCATGTTTACTATTATCGGTCATGTAACCAAAGCTCTAGTTAAAACCGAATTGTTTATGTTCATAACCTAATTTTTACGTACAGTTTTAGTGTATACAAGTATTTTACTTGGAATAATCAGTGTTTAGTATAGTTAAAAATAGGCATGTGCCTTAATGCATTAATATTAATTAATAATTAGTTAAATATATATAATTATGAACTTTGTGCGAAAGTATTCTAAATTTTGTTTTAGCACATGTTATACTGTTGTAGTTGATATTTTATAATATTATATTAATTTTTAGAATCTCTTTGTGTTGTCAATGTTTTAAAAAGGAATAATAATATTTGAAAGATATTTAATGGTAAATGTACTACTAACTGACTTTGTTTGAAGGTCAATTATTTTTAGGTTCGTAAACCCTTGTTTAAAGGACTTTGGGTACAACAGATGATTGTCTGCTAAACATTTTTAGTCTGATTTGTTGTTACGGTGAATCTAATGTGCTAGGGGTTAATACCGTATATTCGCGTGTATAACGCGCACGTTTTTTCCAAGAATTTCTCCCCAAAAATGGGGGTGCGCGTTACACACGAATACGCCTAATTAAAACAAAAACCGCTTAAATTAAAAATACAGATAATTTTTTTTATTTTAAAAATAAATCTATAGAGAGTCGTTTTTGCTTTATCATCTAAAATAAAAATTTTATTTTAAGATAATGGCAAAAACAGTAACATGGTATGGGTTTTTTTATGGCACGTTTGGCATCATTATCTATCTGTTCGTTTCCTGCTGTTCGTTTCCTGCTGTTCACTGCCGACCATTTCCACCAGAAAAAATTCATAAATATTTTCATGTGTGAGCAAATTACCTATTATAGATAATCGTTCCTGGAAATAAATCCCCATCCATTCGGGTGTTGCTGCGTTACACTACCTTACTTGGGTTTAGTTCGTAATTGCTAGTGGGCTTGATCAGTACCAACGTAGCTTTTTACTGATTTCAGTATTTAGTTTTTATTTACAATGAGTGAAAAGACATCCCGTTCTTCCTATAGTCTACGGCAAAATTTAAACTGATAGTAATAAAACACGCAGAAGAAAATGGCAATCGGGCCGCATCGCGTAAATTTGATGTACCAGAAACAAATGTCCGGGAGTGGAAAAAACGAAAAGCAAAATTAAGTGTTACAACTCGTGATCGGCGGTCTTTTCGTGGTAAGAAAGCTATGCATCCAGACGTAGAAACCCAGCTAGTCGAGTATTTACAAGAAAAAAAGAAGCGGATCTTTTTCTGTGACTACAGAAATGATACAAATTCAAGCAAGGCGAATTGCTGAACGTGTTAACATCGAAAATAAAAAATTTGGTGCAAGCCAAATTGTTGGTGTGTTAGGTTTCTTTGCAGACACGGTCTTTCGATTCGAAGATGAACCACTTTAGCTCAACGTTTACCTGAAGAATATGAAAATAAAATCATCGAGTTTCATCGATTTATCTTACATGTGAGGGATAAGGATAATTTCGATTGTCTCAAATTGGGAACGCTGACCAGTGCCCTGTATTTTGGGTTATGCCGATGGCTACTACAGTTGAACACAAGAGTGCCAAATCTGTACCGATTAGAACAACAGGATACGAGAAACAACGTTGCACGGTAATGCTTGCAATTACCGCTGATGGACACAAGTTGCCATCGTATGTAGTTCTTAAACGAAAAACTCTGCCTAAAGAAAAGCTTCCGCACGGTGTTATTGTTCGTGCCCAAGAGAAAGGATAGATGGGGGAAAAGTTAGTTTTAGACAGGATCAAAACAGTGTGGAATCGAAGACCAGGTGCTTTGTTAAAGCAAAAAAATTTATTAGTCCTGGATAGTTTCAAAGCGCATTTTACTGAAACCGTTAAGGAAAAACTAAAAGTATGAAAACTGTTTTGGCAGTATTTCCAGGAGAATTAACATCCGTACTTCAGCCTTTAGACGTGTCAGTTAATAAACCTTTCAAAGGCAGTTTTAGGAAACTTTACACCCAGTGGATGTGCGATGGTGAACACTTATATACACCATCTGGAAAACTGAAAAGACCACCACTCACTTATACTGGAGTGGATTCTAAAAGCCAGGAATGCAGTGAAATATGAAACAGTCGTGAAGAGCTTTTAGAGGTGTGGAATATCTAACCGCCTAGATGGTACGGAGGACTGCGCACTCTGGGATAACAGTGACAGTGAAGATGTACCCGGGAACGAAGAAATTTTGTCATCTTCGGAAAGCAATGATGAGTAAAATATTTCATTGATATTAAATACTTAAACTGTAATGTAAGTTGTTTCAAATTGTTCGTTTTTTGATATTTCAATAAATTATTTTTTCAAGTGAAAATCGTCTACTTATTAATTTTTTCAGGTATGAAATATTTTTACCTAAAACATTATAATTAATTACGGGTGCACGTTATACACGAGTGCGCGCTATAGACGAGTAAAAACGGTACTTTCTGCTTCTTTTATATCCCATCCTAACTAGCAGTAATTCTCACCACTACACGCTTGTTTTTCGGTTCATTTCAGTGATTTCTTTTAATTTTATTTTTGCAATTATGTTGTGGAATACGGATGTAACTTAACAGTTTATAGAGGAGTTGTATTCCCATCGTTGCTTGTGGGATTTATCTTTTACGGATTATGAAAATTATGAATTAAAAAACATTAATGACTTAGGCTAGTAAAAATACAGTTTGTTTGTTACAGGAATTGAAATTGAATAATTTTGGTATGTACACTAAAAGATAAACAATCTAAAAGTAAAAGAAATTCTAAACCCCGCACCATCTTTCATTTTTAAAGCATCTAAAAGATTATTCCTTGAAATAATTTGCGAACGCACAATCTTTTTATCGTTTTTAATTGGGCTTATTGCTACTATAAATTATACATAAAAGAGCTTAGAAAATTCCAGAGAAAGCAACATCCTCTGTAATGTTTCACGAAGCGCAGAATCACAATTCTTAATATTGTTCATTATATTTTATATTTTATTATTATAAATCATACAGTATTGTATTTCGGTTTTATTTTTACTGAGTATGAATAAAAGTGAATATTTTGTTGCAGTCTATTTATAATAAAGGATAATCGTTAAAAAATTCTGAAAAATATTGTCGCCGGACGAGACAAAGTGTACCCTACTCCAGTAATGTCCATTATGTAAAGGTTTACGTACCTACTTTTTGTTTTATTTTTATCAGTATTATTTTTTAAGTTTTTTCAACTGTTGGAATTCGGAGAATATTAAAATACTTAATCCGCTGTACCTATTTTCCACAATATGGTTTTTGTATTATTATTATTATTATTATTTAACTCTGACCACTTACGGTGGTGTAGTTGGTGGATGGAATAATTGTAAAACCAAAGATCTTAGATTCAATTCCTTGGATAAATCTATATGTTAATTATTATTCCTTTTAGAAAAAGGGTTTTTATGTTGTTTTTTTTTTTTAGTAATTCTTTTTTCTAATTTAATTACTATGGAATTCAAATGTTTTAAATTTTTTAAAAAATCAATAAAATTGTAGTATTAAATACATAAGAAGTAGTTCAATATTCTATTTAATATAAATTTAAGAACCATAATTTTTAATTAGTAACCTAAACCAAAATAAAGTTAATTTTAATACATAATTAATTTTAGAAACAAAATAATAATTCTTTTGTGATAGAAAATAAGTGTGAATATTAACCAAGTTATTCCTATTGTAAAGTGTGCGTCATATTATTATGAACTTTAACATCTAGAATGACTAGCAAATCCAACTTGCCCCTCATCTTCTAACATTACCTTGTATATGCCGGGGTCCTGGGTTCAATTCCCAGTCAGGTGTGGCATTTTTCATAACTCATCTTCATCTGCCATCCTCACCATCTGCATTAGCAGTAATTGTAAAATAGTCAAACGTAAATCCAAAAAAAATGTATACAGATGAGTAAAATTTATGTAAGGTTTGTCGTACAATAAAATGTGTGATGTACTGAAGATCAAACAGAACTATAACTACCGTAACGTATTGTATTTACAGATACATATTGTGGTTTTAATGCACTCGTGTGCTTGTGTGATGAAGTACTGTACATGGAAAATTTGATCTGGCGATACTTTGGCTGATTTCATCCATCTTCAAGTTCACTATGATATGACGCATGGTATAGTAGTAAGAATAATAAAGTAGGTTGATAGGGGAGTCGAGAGTTCAAAAACGTTTTTGTATTGTTTTTTTATTTTTATTATTGCTTACAAGAATTTTCTTTATAATAATAATTGTATACATATATAGCCTACTTTAATACTTTATATATTTGTGTATTTCTAAGCAAATATTTTAAATAGTGTTGACTGATAGATCTGTCTTTTTTTAGTTTATGAAATTTTTAGTGTGCTATAACTTTAATTTAAATTGTATAGATTCCCACATTTTATATTATGTTTGTCTCACAATTTGTTTCTGAAGTAAATCTCTTTAATATTTTATAATTTTTTTCAAAAATTTGTTTGTTTCAGCACAAAAGGAAAATTTCTTAAAAAAAATCAGTTAGACAATCCCTATGAAATGTTTTTTTCTAAGATACTCATTTTAAGATGAAATTTTCTTTAAAAACCTGCTACACATTTTTTAATAGAGATAAGTTACCTACAATTTCAAGGTATTAAGTCTGGACCAGGATTATTTTTAAATAATTTTTAAAATCAAAATTTAAAAAACTACTATGTTAAAGTGGGTACAGAAATCACTAAATGTGTAAAGAAATTCATAATATGAAGTTAGTACAACTGAGATTATGTTCCTTGCACCAGTATGGAGTAATATAGGACTTCCTACTCTCCTTAAGAAGAAAGGAAATTTAGAGGAATCTGTGCCCTAGTGGTAAAGAGTGTTAACTCCAATTTTGGCAAAATTAAGTTTGAAAATCAGCAAGAAAGCTCTATAAAAGTTGCAGGAACCACATTAACTACACTTTTGAATAATGATATGGAAGATTTTTAAAATGACTACTATTTTTAACTCTAATTGAATGTATACTCATTATTGACAATAAGTTATTTTATTTTGAATTATTTTGTTTTTATTGTCTTACTGATAAGTCTCAGAATTGCTTGAATTCTGTAAATTTTTCAAACATTGTAGTGAATAAATGCTGTTTTTTTATCAGAATAGAGTTAGCACAATATATTTTGTCTAAGTTTTGTTTTCGTTTGATTAACTCAAGTTACATTGGGGGTTAACACTAATGTAATTAAAAGGTACAAAGTCGTACAGAGTATGAAGTCCTGTGGGTGGTCAGGGGGTAGTAGAAGTTAAAAAAGTTGTTTAGTCATTTAAATCTCTGTATCAGAAGCTATTTTATTGGCTACAAATTTAAAAATTTGTCACGCCTTCAGAAAATTTTTACAAAATAAAAAACTGCATTTTTTTGGTTCTTCTGAAAAATTACAAAAATGGAGTTAACTTCCTTTACTTCTTAGGTACAGTAACTTCTTCTGAAGGATTTTCAAGTAATTTACCTACTTCAATTTTTTATTTATTTTTTTGAGTTCCGAAGATCGGAACTTAAAAATCTTTTGAAGGGATATGCCCTGTGATCCAGTAATGAATTAAGTTGAAACAAACAAAAACAATGAAAAATATATATTGGTAGGCCTACTTAAAAATATGTTTCATTATGTAATGAATTTGGATTAACGGTTAAAAGGTTGGATTAACGGGTAAAGAGATTGAGTTGGATTACTGTTATTCTACTTTGTAATAATATAATAGTTAAGTACTGTGATAAAAGTACTTAGTTTTAAGTGCTTATTTAAAAGTATTATCTAATAATTAGTACTTAAAGAACTTAAAATATTTAAATTTAACATTATATTTTTATTATTGTTCATTTTATTGAAACAAGAAATAATTCTTCCAAGAAAAGAAAATAATCAAATTTTTGTATTTTTTAGGCATTATACAGGTTTGTAACTAAGACTGACATTGCGCATGGAAGTTACATGATGGATAAATTTTAAAATATTCTAAAAGTATTTTATGTTTATAATTTTATGATGGATGTTTGATAATGACCGAGATAAAAAGATGTAGAGAAAAACAATTTTTTCAATATTTTTATGAAATCTTACACTTCTGTTCAACATATCGTTATTCCGGAAGAAACGTGTTGTCACCGGATGGTGACGTTAAGTGGCTAACCTTATTAGTTTGGTGGCCCTGAAAAGGGCCGTTTAAGCGGTAGTCGTCTGTCATAGTCGTCGTGGTGGTCTAGGAGCTGGGCGACACGGCATGTCGTCGTCCAGCGGAGACGTCATCTTCTTCCCTCGCAGTAGTGCGTCGATGACTGCTTCGTCGGGTCCGGTGGGCGTAAGGCTCGGTCAAGGGACCGCTGTGGGCATCGCTCGCGTCAGCGGGCGATGACGGTCCGGTTGACGGCTTACGGTGACGGGTCGGCGAGCGGAAGCATCATCTTCTCTCTTGCGGGGTCGTCGATTAGTTCTCGCTGGAGTCCGGCAGCCATGTGCCGTGGTGGACGTCTTGTCGAAGCTGTCTGGTGGAAGCGAATCCCTCGGTGTCTTGATTGGAATTGAATCGGCCGGCTCAGTGCAGCGCTCTTTATAAAGCTGCCGAGAGCGCTGTTGTAGAGAGCGGCGACTGGCTTGGCCTTGATGACAAAGGTCTTTGCGGTGCGCAGCCGAAAGCTTTGTCACTATGTTGTCAAAGGCCGGGAGAACTATTGAAGCCGGCAACATAGTAAATGATTAATTAGAAGGGGCAGCGGTGACAGTGTCATAACTCAAAAATGTACTTTTTTCAGAAGAAGCAAATTAAATTTTCATTTCTTCAATTTTATGAAATTCTAAAATAATTCTAAGATCATGAGACATGTTTTAAAATTATAATGAAAACATAAATTCACTTTGTGTTTTCTAAATGTGTTAAAATGTTATTTTTTATTCTGTGAACCCACCAAAATAAAAATTTATTCGTTAGTTCGTTCAGGTTGTGTAATTTTTCTACTTACATATATTCGCATTGCGTACCTTATCACGAAAACTGAAACAAAACTAAAAATGGGGCTTATGTTCAAATATGGTTTATTTCCAAAACAAATTCTATCACTTCTTGAAATGAGCTGTTTTCATATTAAAAAATATTCTAGAAATAGCTGTTAAAATTACAACACAAAACGGCTGATTAACAGTGTTTTATAGGTTCCGAACTTCATCCTCAAAAAGTTTCATTGTCATTAAAAATAAACTGGTTTTTCTCTACATTTATTGGGCTCGTTTATTATTCAACGGCTTTCGTAGATACATAAGTTACTTCTGTTCGCATTCTTTGCCTGAAAGGGTTTTTCAACATGTTTTTCATCTTAAGGAAGGAATTGTTTCTTACAATGTCAATTTTTAACCTGCAATTACTCTGAAATTTTATAAGTTTATTAGAAATAAGTTAATAGAAAATCTGTGTATGTATTTGTTAAACCAAATAAATATAAAAAATATGCTTTACTGTATTATATTTTTTATAAGAGATTAATAAAAAAAGTTAGTTAATAAATTTATATCTTTATTTATTTTGAGTTATAATATTCCATTGCTTATGTCTGTATCAAAAACATTCTTAATTTTTCTTTGTGTGAAAGCAATAAATTAATTAATTTCTGGCCGAGAAATAACTGAACAGAATAAACTGAAAAAATGTATGAAATACAAAAGTTACATTCAGGTTTATTTGGGTGATGGCAGCAAACCACCTAACCTCATGCACAGACCATTATTTTTGAGAAGCTTCAATAATTGCTTACATTTCCTTCTTTTCGCATTTTGAAAGTGATAATGTACTATATAAAGCCATAATCACAACACAAGAAACAAAATTTGTTACAAGGTTGATAATTACAACACTTAATTTCTTTCAACAAAAACCTACTTAATGCAGGTAGAAAATACAGACATAATTATCAATAATATCACAAGCTTTAAACCGTTGTGATAAACTAAATTCTTTTAAAAAGTGATTGGTGAACCATTTTCTAGTGTACAAGAATTCCTAAGTAGTTTTGGGTTGAAAAATAAATTCTCCCTTCACGGTAAGACAAATTTCCAACCTCCACTACCTCATCAATAATAAAACTGTCCACGACTACCTCCTCACCCCCCACCCTAGAGGAGTTCATACAACGAACTTCAAGAGTCCTTCACGACGCCGGTCAACGCTCTGTACAGCCAGCTGTCAGAGAAATCTACACGACACCTCACTCGCCACAAGTAAAGATTAAACAGCCATTCCACGATTTCCTATAGACTCCCTATAAATATTTCCTACTAGTAAAGAACACTCCCGACTAGAAAAAGTTTCCCTTCCCAAGGCAATGTTCTCACTGTTATCCCGATTCCGAGCCCATCTTTCCTCCAATTAATCATCTGTAATTCCAAATAAAGAAAAATTTCAAAAAGTTCCATCATCCAATTCTCCAAACGACCAGGTAGCCTAGCTACGACGTCGTCATCCCGAGCGCAAGCTCACTTCTTTCAGGACTCGGACTCAGGTTGAAAAATAAATAGAGTTCTTAGTAAATACTGAGGAGAATTGTGTTTGTGTTGTTGTTTAGGTCATCAGCCGAAAGGCTGGTTTGAACCTCTTGAAACTATTCTAAGTAAAACGAGGAGTAGGGTGGTTTACCACTGCCTTCCTCACTGAGTTACATTGTATGCCTATCAGCATGTTAGGCCCTCTGGAAAGCATCTACTTTCCACCCTGCAAATGACACCTTCATTTCAATCGCACAGGGTCTGGCTGTATTATGAAATTCATTACTCTCAGAGGAGATAACTTTGACTAGTGTCTTTTACACCTATACCTCTTCTGTTCTTAAATGAGTTAGTCAAAAAACTGGTCTTGACGAGGGGAAACGACTCATGCCGGTCGGCTCCGGGAACCAAGCTCGTTCCAAGTCTTGGCCTCCCGCTTCTTTGCTGATTTCCTTTTGCTTCCTTGGGTTTTTAATGCTTATTCTTTACATAATAAACTTTTTTAGATGTAAATGTTCAAAAACTACTTTTATAATGAAGAAAATTTCGTTACATCTTGCATTCGTAAAAAAAAAAAATAGTTGGTAAGAAGTTTTTGAATTATGAAATATTTTTCACCGAAATGTGGTTGTTGAATTTTTGACGCAGTGTACTGCTTGGATAAGGGGAAAATTTGCCATCAAAAAATATTTTATTTTTGAGTTTTTCGGAATCTTTGGGATGCAGTTATAAAACAATTACTTCTCAATGTAGTCCCCACCAAAATTTCATTACTTACATCGTGGCATCGTAACCGCCATGCTAAGAAAATATAGGAACAACCCCTAGGAACATCTACATAGCGGGTAACATTTTACCATGAGTTTCATAAGAACACAAATAATTTTCAAATAACAATTACCTATTGTTAGTTGAAAAAAAATAATTTATGAACAGTTTTGTTCCCGGATACAACAAAAAGTAACAGTAACATAACTTGTCAATTGTAAAATATGGTATAGTAATTGTAATAATAGCCTGTGATAGTTTTAAATGAAGGTCGCTTAACAAACGGACATTTGTCGACAAGTTGGAGCATTTACATTATGTAGTTGTTTCCCCTACATCTTTGGAAATATGTTGCATGCTTTAATATACAAAAATTACTGTACATAAATTTTGGTCCATTTTTATGCTAATTTTTAAATTTTATTATTATTAAACTTCGTTAGAAGTTTAATAATAATAAAATTTAAAAATTTAAATTAAAAAATTTAAAAACTTCGTTACTGCCCATAACAGACAGGTGGAGAGTCAAATTATTTACACTCAATCTGTTCATTGCAGGGCTAAAATAAATAGTTCTGTTTCTTATCACATGGTCAGCCAATTAAATGACTGAATCATTTAAGAACAGAAGAGGTAGAGGTGTAAAAGACACCAATCAGAGTTATCTCCTCTGAAAGTAATGAATTTCATTATACAGCCAGACCCTGTGGTGAATGAAGTGAAGGTGTCATTTACAGAGTGGAAAATATGTGCTTTTCAGAGGGCCCGGCATGCTGATAAGCGTACTTTTCCACTCAGTGAGGAAGGCAATGGTAAACCACCTCACTCCTCGTTTTACTTTGATTGAAACCTGAGTTTGAAGCTCAGTTATTAAAAGAATATTGCACAGATTGTAACGTACTATATGTCAAATTAATACCTGTTTAATTGTACGTTTAACGATGAATATTTGAAGTTTTAATCTGTTTTTTTAAAAGAGATATTGACATTAGAACAAAAAAGAGGCCGTTAGTGAAGCCATTTTACGGATTATAGAAATTGAATGGCCTATTACTCCGTAAATACTCATCCGATTTTAGTGAAATTTCTTCAGAGTATACGTAACAATGAGAAGAAAATATCAGAAGAATGAAGTGACGAAGAGGTTACGGGAAAAAAGGAAACGTAAGCAAAACATGAAAGTAATTGAAATATTGGTTTGGCGTGCTTTCTCTCTCTCTCTCTCTCTCTCTCTCTCTCTCTCTCTCTCTCTCTCTCTCTCTCTCTCTGACGTTTATTTATCTATTAATTTATCATTAATCCATAAACTTATTCACTTGTTATCTACGGACCTAAATAAGGGTAACACAAATTACCAACTCAGCTGATTGTCTCGGCCAAGCTAATTAAATGACGAAATAATAAACGTATAATATGGATTCCAGGGCTGCAAAAAAATAGTTCTGTTTCTTATCACATGATCAGCCAATTGTATGACTGAAGCATTTAAGAAGAAAAGAGGTCGTCGTCGTCGTCGTCTTCATGGATTAGGCTGTGCGTTAGCCTGTTCCGGCGTCCATCTCTTCCTCGGTCGACCAATACATCTTTTACCTGTCGGATTATGGATCAATGCATTTAATGGAAGGCGATCTTGGGACATTCTTAACACATGCTCTGACCACTTTTCTTTGTATGTCCTTATAGTGTTCAACAATGGTTGGGCACCGCATTCATTCCTTATTACTTCATTACGAATGCGATCCTCTCTTGTGCAGCCCTTAACTTGCCTTAGAAATCGCATTTCCGCTGACTGGATTCTTGATTCCTGTTTTCTCGTCAGCACCCATGCCTCACTTCCATAAGCCAAAGTTGGGATCGCCATTACTTTATAAAACTTTAGCAATGTGTTTTTCCTGGCTCTATTCTTGAGAGATCGACTTATTGCACCACATACCATGTTGAACCTAGTTACTTTTTGATGCACATCATGGTCATAATCATACGTAACATCGCATCCCAAGTATTTAAAATTAGCTACTTGCTCCAAACGCTTGCTTCCAATCACTATTTTAGACCTTGTAGGCCATTTTCCATGGAAAGCCATAATTTTTGATTTGCCTGCAGAAATTTTCATATTAAAATGTTTGCCAATTATGAAGAGCTTATGCACTGCCATTTGCAGCTTGTCCTCGGATTCCTGTATAATCACAGTGTCGTCAGCAAATAATAAATAGTTCATAAAAGTATTGCGGGTAAGAGCGATACCCTTGTCTACTTCATGCTGCCACATAGACATAAGCTCGTTGACATATATATTAAATAAAGCAGGTGAAATTGGACAACCTTGTTTGACTCCTTTATTTGTAGCTATTTCATCTGTCAATTTTCCGGTTCCCACTGCTATTTTTATTGTTGTGTTCCCATATGTGTTCCCAAAGAGGTAGAGATGTAAAAGACAACAGTCAGAGTTGTCTCTTCTGAGAGTAATAAATCTCGTCATTATACACCCAGATTTTGTGGTGAATAAAGTGAAGATGTGATTTTTATAGAATTAAAGTTTCTTGAAAATAAAGAAAAATATTGATTAAGTAGTTATAAAAGCTCGACAGTTAGTGTACTATTTTTGCAGACTTAGAGAATTTCTAGATGTAACCACCTTACCTATTGTTTACTTTTCCCTGTTTCAGTCAATATTACAATATGAATTTATACCTTGGGGAGGTGCATATCGTACAGCTTTGGAACCTTTATTTAAGATATAAAAAAGATTTTAAGGATAATTTTTTAGGAAGGCTCCAACCCATACTACTCAGCCCCTGTTTCAACAGTTTGGTCACTCTAAAAAATATTTATAGGAAAATAGTACTTCTTTACACATATAAGTATAAAGAAAAAAATATTGCTCTTTCAGATTTATAGCAGAAGAAGAGTTGAGGCTGGATTAGCCATGAAAGTGAAACAAATTACGTCAGAAGGTCAAAGGGTGTTTGATTATTATGACACCAAAATGTTTTAACTCTTTGCATTCTGACTTACGTAAATTATTTTTTACTGCATCGATTGCTGTTATTAAATGTAGAATTAAAAAATATTTTCCCAGTTCTGGGGTTGGTTGAGCTTGTCCATGGAACGGATGGTTTAGGTTTGCCTTGTTAATTTATAATCATTGCCTGAAGAAGAGAGTACAGACTCTCGCTTTGGAAGCGTGGCAGGCCGAGTGGAACACCTCGCCTAAGGGAAAGTCCTTGTATGAGTTCATACAGGACTTGGGGGATGGCACGTCTCAAGTGTTTATTTAAGGACATCGGGAGTCCGGATCCTCACTGGTCATGGTGAGTTTGTGGCTTATTTGAATAGATTCCGTCTCCTGGATGATGATCCGTGCGTCTGTGGGGCGGTACAGACACGAGACCATCTGTTGTACGACGGCCTCGCTCTGGGGGGGGGTCCAGACGGCGGACTGACCCTGGAGCTTCAAGACCAAGGGGAAAATTGGCCCCTCACGGTACGTGAGAGCTTGTACCGCGAGGTGCATAGTGCTCCGGTGTGGGAGTTCCATGACGAGGTAACTTCATTCTACCGGCGCCATGTAGTTTAATAAGGGTGTTATCCTGAAAGGTCTGATTCTCTGGTGCTGTTTCACTAAATGTTTCCCAGGCGGGAACAAATTAATGGTGTCGAGCACTTGCTGATACAAATATATTATGGCGACAGGTCCCAACTAAATTTTAAATTTTACTTAGTATTTTACTTCTGACCTATTCTCTAAGACTGCTAGGACTTAATTCTAAATGTTCTTGATGATGGGCGCCTTGTGCGTCAAGAGGCTTCCCTGACAAGAGAGCGAGTAAAACGCATCCCCCTGGTTGCCGATCAGGCTCACTCTCGCTCTGGAAATTTTAGTTTAGTTAATAATAGTAGATATGTGACAGTCGCCAGTCACGGAATAATAAGAGTTCTTCGGAACGGCCTCCGGGTCTATGCTTTCGGGCGTCAATCGGAGGGGAGGTGGTGGGAAAATACCAGCAAACCAATTGTTAATTTATAAAGGGTGTTTTTTTTAGAGGTATAGAACTTTAAGTTGGCAGTACTGATTTCAATGGCGGCCATTTTGAAAACTGTTTTGTAATTTATGTTCAGTTTGGTTTGCTATTTTATAATGAATAGACTGACGCCTGAACAACGCTTGCAAATTGTGCAGATTTATTTTGAAAATCATGGTTCGGTTCGTGAAACTTATCGCTGTTGATCCCGATTTTCACATGAAAATTTTGTTCAGTGATGAAGCCCATTATTGGTTGAATGGCTACGTGATAAAACAAAACTGCCGAATTTGGAGTGAAGGTAATCCTCGATATATTGCTGAGAAGCCTTCACATCCAGAAAAAGTGACTGTTTGGTGTGCTTTATGGGCTGGTGGAGTCATTGGTCCTTACTTCTTCAAAAATGATGCCCGGCAGAATGTTACAGTCAATGGTGACCGCTACAGAGCCATGGTCAAAGTCTTTTTGTTCCTGAATTGAATCACCTTCATGTTGGAGAGCTGTGGTTTCAACAAGATGGTGCAACATGTCACACAGCGCGTGCCACAATCGATTTACTGAAAGAAACGTTTGGTGAACGCATATTTCACGTTCTGGACCTGTAAATTGGCCTCCAAGGTCGTGCGATCTAACACCACTGGACTATTTTCTGTGGGGGTATGTGAAGTCGCTAGGCTATGCCAATAAGCCACAGACAATTGACAACTTGGAAGGCTACATTCGCCGCATTATTACTAATATACGGCCCCAAATGCTACAAAAAGTGGTCACAAATTGGACGTCTCGATTGGACCACGTCCGAGCCAGCCGCGGCGGCCACATGCCGGAAATTATTTTTAAATAAAAATGGCAAATAATTAACTTTAAAATAAAACCAATTCCACGTCAATTGTTCAATTATTCTGTGTTTTATTTCATTTTAAAGTTCTATACCTCTAAAAAAACACCCGTTAGTTAAGTAATAACTAATATAGAAATTTACTTCATAATTTTAAAAAATGTGTAATAGGTATAGAAAAAAAACAAGAATATTTTAATCAGTAATCTGTAATTAATTCATAAGGTATTGACAATTTGTAAATAATAACCTTATTATTATAATTTTATTTCATCACTCTCCTTTCCTCAGCATAGGCTTTACCTTATTCAGGAAAGTAATTTCTGTTCAGTTAGCTAAGAAATTGTACATAATTGTAAAATTCGAGGGGTTAATGTCAAACAACACTATCTACAAAAACCTAATTTTTCAGGAGAGCCATCACCATTTATTTACCATTTACCATTGTGTTTGCTGTTGTTTAGGTCACCAGCCGGAAGGCTGGTTTGAACCTCTAGAGGTTTTAATAAGTAAAAACGAGGAGTGAGGTAGTTTACTATTGCCTTCCTCACCAAGTTGAAAGAGTATGCTTATCAGCATGCCAGGCCCTCCGAAAAGCACCCACTTTCCACCCTGCAAATGACACGTTCTTCACTTCATTCATCACAGGGTCTGGCTGTATAGTGAAATTCATTAATCTCAGGTGAGATAACTCTCAGTAGTGTGTTTTACACCTCTACCTCTTCTGTTCTTAAATAGTTCAGTCACAATTGGCGAAACAGATCTATTTTTTGTAGCACCGGAACCAACAGATCGATTGCAATTAATTTAACACTCCATCTGCCCGTTATGGGCACATTTACCATTAAGAAATAAATTAACTTACACTAAATTTATAGTTGACTACATGTACTATAAATAACTGAGATAATAGGAAGACAATCAGATTAGAAATAGTTTTTTCGCTCTCCTGAAAAATATAAAAAAATAGGTTTTTGTAGATAGCTTTGTTTGACATTAACCCCTCGAATTAATATAATGGAAATAAATCAAAAAAATCTGGTGTGAAACACTCACACAACTTTCTCTTGCCAATGTAAATAATTAACAATAAACCTAATATTAGTAATAAAACATTAGAAATAAACAAAAAACTAACCTCAAAAAATATAACCTTATTTTAATCATGACTGAAAGACGCAAAATGAAAATCGAACTCGTTTGGCTTAAAAATACGGAAAATCACTCTTTCACGCTAAACTAGGCTCTGTAGAGAAAAATATTCTAAATAAAAGTTGCAGATCTTTTAATTTTCTATAAATTTGGTTATATACACTTTTATTATAAAATGTATACTAAGGCCGAAATCTTAAAAAAATCGATTTTTCTCACGTTTTCGTGAGAAAAAAAACAGAAAATCGCTAATTACTGCTCAACTAAGCGTTATACAAAAAATTGTTTGAAATAAAAGTTATAGGTTTTTAAATTCTCTACAACTTTTATTATGTAATTTTTTTCGCTAGATTGCATATTAAAGCCGTAATCTTAAAAAAACTATGTTTTTACGTGAAAACACCCTCACCGAGAATTTCAGCAAACATGGCGCCTACCCTATCTTGTAGAGAATAATAAATTGAGTAAAATAGGCGATTTTTAAAAAAATCGTAGGACCAGTTTTTGAGAAAATCGCAAAAAAGTGAAAAATTACACGAATAAACTACCACTTCCGGTTGACCGATTTTGATGAAAATGTTCGTGTCAGATACGGTAGTGGTATGTAACTTAAGTTTCAAGTTTGAAGTTCGTACAATGTTCCGGTCTTGAGATATTTTGTATACACACACACACACACACACACAAACACAGACACACACACAAACACAGACACACACACAAACACAGACACACACACACACAGACTAATCGCTAAAAACATGTTTTTTGGGTTCAGGGGGCCTGAAAACGTATAGATCCGGTGACATGTAGAAAAATCGACATGATAACAATACTTTCCTTCCTATATATTCATATAGGCAAGAGAAAGTAATAAAGTTCATTAAAAAAAATTTTGAGCGTAAAGGTATGTAGTTTTGGTGCATCGGAACCTACCATTTCATATATATTATTGCATACTAATTCATACGCATATGCAATAAAAAAAAAACTTAAATCCCCTCCCATATTTAAATAAGTAATGCAATTCCTTTTAACACCACAACCGGAATAATTAAATACAAATTTAAAAGTAAAAATGGGGAAGCGGAATTAAATAAACCTTTCCTAACAAACTTGTCACCGCCTTCTATATTAGTAATAAAATCAAACATTACTATCACTACAAATGAACCCACACTCGAATAACAAATACATCCGTCTTACGCCACATAAGAATATATCACGTAACAATAAACCTACCCTTTCTTATCACGTAAATAAAACCTTTTAATAAATTTAACATTACGTCCTTCTCCCTCCCATTCTTCTTTATATCATTAACTTCCCTCCCTTAAAAAATAAACTAACTTAACCCCTCCTCTTTCTTAAATTTATAATACAAATTAATATAATTCACCCCATAAGTATCGATTATATAAAATAAATAATGCAATCTTATGTATACGTGTATACACATACACATTATAGAAAGTGTTGCTATTTTTTTAAACGTTATTTTTAATGGTGGGGGTAGAATATATAACGATTCATGTTATTCGCAAGGTAAGCAGTTTACTAGTTTATTTAACATTATTAATACATTGTTTTTGGTTATATTTTATATTAATTAAATATATTCTAGAACTTATTATTTGTTAAAGTATTTTTCAACTGGAAGTTTCTTATTTGTATTATATTATTTAAAATGAGGAATTTGGTAAGTTATTTTTTAATTTTTATTCATGAATTTATTAATAAAAATCTGGTGTGAAACACTCACACAACTTTCTCTTGCCAATGCAAATAATTAATAATAAACCTAACATTATTAATAAAATATTAGAAATAAACAAAAACTAACCTCAAAAACATAACCTTATTTTAATCATGAGTGAATGACGCAAAATGACAATCGAACTCAGTTTGGCTTAAAAATACGGAAAATCACGCTTTCACGCTAAACTAGGCTCTGTAGAGAAAAATGCTCTAAACAAAAGTTGTAGATCTTTTAATTTTCTATAAATTTAATTATATACACTTTTGTCGTAAAATGCATACTAAGACCGAAATGTTAAAAAAATCGATTTTTCTCACGTTTTCGTGAGAAAAAAAAACAGAAAATCGCTAATTACCGCTAAACTAAGCGTTATACAAAAAAATGTTTGAAATAAAAGTTGTAGAATTTTACATTTTCTACAACTTTTATTATATAACTTTTTGCGCTAAAATGCATATTAAAGCCGCAATCTTAAAAAGAAAATGTTTTTACGTAAAAACAGCCTCAAGCAGAATTTCAGTAAACATGGCGCCTACCCTATATTGTAGAGCATAAAAAATGTAGTAAACCAGGCGATTTTAAAAAAATCGTAGGACTAGTTTTTGAGAAAATCGCAAAAAAGTGAAAAATTATATGAATAAACTACTACTTCCGGTTGACCGATTTTGATGAAAATGTTCCTGTCGGGTCCGGTAGTGATATGTAACTTAAGTTTCAAGTTTCAAGTTCGTACGATGTTTCGTTCTTGAGATATTCTGTTCACACACACACACAGACCAATCGCTAAAAACATGTTTTTTGGGTTCAGGGGGTCTGAAAACGTATAGATCCGGTGAAAACTCGATTTCGAAAAATTGACATGAAAACAATACTTTCCTTCCTATATATTCATATAGGCAAGAGAAAGTAAAAAATCTATTTAATATAGATTTTATTTTTAATTAATTTTATTATTGTGAGGTAGAAACCGAAAAGGGATCTCTTGTTCGAAAAGAACTATTTTCAGTTCTAGCAAAATGAGTTGTTAGGGTCGATACATCGATGTATTTTTTTGTTTTTATTTTTTTTATTATTGTAGTTTTCTTTGTCCGTTTGACAATGTAATTACTCCAAAAGGAATGGTTAGACAATGAAAAGATTATCTATTCAAAAATAAAGGATTTTTTAAAGAATCCCGAGACCTTAAGGTGGGTATCCTGAACCCAAGCCTGACCAACATGACTCATCTGCAGAACTATCAAAAAAATCTGGTGTGAAACACTCACACAACTTTCTCTTGCCAATGCAAATAATTAACAATAAACTTAACAATATTGTAATAAAACATTAGAAGTAAACAAAAAACTAACTTCAAAAAACATAACCTTAGTTTAATCATGAGTGAAAGACGCAAAATGAAAATCGACCTCAGTTTGACTTAAAAATACGGAAAATCACTCTTTCACGCTAAACTAGGCTCCGTAGAGAAGAATGCTCTAAATAAAAGTTGTAGATATTTTAATTTCCTGTAAATTTAATTAAATACTCTTTTGTCGTAAAATGCATACTAAGGCCGAAATCTTAAAAAATCAATTTTTCACACGTTTTCGTGAGAAAAAAACAGAAAAACGCTAATTACCGCTAAACTAAGCGTTATACCAAAAAATGTTTGAAATAAAAGTTGTAGGATTTTAAATTCTCTACAACTTTAATTATATAAATTTTTGCGCTAAAATGCATATTAAAGCTGTAATCTTAAGAAAACAATGTTTTTACGTGAAAATAGCCTCACCAAGAATTTCAGCAAACATGGCGCCTACCGTATCTTGTAAAGCATAAAAAATTTAGTAAACCAGGCGATTTTTAAAAAAATCGTAGCACCATTTTTTAAGAAAATCGCAAAAAAGTGAAAAATTACACGAATAAACTACTACTTCCGGTGGACCGATTTTGATGAAAATGTTGGAGTCAGGTCCGGTAGTGGTATGTAACTTAAGTTTCAAGTTTCAAGTTCGTACGATGTTTCGTTCTTGAGATATTCTGTTCACACAAACACACTCACAGACACACACACACAGACCAATCGCTAAAAACGTATTTTTTGGGTTCAGGGGGTCTGAAAACGTGTAAATCCGGTGTGAAAACTCAATTTCGAAAAATCGACATGAAAACAATACTTTCCTTCCAACTTTTCAACTTTTACTTTTTTTCAAGAGAAAGTAAAAACTCGTGAACCACCGTAACCTATTGATATCAAATCTGGCTACGCAGACTCTCCCAAACAATCCAATAAGACTTCCAAAACGTCGATGGAGCCGGGACTTCATCTATTAACGTAGTACTGTAATTGACTATCCATTACAGTGTTCTAAATGCTGCACTTAATGTTACACTTATCTAATCTATTCCAGCGAGAACAGAATAAAGAATCTTTATTCTGTTCTCGCTGATCTATTCACGTCGGAGTTCTATCACTGGACTGTGTCTCCACTCACGTTTATTTACCATGTTAATTTTTTCCAAATTTTGCGGTATCACATTCACTGATTGTTTCCAACAGATTGTGAATTTCCTAAATAAAATAATAAAAAATATCAGTACATTTTTTATGAATAATTTATTTTTTAAATTCATCTAAAATTTAGAAAGGTTGATGTTTTAAAAGTTTAAAATGCATTTAACACAAATTTTTATGCAAAGAAACTTTAACCTGCCTTAACTTACATAATTTACGGGATAGAAATATGAATTTCGCATCAAATTGTTCAGAATTTAAACCTAAATTTTAAAAGGCTAATAGCTCAAAATATAACATTTTCGAAAATACGTCCTTTTTTGGATTCCGTCTCACATATATGTTTATCTGTACATAATTTTACAATAGAAAATGAGCTGATGATGTCAATAATACAAAATAATTGTAATATGTATCTACACTAATATTATAAAGACAAAGCGTGTTTTTTTTTGTGCAGGCTAATTTCCAAAATTACTGAACGGATTTTCATGAAATTTTAACAGCATATTCGTATTTATATTCATAGCAACATTTTATTTTTAAATTTTCAAAAGGCCTTCGGGCCAGCCCAGTCAGTCAGCTGGTAGAAAGTCACTATTATTTGTTAAGTAACACCGATTGGTCAAGCGACTTTGTATGGTGACCAGCTGACAGCCATCCGTGAACAAACTCTACTGCGGATCCCTGTTGAAACTCATGGTTAATACACGTAAAATAGTACAGCAAAGCATCGATCAAATTGAGTAATTGTTAATAATGTACAGAGCCCGATAACAAAATAAAAGCTAAAACAAAATGATAACCCTAAAGGTCCTAATGAAGATTTTTATAAATACATATGTGTGTGTCTGTGTATATGTGAGTAGTTACGTATTGCTGTTGAAGTAGATGATGGGGGGGGTTCGATGATGGTGAGAGACGTACGCGGGGGAAATTGTCAAAATGGTGTGTATGTGTGTGCGCGCGCGTGTGTGTGTATGTACGTTGGATTATACAGTTGATCTAGCAGTTAGACAATTTCTGATTTTTGTCAACGATGGAGGAAAGAGTGTTGGACTGAATTGAGGCGTCCTCGTCCAGCCCCAAGGAGGCCGCAACCGCCTTACCAACCAAAAACCCGCCGCCTGGCTACTTGATCCGACATCAGTAAACAACTCTCCACCTCCCTCGGAACTGTTTATATAATACTACAAGGGAAAAAGGTAGGGTAGATTTGATTGTTTACTTTAATACGGGTTTGAATACTAGACAGCGGTTACCAGCGTACTTTGATGGTTGGGGTTCAATTAACCACACTCTCTTAGGAATGGCCGGCCTGGGTTTGTACAAGACCACTTCATTTACATATTATACACATCATCTTCACCTCATTGGGTCATGGGATTGCTTATTGTTCTTAAATTGCACAGATTACAACGTAAACACATTAGGGATTAAAATAACAATAAATTTTCAGTCTTACGTATCTCACTAGTAAAATTCAAGATTTTAATAAGTTTGTATGAAAGAACTATGAGTTAAAACCTGAAATTGTTCATATAATTAATTATTTTATTTCACAAAAAGAAAGTGAGAAATTCCTTACAAAAATTATATCTCAAAAATGGAGTGAAAGTAAACGAATTTTTTTACACGTAGCTTACCTTATTAAAAAATAAGCATATCACATAATCAATTTAAATAAAACAAACTATAAAACATCACCAAATTGTTATTCAGTGCAATGTTACTTAACGTGAATATATTATACAGCTGTTAATAAAAAAATATACACTTAACAGAATTTATACACGTTAAGAATAATAATAATGCTGAACTTTTTTCTAGCTCAAAAGGAATAGTGTTTCTTTTTGTGAGAAACAATTCAAAAAAAATCTGGTGTTGAAACACTCACTCAAGTTTTTCTTGCCAATGTAAAATAATGGAGTGTTGAATTATTGTTAACTCCTTATTCTGGAATTCAACATACAAATATTTTTAGTAGGTTTTATTTACGAATATATCCGCTTAAGTTACGTCACTTAGAACTAAAAACGGATGTAACCACTTCCATTATAACTGAATTAAAAATGAACAGAAAAATATGAGATGAAATTCGCGTGTACTCTTAGAGCCTTTAAGGGGAGACGGTACTTTGTATCCTGCCAATGTTAAATTTACAATTTTCAGGTACATTTTTCATAGGATTGGCAAAATATAGGGAAATTAAACTTTACACACTTTACAGGTGTCGGGTTTCTTCTCGAGCTACTGACATTTTTTTAATTTAATCTTTGGACCATAGCATCATTTTTTTAAATATTACGAATAACATAAAATTTTTACAAATTGTTTTCTACGTTTTTTGCGTATTATTAATTTTTGGAGCACCCGAGGAAGTCATAAAAATGTCGGTATATGTGGATATACAAGATAATTACCCGGTAAAAATTTCAGCCTGGTAGGTTTATTGGTTTCTGAGAAAAATGTACCTAGTGTTAAAAATCTAAATTTACGGGAAAACGCAAGAAACAAGAAGTCACAAATCAAAAATAAAATGTACACAAGTAAATTTCCCATCAACAGTTGTTTAGAAAGCTGAACCAACAGCTGAGATCCAGATATTTCAAAAACTAAAATTCTCTTTGCACTAAAACGAGCAGTATAAAATTTTGAAAAAGGTTCTTTCTTGGTAACATGATAACCTTTTCCAAGGTAAACTTGAAAAAACTTAATTATTTTATAAAAAAAAAAATATTTTTTGACGTAATTTAATGTTTTTTCTGGTAGATCTAGGCCTAAACTTAAAAACTTAAAAACCAAAAATCTAAATTTTGAGTTAAAACCATCGTCCCATCTCCCCTTAAATGACAAAAGTATACTGATGACAAAATCTATTTAAATACAAATAAAAAATCTGGTGTGAAACACTCACACAACTTTCTCTTGCCAATGCAAATAATTAATAATAAACCTAACATTAGTATTAAAACATTAGAAATGAACAAAAACTAACCTCAAAAACATAACCTTATTTTAATCATGAGTGAATGACGCAAAATGACAATCGAACTCAGTTTGGCTTGAAAATACGGAAAATCACGCTTTCACGCTAAACTAGGCTCTGTAGAGAAAAATGCTCTAAACAAAAGTTGTAGATCTTTTAATTTTCTATAAATTTAATTATATACACTTTTGTCGCAAAATGCATACTAAGACCTAAATGTTTAAAAAATCGATTTTTCTCACGTTTTCGTGAGAAAAAAAACAGAAAATCGCAAATTACCGCTAAACTAAGCGTTATACAAAAAAATGTTTGAATCAGAAGTTGTAGGTTTTTAAATTCTCTACAACTTTTATTATATAAGGTTTTGCGCTAAAATTTATATTAAAGCCGTAATCTTAAAAAAAACAACGTTTTTACGTGAAAACAGCCTCACCGAGAATTTTAGCAAACATGGCGCCTACCCTATCTTGTAGAGAATAAAAAATTGAGTAAAATAGGCGATTTTAAAAAAAATCGTAGGACCAGTTTTTGAGAAAATCGCAAAAAACTGAAAAATTATACGAATAAACTACTACTTCCGGTTGACCGATTTTGATGAAAATGTTCGTGTCGCGTCCGGTAGTGGTATGTAACTTAAGTTTCAAGTTTCAAGTTCGTACGATGTTCCGTTCTTGAGATATTCTGTTCACACACAGACACACACACAGACACACACACAGACACACACACAGACACACACACAGACAGACACACACACAGACACACACACAGACCAATCGCTAAAAACATGTTTTTTGGGTTCAGGGGGTCTGAAAACGTATAGATCCGGTGAAAACTCGATTTCGAAAAATCGACATGAAAACAATACTTTCCTTCCTATATATTCATATAGGCAAGAGAAAGTAAAAAGATTTTCACTATCGTTTTAAAATCTCCGTGACAACGAATGATCGAAAAATTATAATAACCAATAAGTTACACGAAAAGTTTAGGATTATATGACAAGTTTTAAACTTTTGTCTTATCCTGAAAATAATCAAAACTGAAATCAATACGGATATTTGGTAACACTCTGGATTTATAAACTGTTTAATATGTGTTCCATAGAATTGTTATATCACGAAGCGAGGCGATAAAGAAGACGATTCAAGAATTACAATTAGGAACGATAAGAAAGTGATTACAAAAACGCAACATTCTTTAAGAAATAGGCTTACTAATAATAAGATCGTATTTTTGTACGTTTGGCCCTTTTCTGTGACGTAATCGTTTTACCTAATAAGTTTAATAATAATTATATAAGACGTATCTAGTAGGTCAGCCAAATTTATTAATGATGTTACTGTTTAGTTATATAATTTAAGTTTATTGCCAAAAAAATGTACCGAAGTTATTTAATTCCACATCAATTATAAATAATTTATAACTTTAGTATTATCATACATGGAGGGTCTATTATCAAAACCAGCTACACCTAAACATTATTTTTTTGTTTCTGTTTTTTTTTACAAGTTTTCAATGTTATGAATATAGTAAATAAGAGAATCTGTATCAAAACGATCCATATCCAATGAAAATACTCAAAGAAATTTTGAAGTAATTTTCAAAACAAGCCACATCCATACTTACACAAATAGCCATTGGGTGCACTAGTGCACTTTTATATAGAACTAAATTGTATTCTATCAAAAACAATGTAGCTTTGTGGTTAAGGGAAGACTGTACTTTGTACCCTGCCATTGTTAAATTTGTTATTTTTAGGGACATTTTTCACAGGATTAGTAAAAGATAGGGAAATGAGACTTTACTTACATATAGATGTCGGGTTTCTCTAGCCATTGACATTTTTTCAATTAAATCTGTTGAACCATAAAATTAAAAACAGAATAATGAATAATATAAAATTTTTACAAATTGTTTTCTACGGAATTTTACATATTAATAAATTTTGCAGAATTTGAGGTAATCATAAAAATACCAGAATATGTGCATATGCAAGATAAATAACTGGTAAAAATTTCAGCCTGGTAGGTTTAATGGTTTACGAGAAAAATGTACCTAAATATTAAAAATTTAAATTTGCGGGAACAGCCGAAAAAACAAAAAGGCACAAATCAAAAACACAAACAAGTGAATTTCCCATCAACAGTTGGTTAGAAAGGTGAACCGATGATTGAGAGTATTAAAAACAGTACCTAATGCAGACATTTTTAAAGTATAAAATTATGGAAAACTATTCGTTCTTGGTGACACGATAATTTTTCTGGGTAAACCTCCTAAAAACTTAATTTTTTTTCATTAACATAATATTTTTTCATGTAATTTAAAGTTTTGTGGTTGAACTAGGTCTAAACAATTGAAAAACATAAAAAACCGAAAATCAAAATTTTCAGTTAAAACCATCATACAGTCTCACCTTACTGTACTTATGTTGAGAATTTTATTACAATATAGTTTAATTTTGTTATTGTTGTTGTTTAGGTCAACAGCCGAAAGGCTGGTTTGAACCTCTAGAGGTTTTACTAAGTAAAACGTGGAGTGAGGTGGTTTACCATTGCCTTCCTCACTGAGTGGAAAAGTACGCTTATCAGCATGCCAGGCTTTCCGAAAAGCACCCACTTTCCACCCTACAAATGACACCTTCACTTCATTCACCACAGGTTCTGGCTGTATAGTGAAATTCATTACTATCAGAGGAGATAACTCTGACTGGTGTCTTTTACACCTCTACCTCTTCTGTTCTTAAATAGTTCAGTCATATAAAATTGTCTGACTATGTGATAAGAAATATGGCTAGTTTTGAAACAAAAGTTTACTGGTTTATTTTTGTGAAAAATCATGGTTTTATTTTTTAAGGTGAGCATTGAATTTGATAATTTCAACTCATTTAATAAAAAGTAAAACGAGGAGTGAGGTGGTTTACCATTGCCTTCCTCACTGAGTGGAAAAGTACGCTTATCAGCATGCCAGGCCTTCCGAAAAGCACCCACTTTCCACCCTACAAATGACACCTTCACTTCATTCACCACATTTTGTTATTGACAGAGTACTAATCAAGTGATTATTTTTAATTCCTTGAAAATGATCGATTTTTAATAACTTAGTTTTAGCACGACACAGTACTCAATGAAAAGTGTATTTTTTATTATAATTTATAGTTAGGAGTAGTTACTTTATTAAATGAGTTGAAATTATCAAATTCAATGCTCACCTTAAAAAATAAAACCATGATTTTTCACAAAAATAAACCAGTAAACTTTTGTTTCAAAACTAGCCATATTCAAAAGAAAAATTAATTGTCCTTGAATTTGATGACATATTTTTATTATATTTATACACATTAATGTGGGATTTAATACTTTAACTTAAACTATTAACTAAGACGGTAGATACTGTAGTTTAAATGTAAACAGTTTTCTTTAATTTTATGAAATGGATTGGCTGATTTTGATACCAATCCCTCAATTTTATTTTATGACAGTTAAAATTTCGGGTAAGAATCATACGTTTACAAATCCGACAAAAAAAAGAGTAAAAATGAGAAAAAATTCTGATCTTCAACGTACTTAAACGCCGTTCTTTTATGAAAAGCCTGGATGAAGTAGCCGACGTTTAAAAACCACATTAACGGAAAACCGGCTAAAAACTTAGTACTTTTTTGTGTAAATTGCTGGAGTTATCTCCAATAAATTTCTAAATAAAACAATCTAAATCAAACGAATCAATCCAAGAAAGAACAGGTTTTTATTTAGTGTAGTGTTCAAAAATATTCGTAACGTTTTTTTTTTTGAGATAAAGCTCTTCACACAAGTCCGGAAAGGTGGTATGCCTCTAAGCGCATGCGACAACACATGCTACATCGCACGAGTGTGGACATAGCTTATGAGATGAAAATTATATGTATGACGTGTAAATGAGGTCTTGTACAAACTCAGTTCAACCAATGCAGAGAAAGTATGGTAAATTAAAACTCAACTATCAAAATTATTTGAACCACAGAACCTTCGTCTCCGAAAATTAGTAGCTGTTAAACAGCTGACCCTTGGTGAAGACTTTACCATAAGACCAACCCGATGGGTTTAAATAAATTTGAACTGTTATTTACAGTAGATTACCTCCATTTTTTCTGTTTAACGTCCCACTGTTATGCAATTACTGCTAATGCAGACGGCGAAGGATGAAAAGATTTTTGTAACGTATGAAAATATGCCGTGCCTGAATGGAATTCGAACCCAAGGGATGGGAGGCGAGCACGTTACCAACGCCAATGTGGCCGGCATGAATTACCTCCATGAATTCAAAAATCTTCACTCATACATTCCTCAATATTTTTTTTTAATTTTTGATTATCTATAGAGCAGAAATTCAATATTTTTCCTTTCAGGGGTTGATCAGAAAACCTGAGCATTTACTGACTATAACTATCCTTAAACAGTACTCTTCATTTCTATTGTCTTCCGCATCTCGTCAACAGGTATGTTGTTATCGTGTTTGTAATACTTTATTTCATTTCTGTTTAACAGGTGGTCCTCTTAGCATTATTTGTCTTAGTAAGCTCACAAGAACGACCATCCCTTGAATCAGAAGAAGTAGAGAACAATAATGCAAAATTAAAGGAATTAGAGAAAGAAGAAAAATCATTATCATCGTCATCAGGTTCTAAGAAGCAAGATAAAAGAGGGATATACGCAGTCGGTTATGGGTATCCTTATCCAACGTACCATTATCCGACACCAATATTTGCCCATACTCCGGTTGTTCATAGGATACTTCCAAGACCTGCTCATTATCCTTTAGTTCCAGCACATGCTCCAGCATATCCAGCACATGCTCCAGCATATCCAGCACATGCCCCAGCATATCCAGCACATGCCCCAGCATATCCAGCGCCTGTTCCAGCACCTCATGTACCAGCTGTTCCAGCAGCTCATATACCGGTAGCAGCAGCTCCAGCCCCAGTTCCAGCACCCGGACCTGTACCAGTACATCCAGCTCCAGTTCCAGGATACAGGACACATATTCATACTACAATAACTAAGGAAGTTCCTGTCCCAGTTCCAGCACCATATCCAGTAACAGTCGAAAAACATGTTCCAGTACCAGTCCCACAACCATATCCGGTACATGTACCAAAACCATACCCAGTTCCAGTTCCCCAACCATACCCTGTTCATATTCCAGTTGAAAAACATATCCCAGTACATATACCCGTAGATAGACCTGTTCCTGTACCATATCCAGTTGATAGACCGGTCCCAGTTCCTGTCGCTGTACCTGTTGCTAAACATGTTCCTGTTCCTGTAGCCGTTCATAAACCAGTTCCTGTTCCAGTACATGTTCCAAAAGTACATTACGCACATTCTCATGTACCTGAACCACTTCCAGTACATCATCCTTGGTGATTAATCTATTCAGTAAGTAAATAAATAAAAGTTTATAAGTAAAATAATATATATGTGACAAGTTAAATTTTGGGTAGGGAATGGGAAGATTATGCTACTTCACTTAAGCGGACACAGGGGGCTGAAATTTTAAGTTTTGTCCATTTTTCTTTTTTTTCACTTACAACATCGTTCAAATCTTCCTCTTTAATAATAGTACGCAAAAATTTTGTTTGTGACTTTTAAAAAAGTTATGAATTTGTAAATTTTGCTATTGTTGATTAGGTTTCTTAATTTTTCTTGAACTTTTGTTCAGTAAAAATCTTTAGTTTTTTTTTTTAATTTGAAGGTAATTTTATGCTAATTATGTTGGTTGTACTGTTGTTTAACTACATCAAAAGGCAGCTGTTTGTTGTTTTGAATGTTTGGGTTGCATTACCATAATAGTCAACTTGTTTTGTATACATAAAATTTTCAGTTCGTTTCATTTTCCCATTTACTGAATTTTTTAGCACTAAAGAAACATTTTCTGAGCAATCGCTTAACCGAATATGTTGAAATTTTCAGGGTAGGTGTATACTATGAAAATACATCTTGTGTCATTTGCGTTTCCTTCTAATTATTCCCATTTTAATTTTATGTTTTATTTAATGGTCATTTTTATATTCATTAGAGTTTCGTTTGGGAATTATGTTTTCCATTGAGGGGATACGAGAGTATCCTCTCAATGTATTTAACTTCAAAGTATTTCCATTGAGGGGATACGAAGTTGACCAGTTATTTGATTGGAGTGGCAAGAAACAAAAACAAGGTTTGTAAAAACCTTGCATAGAATAGCCATATATTAAAACTAAATTTAGTTTAATGTAGTTTCGAATTTAATAAATGGGGCGATTTTTAAATTACACAATCATGGAAGCCATTTCTGAGAAAATCGCACGAATAAACTACTTCTGGTTGACCGATTTTCACAAAGGTTTTCATGCCAAATCCTATTGTAGAAACTAATTTAAGTTTTAACTTTCAACTTTGTACAATATTCCGTTCTTGAGATATTTTTTCAAACACAGACACTCGGAACAAACGTTAAAAACTTTTTTTTGGTTCAGACTCCTGAAAACGTGTATATTTTAGGTGAAAACTCAACATGAAAACAAAACTCTCTTTCCCTATATAATTATTCATAAAAGGCAAGGGAAAGTAAAAAAATGTGTTGTAGATTCGAAGCTCGCGACGTCGCAACCAATATAGTAACACCTTGAAACTTTTTTTTTGTAATTCCTAGTTTGTGTACGTTGTAATCTGTTCAATTCAGAACAATAAGCAACCCCATGGCCCAATGAGATGAGGATGATGTGTATGACGTGTATATGAGGTGTAGTCTTGTACAGACTCAGGTCGACCATTCCTGAGAGAGTATGGTTAATTGAACCCCAACTATCAAAGTACACCGGTAACCGCTGTCTAGCATTCAAATCCGTATAAAAGTAACTACCTTTACTAGGATAAAGGTAGTTACTTTTATACTTTTATACTTTAGAAACTTTAATTGAATACTTTGTTTGTTTACTTGGGCGTCTTGTTACGATTTTACAAATTTTCATTTTCTATTTCTTTTTTTAAATAGAAAATAGATTAACTCATCCATTGAGTTTGAAACATGCTTCATCACACTATAAAATTGATCGCAAAAAATTTGTATCGGCTTTTGCCCGGATAGCGACAGTCTCACAGAATTCCAACCGCCTGTCACTATCGTCCTCATGAAGCGCTTGGAGTAAAGATGGACGAAATGTCTTTAATTTTAATTCCTTCATCATCCTTTGCACGCTAGTTCGTAATAACCTTAATTCAGAAGCTTCCTTAAGAGTTGATTAACGAGGACTGATACAAACGCTTCAGCAACATTTTGTAACTTATCGTCATTGCAAATCGATCGTGGACGATCATACTCCGGGGCATTTAATACGCTTTCTGTGTTTTCAAATTTCTCATTTAACTTTCGTAAAGGTTGCCGAGTCGGTAACAACACACCTGGATGCTTATCACTAAATTCTTCCAGTACTTTAGCAGTAGCCTATTTTAATGATGATTTCACCACAACTGAAGCATATAAATTCGATGTTCAGTTGTAAACACTTAAAAAGTACGGTTACGTAGTAAAAAAATAATAACTAAACGGAGTCGTCCCTCACACTTAGCCACTGTTACAGACAAATAATGAATGTTGTACGTGATGCTGCCAACTTTACACTATTACCAATTTACCAAAATTAAATATCCTATCTCATGGGGAAACCGACTTATGGGCCACCCGGTAGAATTTTCATTTAAAATATATTAGAAATACATTTTAAATATACGATTTGTTTTATTTTATTTATTTATTTTTATTTATTTTCAGACTAAATTGTATACAAGAGTCAGTTACATTAAATACGATTTATAGTTGAATAAATAAAATTTAACTAATACAAAAATGTAAATAAATTTTCATCAAAAATATCATCGTCATTATCGTTATATAAGCAATGGAGGAAATATAAAGAAGATGAAGAAGAAGAAGAAGATAGTATGAAATATTACGGTTAAGTAGGCCTACTTAATGAACTTTATGGACTTGCATCAAGGTATTAAATCATTAGTCAACATTTTCATCGTAAGAGTGCAGCACATGTATCGTTTTAATATGAAACCATGCAATAAATAAACTGATATTTTTTTTTGTAATATAGTACTTTTTATAAATAAATTTATATTTTATAAAATAATGAATAATATTTTATGTTTTTATTTTGATACTGTACCTGATTCTTTTAATAGAGAAAAAACAGAACTTGTTATATTATACGAGTTTAAAATGTGTTTATGAGTTTTTTTATTACTTATTTTGTTATATTTTGTAACTGTAAAAATACAACCAGCAAAAATGTTTACATTGTGTATCAATTATTAAAAACAAACCGCATTTGTGGCTTTGAGGAGGGAAAACTCCCAGTGATAGCTCTCCAGATAACGAAAAATGTGTTATTTTTAATTTCATATTTTTGTACACATAGAGATATGATGCATAAATCCTGTATGCTCATAGAATATGGCTATGGATGAGATAAATGTGGGAGAACTGCATTAAATTATGCTGTATTACCACTAAGTATTAAACGAAATTTACACTTTTTTATTTCGTAAAATGAAGCTCTTATTAGCATGAACTTTTGAGCAAGTCAGGAAAAAATTCTCTTTAACACCATGTAAAAATTATAAAAATCCGTTCGGTAGAACTCTGTATTTTGGAGTTAATAGAATTCTCATTTAAAATACATTGGAAGCGATTTGACCTTTTAAATATACAGGTTTTGAAATTTGTCTTTAAACCTATGATACAATTTTAGATGTGTCAATGACGTAAGGGACGCGTCATCGTGTAGTGTTCTATTGAATACGTAACTCGGGCAATATGTAATGAGTTGTAATAATTTTCTTTGGAAATGTATTCATGAAATGACTGGTGACTTTGCTGCACCATAAACCTGACTACCATTCATCCAGATCGGTTGAAGAATCCCCTTGTACGCCAAAAATTTCGAAGTCATGGGTAGTTTCAACCGTTTGGCTAATAAATGTTAGTCTTTACAAATGTTTTAGTCCGTCATTTAGTTATTGTCAAAAATATTTAAATGAAATATAAGATTTCAATATAATTTTCTACTAAACTTTTTAGTTCAATAGTGGTGATTCAAATAACGGACTAAATTTTTAATCAAGATCAACTTAAACTTTCCACATTATCTTTTAACATAATTTTGTATTGTTATGGCGAATTATGTATTGTTATGTTCCAAAATTCATAATAAAAACAATTAATTAATTATTCAATGTATTTTACAGTTCTTATTACAAAAGATCTTTTTTTTTTAAAAAAGGATCTTTGAAAAAGTGAAAAATTAATTTTTTTTAAATTTTATTAATAGGTTCTATCAATAATGGGGGTTAATATTGAGGGGGTGAATTATAGGGGGAGGGAATGTTTGTTAGAATATTTGTATCTTTTCCATTAAGGGTGTTGAAAAAATTCCGGGTAAGCCTAACTTTTCAATTGAAGGCGTTTTACATATAAGTGTTCTGTGGAATTTTGTGTTCTAACAAAATTGAGTGTTAGAATAAATACTTATTTATTAAATCGAAAATATTGTTACAACTCGTTATAGTAAAGTAAAAATTGTAAACTTTTATTTAATTAATTCACATATAGTTATTTAACACAATTATTTGACAAGAACTAAAAACTAACCTTTACAAACGACAACAATGAACATGAGTTAATGAAAATAAGTTATTAAACATTGAAAATAATACAGTTCACGCAATTAATTAACAATAAAATAAAATAGACAATATCCCTTACCAAATTAAACATTAAATAACAATGTCTGCTGACAAAATAACAAACTTCACCGTAACGAAGATTCCCGTACAATTTAGACCACTAACACGTCAGCCATTCGAACCGCGGCCGCGTCCCAACCGAATCCGAATCCGTGTTGAAGATTTGATGAAGGCGATACCTTGGGGGTCACCAACCGATCGCTCGTAGAAATTGTAAGGAGCGGGATACTTCAGAGAAAATTTTAAACGAAGAAAGTGTGTGTAAATTTTAATTTAAATAAATGGCGGCTCTTTTAAATGTGAGTGTAGTGTATATGTGCGGCCTTTTTTTACGGCTCTTTAAATTTTTAATGTGTCGGTGGCCTTTTTTTTGTACGGCTCTTTTAAATGTTATTATGTACGGCCTTTTTTTTTGTATTTATAATGTGGGATTCAGTTTCAGTGAAGGGCGGACTACAAAGAAGAAGAGGTCAGTAGGGCTATCTGTGATTAAACGTAGCCGTGGAATGGCAGGTTCCGTAGTACTTCCGGCGGATGCGGCGTAGCATAGATGGAATTAATGCTGGGAAATGGAGAATCCTTTCCCACGTCGTGTAGCTTCCGAGAGGTGTTGTGGATGAAGTCCTCAATCGAGGGCAGAAGAAGGTGCTCCTGAACAATAGAATTGGGGATGAGGTAGTGGAAGTTTGAAATAGCTCGAAGGATCCTATTATGTAGAGCGCAAAAATTGTTCTTGTTAGACGGGGACAGCAATGGCCACCAAACGGGTGAGCCATACAACAGAAACGACCGAATGACGGCTGTGTAGATCAGGAGTCTGATAGATTTGTTCAGGCAAGTAGAACGTAGAAGAGGAGCCAGGATGAAGAAGAGGACCCTACCCTGGCGTACCCTATCTTTCGCGAATTTGGTGAAAGTGAGACACCTATCCAGCGTCACCCCTAAGTATCTCACACTAGAGGCCCACTCCAGTCGATGTCCTGATATCTCCAGTTGAGCAGGCATCTTCCTTCTTCTGGTGAAGCAGATAGCCTCACACTTCGTGGGGTTAAGGGATAACTTCCACCTGTCGCACCATTCCACAAGGAGCTGTATTTGACGTTGAAGCCTGTTAACGTTGAATGGGAGACTGGGGCTGGACCTGTACAAGATTATGTCGTCGGCGTAGACACCAGCGCGGATACCGGGCTCAAGTGGAAAATCATTTGAGTAGACGAGGTAAAGGATCGGTCCAAGAACCGATCCTTGGGGAACTCCTGCCGAGACGGGTTTTACACTAGAAGCGGTATCACGGAGCCCAGGGTAATTCGGAGAGACAAAGAATTGCCTTCCGGTCAAATACGAGCCGCGTCCCAACAATGGGAACCTTCGTTTTTATATTTAACCAGTCAGCTGTTTATGAGAAGCTAATTTTATTTGACCAGCTGATTTTATTTTCGCCACTTCATTATAACAATATTTTATCAATTTTAAACGGATTAGCCTTTAATTATTTACTTAGTTGGTTAGTTATTACTAATTTAGTATTACTTCAGTTAGTATTTCCTTAGTTATCAGTTATATTCAGTGTGTAATCACATACCTAATGGGTGACTCAATGTTGACAAACAAAATAAATATGTTTATAATATTTTAGTTATGTTATTGGTTGTAGTTCATAATGAGTCATCATTAGAAATACGTATGCTGACTTGCGGAATAAAATAATCTTTAAAAGTTAATAATCCATTACTTTTTATGTGTGAGTAGTATTAATGAATTTCTTTATAAATACTATTACATTCCCTTTATATACAAGGTGTGGATATTAAATAACGAGACTGACATTGTAAAAATTTTTATACATAATAACTTATTGTCACCTTCAATATACACTCCTTCTCTATCCCTACAACGCTCCTTGCGTATTTTCCAATGTTGGAAACAGTGCTGGAAGTCATCTTCTGTAAGCTCCTTCAGGACACGTGCCGCTTTCTCTTTTACGGCTTTCACAGACTCAAATCTTGTCCCTTTTAATGCAGATTTCACCTTAGGAAACAGGTAGAAGTCACATGGTGCAAGATCTGGTGAATAAGGTGGATGTTCTAACACTGAGATGCTGTACTTGGCTAGGAACCTCTTGACAGGTAACGAGGAATGAGCTGGCGCATTGTCTTGGTGGAGAACCCATGATTTGTCCTTACACATTTCGGGGAGTTTTTTCCTTACTCTGACGTAGTTTAGAAAGTAGGCTACCTCAAGGTAGTAATATTGATTAATTGTTTCACCTTCAGAAACCCAGTGAAGGTACGCAATCCCATGGATATCAAAAGAAACAATCATCATTGCTTTAAATTTTGACTTGCTTATTCGAGCTTTTTTGGCTCTCGGTGAAGTTCGGCTCTTTCAGTGCAAGGATTGGCGTTTCGTTTCCGGATCATAAGTAAAAAAAACCACGTTTTATCACATGTTATTATTTTTTAAGGTTCCCTAAGGTGAAATCTGCATTAAAAGAGACAAGATTTGAGTCTGTGGAAGCTGTAAAAGAGAAAGCGGCACGTGTCCTAAAGGAGCTGATAGAAGATGACTTCCAGAACTGTTTCCAACAATGGAAAATTCGCATGGAGCGTTGTAGGGATAGAGAAGAAGTGTATATTGAAGGTGACAATAAGTGATTATGTAAAAAATTAAAATAAATTTTTTTACAACGTAAGTCTCGTTATTTAATAGCCACACTGTTCGTGGTGTGGCTATTAAAATATTAATGGTATTAATTAATGGATATATTAATTAATTAATGGATAATATTAATTAGTGGATTATTAAAATATTAATAATATTTTATTAAACATTATTTCCTTTGTTTGCATATACTAAATAATTATAATAAATAGCCAAACAAACAAAATTATATATATATATATATATATATATATATATATATATATAATACTCACCTCAGTGTATTACATTATCGAGATATCTTTCGTCTCTCTCGGAGACACCATCAGGACGAAGATTATACAAATCACACAAAACACATAAAACAGATACGGTAATTAATTTACGTGGTCTTTGACTGTATGTGTTTATGTGTAGGCATATTATGTGTTTTGTGTGATTTAATCTTCATCCTGATCTTCTAATCTTCGTCCTGATGATGTCTCCAAGAGAGACGAAAGATATTTCGATTATGTAATACTCTGAGGTGAGTAATATCTTTTTTTTTGTTTGGCTGTTCATTACATTATTTAATATATTAATTGTTTTTATTTATTTAACAGTACATTATCAAAATTATTCTAACCGAACACTTTTGTGTGAAGTGCCTTCAATCGATAATTTAGCAATACCTTCAACTTTCTTGACACATAATGGAAACTATCCGAATATTTAAAGCAAATTACAAAATATATAGGGTATTGCAGGTATGTAGACATGAAACGACTTGCACAAGATTGAACAGCTTGGGGAACTGCATCAAATCAGTCGAGACTGATGACAAAAAATTATAAATCGTCATTACCTTCTGCATTATCTGTGCCTTCATTTATATCGTCGCCTTACATGGAAACAATAGCCTATAACTGTCAATAGAAAACAACTAAAGCTAAATTTTCGAAAAATTTAGCCTATTAACTTTTGGGCGAAAATCACTTCTGAAAAAATCTAACTAATATTGAAATCCATAATGGAATTATAATTATTTGTGGTACATCGCAAATGCATACATCGAGGTCTTAGAGCGATTCCAGTCAAAGACCATCAGGCATGTATTTAACTCATCTGGTAAAGGTATACACAACGAATTTATTTAATAATAATAATGATAGTGAATTTTATTACATCAATATTCCACACATTTTCTTTTCCGAATACACTTAATTTTATACAATACCTAGCTATAAAAAAATATAAATAAAATAAAATAAATAAATTTACTATTCACTAATGACATGATCTAGAGGTCGTCTTCCTGGTTGAAGATAATAAGATAACAAAAACCACTACACTAATTACAACAAATAAATTAATTTTAACCCTTTTTATAAATTTATAAAAATTTAAAATCAACTAATTACTTACTATCAACAGTTAAGCATTATCTATTCCCCTTCATTAACCACCCCACCTTGTATTTACAACGTAGAAATGCACACCCCACAATCAAACATTTTTATCAACCTTCATTAAAAATTCCGATGCAACTGAATGTCAGATAAGCAGGTATCAAACTTATCAAGTTTTAATTGATTGCCATACATAAAAACAAATTTATTTATATTTAGATATTTAGATATCTTAACTTGAACACAGTGAAACAAGTAATTTCAAAATCCCGTATTAATTAATTGGACAGAATACGAGCATAAGAAACTATTAGCAATTTAATTTATCAGACAATAATTAAGTAAATCTAAATTCAATGTTGATGAGATTTGATTTTCTAAACTTTGCTTTTAGACAATCAAGAGTTTATTTTCTTTGTTATAAACTATATACAGTTACATACAACCATATTATTTCTGCTGCCTTTGAACCACCGCTGTCATTCAGCTAATATAGAAACCTGCAAAAGTAAGTTAACACCAGTTGAAAAAGAAATTTTCTACGGTGACCAACTAACAGAAAAATATGAATAGACAGTACTGGATTTTCCTAATGGTATGTAAGTCGATTTAGATCTTAGGTAGTCACTAAGAAATTAATTTTATTTAGCTCTATTCAGAAAAAATACCTTAAAACATGGCTGGTATATTTTGTTTATCAAAATAAACGCTCAAATAATTTTGTGTTATATGTAAATTATAAATAATGCACGAGTACTGCCTCCAGTGAATTTTAGAATGAAATCACGAGTTTGTATGTTGTTTGTTATTCGTGTAGTCTTTATGCTTGTTTGTCTATAATTTTTTTGATATTTCGCTTGATATGGTCTTATTATTTCGAGTAGATACCGGGTTGGGAAAGAATAGATCAATTTACTTGTGTAGAAATTAAGTGTGTCGTGACATTTGTCATTTATTTAGGTTTAGTAATTCCAAAATAATAAAACTATGTAATTATTACAAGATATTAATGCTTTGCGTTTACTATATGTATACATTTTTTTGAATTTTACTAGAAATTACAGATGGTCAGAAATTAAAGAGTTTTAACTGTATTCTCCATTTTTGGATACAATAAACCCAAATTTTTTAATGATTCAACCATTTACCTAAATAATACAATACATCTACAGAAAATTATGGAGATTATTACATAAGAAAACCATTTTTTCTTCAGTTTAAAAGTAAGTTTATTTACTCACAGAAAGATATCGCTTTTTGCCTATAACAGGCAGGTGGAATGTTAAATTATTTGCACTCGATCTGTTGGTTCCAGGGCTACAAAAAATATTTTTGTTTATTATCACATGGTCAACCAATTATATGACTGAATCATTGAAGAACAGAAGAAGTAGAGGTGTAAAAGACATTAGTCACAGTTATCTCCTCTGAGAGTAATGAATTTCATTATACAGCCAAAACCTGAGGGGAATGAAGTGAAGGTATCATTTACATTCCGTAAGGTAGATACTTTTCAGACGGCCTGGGATGCTGATAAGTATATTTTTCCACTCAGTGAGGAAATCACGAGTAAACCACCTCACTTCTCGTTTTACTTAGTAATGCCTCTAGAGGTCCAAACCAGCTTTTCGGCTGATGACCTAAACAACAACAGGATATTTCTTTTGAAAATTGCGAGTTGGGGAAACAAATTTTCAAAAATTGCTAACACGCTGAAAATGTTGTTAAAGAACGGAAGAAGATGATTTTAAAGTTTTATCACACTGTTGTTTATCGACGTTAATACATGATTAAGCGTTATGGACACTGAAATTTTAGTAGATACCAAGAATAGAAGTTATGAAGATATTTTCAAAAATTTTCCGGACTATGAAACTAATTAAGTCAAGAACATAAAGTGCCAGGGATGATAAAAACAAATCTAGGAAAATCTGGTGTGAAACACTCACACGATTTTCCCTTAACAATATAAATGAAAAAACATATTTATTACCTATTTTTAATCATTAGTAAACAATGTAAAATAAAAACATAACCTAATTTTAATCATGAGTGAATGGCGCATAATAAAAATCAACCTCTGTTGGGCTTAAAAATACGGAAAATCATTAATAATTGACTAAACTAACCTCTTAAGAAGGAAATGCCCGACATAAAAGTTGTAAAAATTGATTTTTAACTTTCTATAACTGTAATCAATATAGACTTTTGTCATTAAATGCATAGACCCCTACTAAAGCCGCAATATAAAAAAATTCCCATTTTTACCGATTTTGATGAGGTAAATATAAAAAATTTCACTAATTGGCGCTAAACTAAGCGTTGTATAAAAATATTGTTCTACAAATTTTATAATGTACACTTTTGCTCTAAAATGCATATTACGGAGTTATTATGATTTTGAAGTTTGACTCTAAACCAACGGTACAATTTTACATGTGTCGTTGACATAAAGGTCGTGTAAGTCATCGCGTAGTCTTCTATTGAGTGCGTAACTTTGGAAATTAGTAATCCCAAGAATTCCAAGTGCCAAGGAGTCCCAAGAATTTACTTTGGAAACGTTATATTTGTTTCCAAATCAATTTTTATTAATTATATTTATTTTTAAATAATATAGAAAACGTCTGCAGAACAACACAATTGGTCTCGATAAAAGCCACATTGTAATAAAGCACAGAGTCGGTGCGGAGATTTAAAACAAACTTGAGTTGTAAAAAAATGTTTATATTTACTGCTTTAGTCGAAAATTGTTCCCAAATCTCCATTCTGTCTTCGTCCTTCACCGCGGTCTATTTGTCTTCCCCCTTCTTCTTTTCTGTCGTCCTCCTTAACCGCGGTTTGTTTGTCTATCTCTTTCTCTCCTTTCTGTCTTCCTCCGTCACCGCACATTATCTGTCTTTCTTCTTATTCTTTCTGTCTTCCTCCTTCACCGCGGTTTGCTTGTCTTACCCTTCTCCTTTCTATCTTCCTCTTTAACCGCGTTTTGTTTGTCTTCCCCTTCACCTTTAAGTCTTCTTCCTACACCACGGACTATCTGTCTTCCTCCTTCTACTTTCTGTCTTCCTCCTTCACCACGGTTTGTTTATCTTCCTCCTTCTCCTTTCTGTCTTCCTTCTTCACCGCAGTTTGTTGGTCTTCTCGTTCTCCTTTCAGTCTTCCTCCTTCACCGCCAATTGTTTGTCTTCCTCCTTCTAATTTGTATCTTCCTCCTTCATCACGGTTTGTTTGTCTTCCTCCTTCCTTTTTCTGTCTTCCTCCTTCACAGCGGTTTGTTTGTCTTCCCCTTATCCTTTCTGTCTTCCGCCTTAACCACGGTTTTTATGTCTTCCCATCTCCTATCTGTCTTTCTCCTTCACTGCGGTTTACTGTCTGCCCATTCTTCTTTCTGTCTTCCTTCTTCACCGCGGTTTGATTGTCTTCCTCCTTCTCCTTTCTGTCTTCCTCCTTCACCTCGTTTTGTTTTCCTCCTTCTTCTTTCTGTCTTCCTCCTCCACCGCGGTTTGTTTGTCTTCCTCCTTCTTCTTTCTGTCTTCCTCCTCCACTGTCGATTGTTTGTCTTCCTCCTTCACCGCGGGTTTTGTCTTCCTCCTCCTCTTTTCTGTCTTCTCCTTCACCGCGGTTTTTTGTCTTCCTCCTCCTTTCTGTTTTCCTCCTTCACCGCGGTTTATTTGTCTTCTCCTTTACAATAGGTGTGGACACTTACGCCATCTATCGGATTTCATTGGAACTAACTTTACAATATTTGTGGATACTTACGCCATCTATCGGATTTCATTGGAACTAACTTTGCAATAAATGTGGATGCTTATGCCATCTATCGGATTTCATTGGAACTGTTGTTGTTGTTGTTTAGGTCATCAGCCAAAAGGCTGGTTTGAACCTGTAGAGGTTTTACTAAGTAAAACGAGGAGTGAGGTGGTTTACCATTGCCTTCCTCACTGAGTGGAAAAGTATATACGCTTATCAGCATGCCGGGCCCTCTGAAAAGCACATATTTTCCACTCTGCAAATGACACCTTCACTTCATTCACCACAGGGTCTGGCTGTTTAATAAAATTCATTACTTTCAGAGGAGATAACTCTGATTAGTGTCTTTTACACCTCTACCTCTTCTGTTCTTAAATGATTCAGTCATTTAATTGGCTGACCATATGATAAGAAACAGAACTATTTATTTTAGCCCTGCAACGAACAGATTGAGTATAAATAATTTGACACTCTACCTGTCTGTTATGGGCAGTCATTGGAACTAACTGTACAATAAATGTGGATGTTTGCAAAGTTAGTTCCAATGAAATCCGATAGATGGCGTAAGCGTCCACACTTATTGCAAAGTTAGTTCCAATGAAATCCGATAGATGGCGTAAGCATCTACAAATATTGTAAAGCTAGTTCCAATAAAATCCGATAGATGGCGTAAGTGTCCACACCTATTGTAAAGGGGAAGACAAATAAACCGCGGTGAAGGAGGAAAACAGAAAAGAAGAGGAGGAAGACAAAACCCGCAGTGAAGGAGGAAGACAAACAATCCACAATGGGGGAGGAAAACAGAAAGAAGAAGTAGGAAGACAAAATAACCGTGGTGAAGGAGGAAGACAGATAGGAGAAGTAGGAACACAAACAAACCGCGGTGGAGGAGGAAGACAGAAACGAGAAGGAGAAGACAAACAAACCACGGTGAAGGGGAAAGACAGAAAGGAGATTGGGAAGACAAACCAACCGCGGTTAAGGAGGAAGACAGAAAGGAGAAGGAGGAAGGCAGATAATTCTCGGTGAAGGCGGAAGACAGGAAAGAGAAGGAGAAGACAAACAAACCGCGGTTAAGCATGATGATAGAAAGGAGAAGGAGGAAGACAAAGAAAGTGCGGTGAAGGAGGAAGATAGAAAGGAGAAGGAGGATGACAAACAAACCGTGGAGAAGGAGGAAGACAGAAAGGTGAAGGGTAATTTTTTTTTGTTTTGGTTCTACGTTCGATTTTTCTGCAAGAAAGGGAAAGACAAATAAACAAACTGCGGTTACGGAGGAAGACATAAAAAGGAATGGGGAAATTTTTTTTGCATCCAGTCTACAAGCTTCTTTAGTTTTAAGGCCTAAATCGATAGATCTTCGTTTGTTTCGGATGGTTTCTCGAAAATGGTTTTTTGTCCTCTCAATTAAGCGAGAAAATCGAGGAAAACTGGATGGTGCTTACTTCACACTAGCCCCTCCACTCACCATTTGAAAGTATTTTTGCATAGATAGATAGCCCATCGTTTGTTCCCGATCGTTTCGCAAAAAAAAAAAATTTTTCCGCTCTAATACGCGAGAAAATCAAAGAAAACTTTGGAGAGGTAAGGATAAGCCATGTATTCAATACTTAATTGTTTTCACTTTAAATTATAGCTCTCGTTTTTTCTGGATTGTTCTTAACGGGTGGACGCGAAAAGATAGCAGGTGAGAAATTGACATCTCTGTGATAACTCTAGTGAGAAACCCTCCAAGGTACGGTGTATAAAATTGTTCAAAACACCGCAATTTCGCATCCGGTACCCAAATTTATTTATTTTTTTATGTTTCTCTGGTTAACAATAAAATTTTCAAAAAATAACTATAGTTGCCCGTAACAATGTACTATAGTTTAAAAATATTACGTCCAAAAACCATGTCACAATAAATTGTTATTAGGATTCACTCGGACTCCAGATTGATAGGAAAATATCAATGTACGGACACGAAAATGATAGTAGAACATATATATTATTCAGTGTCAATGTAGGCAAATGGATTCCCTTCCTGCGTTCCAGAGGACCACTCCAGTTGATTCTGTACTCATAGATCTTCTTATCCAGGTTAAATGTTTGCAACTCTTGTCTTATAACGTCAATCTGATCTTATCCTCAAGAAGGCAGCCCTGCGCTGCCCGAAGAAATTTTATTTCCGCAGCTCTGACTTGGCTTCGTTTTCTATTTGAAAGTACCCATGATTCGCTCCCATTAATTATAACTGGCTACGCCACAGTTTTGTAGAACTTAAGTTTCGTTTTCTTTTCTTGTTTTGTGCTTTAGGGTTCTGCGAATTGTCCCAAAAATGAGCTGAAATCTATTTAATATATTCGCCACATTATCGTCATTCGTAAAAGATACTTCACACCCCAAATAACTGAAACTATATATCTGTTCCATAATCACACAATCCATGATAATTTTTGATCTACTGGATATTTTCCACTGAAAGCCAACACAACTGAACACACTAGGACATAATATTTCACCGAATAGAATAACATAAGCTACTGTCCGAGATTCCAGAACGGAAGTAAACCACACGTTCATCCCATAAAAATAACTTTAAAGACTGACATAATTTAATTATCATGGTTTTAAATCAAAGGAATGGTCTTGTTTAGTATTCTGAAGGTACAAGGTGTTAAAAAGAAAGTGTTACGTGTTCAACCTAAACTGCTAAATAAAGAACTGTTAATTCGTTTATTAAGACATATTTTAGTACAACATTTTTGTATTCATTTCACTTTCTCACCAACAGAATGTTAAGTAATGAAAATACATTGTAATCAATTCGAGATTTTATTAATGTATAAATAAACGTATAAACCTGGATAACGGTTCTAATTTTACTGAAAAGTACAAATCTTCTTTAAGTCTGTTTCTGTAAAGTAATTTTATGTATCGGCCGCCTTCTTAACGCGGTTGTAGAGTGATAAATTTCGTTAGGCCACAAAGAAAAATTTTCTGAGTTTGATCCTCGACTAGGATCTCAAAATTTTTAACAAGTTAAAACCTATTGTTATTGCTGTGAAATACAATGTAGTCGCTAATTATCAAACAACTTTTCCGATGTTAAATAAAGAAAAATTGTAGGTCTCGAACCTATATTTTGTCAGAATATGTTAAATGTTTCAGTACCATTTTAAAAAATATATTTAGTGAGGAAAATTTCAAATCATTCTTTTTACAGCGATACATGATACAAAATACATCCTAATAGATCCTAAATACAGCTTATGACAGGATGAAACGGATCTCATAATAGTAATGACAATATTAAGTTAATTCCTCAAAAAAATCAATGTGAATAATGTACGAAGTATGATCAAAAAATACGGTGAATAATTTTACTTCGAGAAAGCTACTGTCAGTACATCTATTTGAAGTAATAAGTCCGACAGCCTGATTCTTTGAGATAGTCTGTGTCAAGTTAGAGCAAGTTGTAAATTGTAAGTCTACTTTCAGAGCTGGAAGAGCGAGGTCGTGCTTACCGCGTCAGTTGCGAATCATAGGTTTTGAACGAGTCAACATTAAGTTTTGTTTAAAGTTGCAAAATTAGTGGCAAAGAAGCTTCTGAAATGTTAAAATTAGTGTATGGCAATAACGTGGTAACTCTGAAGTCTGTTTACAAGTGGTACGAGCGATTCAAACGCGTAAATGAGTCGAATGAAGATAAGCAACGGTCGGAAAGTCCTTCGACCTCAAAAACAGACGAAAACGTGCAAAAAGTTGAAACACTGATTCGTCCAAAGAGGCAATTGACAATTCGAGAGCTTACCGAAGAATTGAATATTTCGTACGGGTCAGTGCAAAGCATTTTAACCGACAATTTGCAAATGGGTGAGTGCGAAATTTGTTCCCAGACTTTTGTCGCCCCGTCCCACACCTCTGATCCGTAAGTTTTTGGCCAAAAGAAGATTCCTGTCTGTGTTTATCCAACTCACTCTCCAGTTATAAAGCACCATGTGAATTTTGGTTTTTTACAAAAATAAAAACCGTGCTGAGAGGAAATCGTTTTGAACCCATTCCCGACATTGAGCGGGCCACGACAGAGGAGCCGAAGGCCCTTCCAAAAGAAGCCTTCTAAAAATGCTTCCAATCATGAAATCAACGTTGGGATAAGTACTTCGCTAGCCAAGGAAATTACTTTCAAGGAGATAAATTCAAATTTTATGTACGAGGTGTGGCTATTAAATAACGAGACTGACGTTTTAAAAAAAATTATTTTAATTTTATACATAATCACTTATTTTTACCTTCTATTGAAGGTAAACGTACGGGTCAGTTCAAACTCCTTGTCACTCCTTGTCTATCCCTAAAACGTCTATCCCTACCCTCAAATCTTGTCATTTTAATCCAGGTTTCACCTTAGGGAACAGGTAGAAGTCACATGGTGCAAGATCTGGTGAATAAGGTGGATTTTCTAACACGAGATGCTGTACATGGCTAGGAAACTCTTGACAGATAACGCGGAATGATCTGGCGCATTGTCTTGGTGGAGAACCCATGATTTGTCCTTCCACATTTCGGGGCGATTTTTCCTTACTCTTTGACATAGTTTATAAAGTACCTCAAGTTAGTAATATTGATTAATTGTTTGACCTTCAGGAACCCAGTGAAGGTACACAATCTCACGGATATAAAAAAACAATCATAATTGCTTTAAATTTTGACTCGCTCATTCAAATTTTTTTGGCTCTCGGTGAAGTTCGGCTCTTCCAGTGCATGGATTGGCGTTTCGTTTCCGGATCATAAGTAAAAAACCACGTTTCATCACATGCTATTATCTTCTACCTATTCCCTAAGGTGAAATCTGCATTAAAAGGGACAAGACTTGAGTCCGTGGAAGCTGTAAAAGAGAAAGTGGCCTGAAGGAGCTGAAAGAAAATGACTTCCAGCATTGTTTCTAACTATGGGAAATTTGCATGGATCGTTGTAGGGATAGAGAAGGAGTGTATATTGAAGGTGACAATAAATGCTTATGTACAAAATATAAATGAAATTTTTTACAACGTCAGTCTCGTTATTTAATAGCCACACCTCGTACATTTATTTCTTTGTTCGTAATAAAATTATTCACTATAATTTTTTGATCACTCTTCGTAAATGGAACAAAAATTGAATAGAACGACCTTAAAGTAGAAGGAAATGGCATAGTAACATTTTATTTACTCAGGAATTAAAACAAGAACACGAAATGACCAATCGTAATACAATTTAAAAAGTGACGTCACAAAAAAAATGTGTAATGAATAATAAGACAAAGGAATTATATAATCCGGAGAAAAATGTTTATGGTGGATAAATGATAGTTCTAATAAAGGAGAGGGTGGAAAAGTATCGTAGGGACAAAAATGATGTATCACTACTAGTGAAAGTATTATAGTTTATTACTTTAATAAAAGAATTGTGGCGACAGGTGATTTTAATCAATGTGTGTATATATTTGTGTGTTTGTGTGTGTATGTTTAGTAAATGTTGCAATTAAATAAGGTTATAAGGTAATAGTGACCACACGACGTATGCAAATTAGCTGCACGATTCTCTACCGAACCAATTTTTATTTTTGAATTTAAATCTAACTAACCTATCTTGTCTATTTAAATGAACCGAGACAGTAAAAGAAGAATTGATGTTTATTACTTTAATGTAACTGTACTATAATTTTATACGTTATGTAATTTTCATTAATCGTCTGTTGTGTAATATTCTGTTTGTTTAATGGGTTCATTTGTTATAATAATTAATTGTTGTCGTTTAAATCAATAGCCAATAGGTTGGAGTTGAATCTTATTAACAGTTTTACTCAGGATAATAAGGGTTAAGGTATTTTAACATTGCCTTCGTCACTGCGTTTAAAGGTACAACTCATAGTGGAAAAATAAAAATCTGGTGTGAAACGCTCACACGACTTTCTCTTGCCAATGCAAATAATGAACCTTGTTTTTTAATATTGTAATAAAACAATAGAAACAAACAGAAAATTAACCTTAAAAACCTTATTTTAATCATGAGTGAAAGACGCAAAATGAAAATAAACCTCAGTTTGGCTTAAAAATACGGGAAATCACTCGTTCACGCTAAACTAGGCACTGTAGAGAAAAATGCTTAAAATAAAAGTTGTAGATCTTTTAATTTCCTATAAATTATTTGATTGTATACGTACACTTTTATAGGTCCCACTGATAGTAAAGTGAAATCTCGGTATATAATGTATTAATTTACTAATACACACGATTTTAAATACATACATATTTAATATACAAAACAGAGTAACAATTTGTTCTCTACAGAGCCTAGTTTAAAGTGAAAGAGAGATTTTCCGTATTTTTAAGCAAAACTGAGGTTAATTTTCATTTTGCGTCTTTCACTCACGATTAAAGTAAGGTTTTTCGAGGTTAGCTTTACGTTTATTTCTAATGTTTTATTACTAATATTAGGTTATATTGTTCATTATTTGCATTAGCAAGAGAAAGTCGTGCAAGTGTTTCACACCAGATTTTTTAAATTTATTTTTTATTGTAGTGCACACAGTTTTCCTTGCAGTCGAAAACTGCTTTCTGTTCTGATAATTTTTACAGCGCACTAAATCATAAATAGAACAAATTACGAGTTCTTTTAACATAATAGTTGTTATAATTAAAAGACCATTCTATTCTTGATCAAACAACTTCAAAAAAACAACTTTTAAATAAAAACGGATTTTGTATTTAAATTAAATTGTTTTTAAGTAACGATACTTCTGAAATAATAACAATCAAATTGAACTTAAAATAGTATTTAACAAATCGTGATTGAAATTAAATCGACGTTGGATCACGTTTTAAGTTAAAGCCACCAAATGAGAACTGTTATAACATTTGTCTGTTAGTAAAAGTGACATTAGTTATACTGTCTTATGTAATAACCAATCTTACTCATGGTTTTACAAAATTATTTGTTTATGATGGCATTTAACTTTTGAAAAGTTATTGACCAATCATAATAGTATAACACTAAACAACTTTCCTGTAGTTATTTTGGTCTCTAATTTAAGGGAAGACTGTACTTTGTATCTCGCCAATGTTAAATTTGCTATTTTTAGGTAGAACTACATTTTTCACAAGAGTGGTAAACGATAGGGAAATTAAACTTTACTTACTATTGTAGTTGTCGGGTTGCTCGAGCTACTGAAATTTTCGCAACTTATTCCGTTAAACCATAAAGTTAAAAACAGAATAAGGAATAACATACAATTTTTACAAATTTTTTGCGGTGTTTTACATGTTAATTTTTGTAGCTTTTGAGGAAGTCATAAAAGTGCCGGAATATGGGAATGTACAAGATAAATATTTTGTTGACAAACACACACAACAATCGCTAAAAACATGTTTGGGTTCAGAAGGCCTGAAAAATGTATTTTCGGTGAAAACTCTATTCTGAAAAATCATTATGGAAACAATAATTTCCTTCCCTAAATTTTATTTTCCCTATACACTAGAGTCTCGTTTATCCGGAACCCATTTACCTACTATCCGAAGATCCGGTTTTCCGAGACAAGTTAAAAAATTTATTTTGAATTATGAAAAAAGTTTTTAAAATAGTGCGTGTATTATGAATATGTATATTAATACATTATATACCGAGATTATACTTTACTGTCAGTGTGACCTTCCCCCCCCCTAAAATATTCAATTTAAGCTGAGGATGTTAATAAGTAAGATTTCAATTGAGGTTCGAAGTTATCCAAAATTTGGTTTAACCGAAAATATTTGGTCCCATCAAGTTCTCGTATTTGCAAGGGAAAGTAAAATTCCTTTGATCGCAAAAACAAAGAAATATGGTGGTTGTTGGAATAAAAGAGGGTTGGTCACTTATAAGGGAGTATAAAATATTGTATAATAATACCCAAACAACTAACTATTTATACCGCTTTCAGGCGATCCTAAAAGCGAAAAAGGATCGCCTAAAAGCGGTGGAGATGGATTTCTGGAGGCGGAGCTTTGGTGTTTCGCGAATCGATCAAATTCCAAATTCTGAAATTAGGAGAAGAAACAGCGTTCAAGGAAATATCATGGTTACCACATCCCGGAAGCAGTTAAAATGGTTTGGCCATTTTCAGAGGATGGTAGGCGGCCAAAGAGGTTATGGGAGTGGACCCCAGCCGGTAGAAGAAGGAGAGGTAGGCCGGAAGTGACATGGTTGGATAGAGTGCAGGAGGCTATGTCTTTGTGGCGGCTCTCCGATGAGGAATGGTGAGACAGAGAGAGGTGGTGCTTAAGAAGTGAGATACGGCGGGGGCTGTAAATCCTCGCATAAATATATAAAAATAAATAAATATATATATACTATTTATGCACTGAATTTGTTTATGCCATATTGGCTTAAAGCTTAACTGTAAAGCACTTGCATTGCTGATTTTCTAAGCGGAAGAATAATGCCCAGCCAACTTAAAGGAAACCTATTATAATCCTTTATTTATGATTATTTTAAGTTCTTTAAGGTCAAAGAATAAGTATCATATTTTTCTTCAATGTCTAATCTTACTTTATTTTTATTCTTTACTTGTATTTACCGTTGATACCAATACTATCCTTTCCGTCTGGTTAAAAATAGGGTTGACCCCCTACCAACAGGGACAAATGAGTAACAAATCATGCAGTTTATTATTAGTGGGTGTTCTAGTGTAATTACTATGTACAGACATAAGATCACGATTTTTAATTGAATAGGAATTGTCAAATAGCGAAGCACATAACTATTTCTTAACATCAGTCGGGTGAAAATTAATAATAAAAGATCTAAAAGATCGTTTCTAGTAGCTAGAAGACATTTTATGCCACAAAACCTGACAATCTAATTGGAAATTTAAATTTAGGTGTAAGATCTGATAGGGATTAGTAAAACACAAAAATTTGAGTGTTAGAACCGATTCGAAAATTTTGTACCTAAAAGACTTTGTGTTGTTTAGGTCAACAGCCAAAAGGCTGGTTTGAATCTCTAGAGGTTTTACTAAGTAAAAACAAGGAGTCAGGTGGTTTACTATTGCCTTCCTCACTGAGTTGAAATAGTATGCTTATCAGCATGCCAGGCCCTCCAAAAAGCACCCACTTTCCACCCTGCAAATGATACTTTCACTTCATTCACCACAGGGTCTGGCTGTATGGTGAAATTCATTACTGTCAGAGGAGACAACTCTGACTAATGTCTTTTACGCCTCTACCTCTTCTGTTCTTGAATGGTTCAGTCATATATTTATTTAGGCTATTTTTTTGTAGCCCGGAAACCAACAGATCGAGTGCAATTAATTTAACACTCCACTTGCCTGTTATGGGCATTAAAAGACTTTACCAATATGTACACAATTTTTTTTTATTTTACGCCCGACTGTTTTGCAATTACTGCTAATGCAGACGGTGAGAAGGTTGATGATGAAGATGAGTAATGAAGTATACCAGACCTGACCGGGAATCAAACACGGGACTTCGGCAGAGAAGCCAGTTATGCTAACCACTAAGCCAAATAGTAATATCCCGAAAAAACTTTTTACTTTATAAAAGATTTTGAAAAAATGTCATGAGAAACACTAAATATTTGAATCGGTAAATCCTACAAAATAATACATTTAGAAGGCGTAGTTTTAGATGAAAAGAAATAAAATGGTGAACTTGAATCAGTAGAGAACAGTTTAATTGAAATTGGTTAAAAATTTTAATTGAAGGGCAATATTAATGGGATCTGGGTAAAATGTTAATTTAGTGCCCATGTTATTGAAGTAAAAGAAGTTCATGCTGGTAGTCGAGCATAGTAAGTTTATGCTAATGCGCTTTAATTGTGAAAAGTTAATATTACGGGTATACCTTGGACAATTTGAATTAGCACAAGCCGCTTCGGTGTTTATCTACTCCACTCTTCGCCCCTCGCTATGCAACGACAGTACAGTCACAAAAGTATACAATCGCTTCTGTAATGTGCGACTCACGCACGATTACTACGATTTGTTTTCACTGTTGTTATTAATAATAATCCGTCCAACATAATAATGTGACTAATATTTTGTTTTCATATATGATTTTCCGTTCATTATTTTATTATATTCAGACCAAAATTTGTTTAATTAGTTGCGTGCGTCTGTAAAATATAGTTTAGTGAGTTTTTGCAGTTTAGTTCTTGTAATTTATAATTTAAATTTTTACTGGGGCAAATTAAATACATATTTTAAAATGAAATAATTATTTGCAAGTTTGTCTTTTGTAATAAGGTAGTAGGGATTTGCGTACATAAAAATTTGTAGACCTTGTTAAAAGAATAGGTTATGGATATACTTTATGCAGAACTGTGTGTACACGTAGAGCAAGAGTTATGCTAATTCGAATTGTCCACAGTATACGAAATTTCATTAACTACCAATTAATTACAAAACTTTGGAAATTTCGATGTAGTACTGTAATCAAAATATTTCAAAATAATTTAAATTCGAATAGGAATGTAGTACTGTACTATAAAATTTTGAAATGTGACGTATCTGCTGTTGTGTCAAAATTAGTAGATCTCCTTTAGTAGCCCTTTAAAAAGAGAATGCCAAATTAATATTTTAATTAGCTATTTCTTCCTGTTTTTCTCACGTTTCCTTTTCTCCCATCATATCTTCATTCTTTCAGATTTTCCCTTCTAAAATTGTTCTATGTTTTGTGGTCCACGTTTATTTCCTTTCTCTTCCCCGACTATCACACTCTGGTTTTTTCTCAAAATTTCCCTATTCTCTATGTTTTCTGTTTCAATTATGGCATCTTTAAAGTCATTGCATGTTACTGTGAACCATGCTGGTTTGGTTTTGAGATTTATTATTTTATCGAAAATTCGTTTTGTCAATCAGCTATCTTTCATTCTTGTCACATGTCCGAAAAATACAAGTGTCTCCTTTTTTCATTACTTGGCTTATGTTTTCAGGTTTTTCCGTATATCTCTTTGTTCGGAAAGGGTCTATTGTAATTATTATTGTCTTGTTATTTTTTATTGTATTTTAACCTAACGCCGGCAATCTTCGATTTTGAGACGATTTTACCACTTTTTGAACTACTCGCGTCGGAAAATCGGATTTGCTTCATATCATTGCAATTTTGTCGTTTTAGTTTTAAATTTATCTGCAGACAGCGTTGCTGTTTTGTACAATAGTTTAGTAATGTATTAAGTAAATTTTTATGTATATTACAATAGTTTTAGTTGCATATTCTGCCTGTGTTTCTCTGTTGAAACCACAATATCCAACAGCTAAATTTGGTTATTTCTTGGTTTACATGATGTGTTTTTGTATATGTTTTCTTCAGTTTTGTACATAATCGTTTTTTCTTGATTTTATTTTGAAATAAACATTATAAGTAACGATTCGTGTATAATGAATTTTCAAAGGAGAGCATAAAAGAGTTTTAAAACAGTAGTGTCAAATGAAATTTTAGAAAAATATTTGTCTAAAAAATTATTTCCAAATAGCTTCAGCATCCTTAACTGTTAAATTAACATTTCAATAATGTATTTATTCTATTTTTCTAAGTTTTCTTGTTATTTTGATATATCACGTGGTAAGGTTTGTTTGTGATTTATATCAAATTTTTAATGATTTCTTTACGGTTCGATGACCCATATGCGAGAAATTCTCTGCCGGTCTAGAAAAATGTTATTGCCGGCTATAGGGTTAAAGTAATTGATGTAGATGTACTACTTTAAACGTAAAATAATTATTATTATTGTAGAGCATTCGGTATCTTTCTCGATAGAATTTTTATTTCCCATGCCGGAGATCCCAAAAGTTCTACCTGTATTTCCGGCTAGGGTCGGAAGTAACAAGAAGTTATTCTGCTAGTCCGTATCATTTGTTTGTTGTTTAGGTCATCAGCCAAAAGGCTGGTTTGAACCTGTAGAGGTTTTACTAAGTAAAACGAGGAGTGAGGTGGTTTACAATTGCCTTCCTCACTGAGTGGAAAAGTATGCTTATCAGCATGCCGGGCCCTCTGAAAAGCACATATTTTCCGCTCTGTAAATGACACCTTCATTTCATTCATCACAGGGTCTGGCTGTATAATGAAATTCATTACTTTCAGAGGAGGTAACTCTGATTAGTGTCTTTTACACCTCTACCTCTTCTGTTCTTAAATGATTCAGTCATTTAATTGGCTGAACATGTGAAAAGAAACAGAACTATTTATTTTAGCCCAGCAACGAACAGATTGAGTGTAAATAATTTGACACTCCACCTGTCTGTTATGGGCAGACTTGACTCATTTGTTTATAAATAGTTAATTTACTTTTTATAAATGACTAAAGGTGTAGTGCTCTCACTAGAAAATGAAGCATATCATTTTACAAAATTACGGTTTCTTAGATAAGGAAAAGTTTTATCATTCGGATTTTTCATTAAATTTTAAATATTCGTTTTTATTTTTTGACAGTACAAACACACAATAAAAATTATAATAAAATAGAATGTAAATTTATATTAAACTTTCAAAATCCTTTTAAATCCTTGTAAAATTCAAACCTTGATCATTTAGAACAAGCCGGACTTCAGAGGAAAACGAAAAATAAACAACCATTCACGTAGACCTACACGACACTCATGTCTTGTACTTATTCCAGTTATTAAAGACCACCACACACTGTTAGTTATTTGTCGGGTACCTATTACGCCAGCTCATTTCATAATAATTTCATAAAATTTACTAAAGTGTATATTTGTGTATGAAACATCCATCACCCATTCAAGCAATAAATCAGTTAAACAATTTCAATGTTTTTTACGTCTTATTTTTAACCTTTAATGTTTTGTTGTTGTTGTTCTTCTTCTTCTTCTCTGCCTACTTTTCCTTTTATCTCCTCTTTCTTCTTCATCGTTTCCTTTTCGTTCTCCCTCTTTTACCTCTTCTGCTTTTTCTTCCTATTCTCCTTCTTTTTAACCTAATTTTTCTGCTTTTTCTCGCCCTTATTCTTCTTTATTTTCTCTCTTCTTTTCTTTCTTATTCTCCATCGCCTCCTCCTCCACCCCTTCCTCCTCCTCCTCCTCCTCCTCCTCCTCCTCCTCCTCTATTAACGATACGCTCTCAGGAATGGCCGGCCTGAGTCTGTATAAGACTATACATCATTTATACATCATCTTCATTTCATTGGGTCATGGGGGTTGCTTACTGTTCTGAATTAAACAGATTGCAACGTTCACTCATTAGGGATAAAAAATATTTATATAAAAGGAAATCTTATATGAAACACTTACACGACTTTCTCTCGCCAATGTAAATAAGTTGAATTTAATCATAATTAAATGAAGGTAAATAATATCAATCTCAATAGGACTTAAAAATACGGAAAATCACTAATTGACGCTAAACTAAGTTCTGTAGTAAAAAGTGCCTGAAATGAAAGTTCCAGGTTTTTAATTTCCTATAACATTAATTATACATACTGTCGTCGTAAAAGGCACGCTAAGGCCGAAATCTTAAAAACCTTTACTTTTTACTTTTTGTTTTGACGAACAAAAACAGAAAATCACTAATTGACGCTAAATTAAGCGTTTTAGAAAAAAATTAAAAATAAAAGTGGAAGTTTTTTTAATTTACTACAGCTTTAATTTATAGCATTCATTTTTTCCCTTAAATGCATATTAAGGCTGAATCTGAAAAAAACTTCACTAAGAGAGCCAGACCCCAAGAAATTCAGCCGACAAGGCGCTTACCATTTATTTAGTAAAGCATAAAAAATACAGTACCTGAGACAATTTTTAAGAAAAATTATACGACTCGTTTTTTAAGAAAATTGCAAAACAGTAAAAAATCGCACAAATAAACTACTAATTTGAGTTCCAAGTTGCAACTTCATATGATGCTCCGTTCTTGAGATATTTCGTTGACACACACTCACAGACAATTGCAAAAAATTTAGTTTTTTTTTGGGTTCAGAAAACCTGTAGGCCTATTTCCGGTGAAAATTTGATTTCGTAAAGTTGACATGAAAACAATACTTTCCTTCCTATCTATACCAATATAATAAAGAAGAAACGTCTGTTTGTTTGTTTGAGGTAATCTCAGAAACTAAGGAACTGATTTTAAAAAATCCTTCATTGTTGCACAGCTTAGAGCTTCCTGATTAATATAGGCTATTTTGAAACTTTAAGTAACTTTAATTAAGTGAGTTAAGCAACTTAAACTGTGACGATGTCGCATGTTTTAGTTTATCGGGTGCATAGCACTTTTATTTTTCTAAGTCCTCTGGATGGTGTATTTTTAGAGTTGGAAGCACAATTCAACTTTTATATTTCATAGAAAAACGTTAAGAAAAACATTCGATTCCATAAACATTAAAAAAATTTATTTTTGTACTGTATTTCATATATTTGTTTTCATTCGACAGGAAGCGAATGAGTCAAATATTTTCTAATTACTCTGCGTACCGCACCCACGTATTACTGTCTCTTATCTCAGCCATATATTAACTGTCTCTTTCTTTTCCTTCGGTATTCTTCTATACATTCTATTTAATTCTGTTAAATCGCAGGGACAAACATTTAAAACGGTGGTCATCTATTTGAGACAAGAGTGCTTCCTTCACTCATGGACAACTTTATGTCGGACTTTCTAGAGCTGGGAGTGTAGAAAAACAATTTATTTTGCTGCCACAGGGCAACAAAACCACAAATATTGTATATAGAGAGGTTTTAAAATAATTTAATGAGGCCTACATAAGCTGCTGTGAAGCGAAGCGAGCGGGACTTGCTAGTATATTCATAAAGCCCAAGAGAAAATAATAAAATAAAAACAAATAGTACACTTTAAAAACCGTGACTCAAATCGTTTCATTGACTTTTAAACACATATCGTGTATGGCCAACTTAATTTACTGTACATTACTTTAATTATTAAAAGACAATACAGTATTAACAGTATATTCTACCTAGGTAAAATATATTGAACATAAATATAATATTATCTATTTGTTAATTATGTATTTTTCAAGGTCAGTTGTATATTAATACAGAAATTTACTGTTACAGTTAATATTTTATTAGCGCAGTGTATTTATTGCAAACTTTAATCCATTTATTAAATTAGTGTCGTGTCTAACTAAGATTACGTGTGCAAAGTTAGTTATGTACTATCACTAATAAATATTTATTATTTATATTTATTTTTTTATTATTAAAATTGGAACGGTTCAACGCATTTGATTTATTAGAAGTCTTTATGTATTATAATATAATTGTATATACTCGTATTTTTTCTATTCTAATTCAGGTGTTGCTGGTGAAATAATTTGAAAGAAAAATCAATATACCATTTTTTTTATTTTTAGTTTCGCAACCTTAGGCTATAATTTTAGTCGATTTGGCACTTCTCTTGTCTCTGAATCCGTTTTGATTACTACCAGGTGAGTCATTGGACCAACGATAGGATTGCTAAGGGGTAAACCGCGCGGGGTTTACTAGTTATTGATAAAGTAATACCTGGATGTCTCAATAGCCTATCCCTTCTTCTAGTAAGATGTTTCCATATACTTCTTCTCTCTTGCATTATTCTAAGAACCTCTAAACTCCTTATTTTGTTCGCCCACCTAATTTTACCTTATTTTGGTGAAAATGTTCTTGTCGAGTCCCCTTGTGGTATCTAATTTAAGTCCCACGTTTCAACTTCGTACATTATTCTGTTCTTCAGATATTTTTTTACACACAGACCAGTTTTTTCGCGCTCAGAGGGCCCATCTCCGAACCTAAAAAATTGGTTTGTGTGTGAAATAATGTCTCAAGAATGAATATATAGTATAAATAGTGTATGGAACTTAAATTAGCTACCACAAGTCGATGCGAAACAAACATTTTCATCAAATCGGTCATTCGGAAGTAATACTTTATTTGTGCGATTTTTCACATTTTGCAATTTTCCTAAAAACGGCAACGTTTATTTTAAAATAATTTTCTAAATTGTTTATTCTCTGCTTGATAGGGTATGTGTCATGTCTGCTGAAATTCTTGTTGGCCTAGCTTCGTGGTAAAAAATATATAATGTGTTTCTTTTAAGATTTCGGTCTTAATATGACTTTTAAGGCAAAAGCGTATATCAAAGTTGTAGGAACTTAAAAAATCTATAATTTTATTTCAAACATATTTTCTACAACACATAGTTGCGTCAATTAGTGATTTGCCGAACTTTGCTCATTAAAATGGATAGACTAAAAATTTTTTTTTTTTTTAAGACTGCGGCCCTTGTAAGCATTTTACGAAAAAAGTGTAGTATAATTAAAATCATAGGAAATTAAAGAACCTGAAACTTTTATCTTGAGCACTTTTTTCTACTCATCCTAGTTTATCGTCAATTTGTGATGTTCCTAATTTTTAAGACAATGTTGATTTTGATTTAGCGTCATTCACTCATGATTAAAATTCGGTTGTTTTTAATTTTATATGTTTACTCATGATTAAACATAATTCATTATTTACATTGGAAAGTGGAAGTCGTATGATTGTTTCACACCAGATTTTTTTTTTTATTAAAAATAAATAAATTAATAGTTTTTCTAGTTCGCAAAAGTTAAATGATCAAATTCATTTCAGAAACCAAAAATGTATTCATAAAAATTAACAGATGTTATAATTTAACCTATTATGTTTTAAAAGTTTAGTATGTTATAATCATGCATTAAAATCAATAAATTTTGGTATCGACAATTATTATTTTAATTCTTTTTTTAAATAGCTATTTGAGAAAAGTAGGTCAAACAAGTTTGGTTATAGCCATACTCATATATGCATAATATATTCTGTAGTGTAACAATATTATGCAGGTTACTTAAAGCGGTGTAACAAAACAAGAATGTATATCATTTTGAACAAACAAATAAATTACAACGTGCAAGTAATGTTGGTTTAAATTGTGTACAGTTATTACGTAGTCTTATTTCTTGTATCGAAGAACCGCAGCGTTTATTTTTCTGTTTAAAGTAATTTTTTATTATGAACGCTACATGCAAAATAAATTATTTATGTATATTTGTAATTTTTACAAATCTTTTTGAATAATTTTAACACTCTCATTTATTTTTTGACACTTTTTGCAGCTATTAGGTATTACCGTTTTCCTCATCCCGAACGCCAAACACTCTCTACAATAATAATAATGAATACAATAATAATAATGAAAATAATTTATTTATTCCCATGATATTACACATTACATAAAAGAAACAAATTTCCATAATACATCATTTCTTACATTGTACCTCTACATTATACGCTTTGCCCATAACGGGCAGTGGGATGTTAAATTAATTTTATTTATTTATTTATTTATTTCCTTTATTACTCCTCCAAAAGAGCAAAGCCCGTGCTTGGAGGGGGATTACTCTAATTACAAAAAATACATAGCACAAAATAAAAAACTACAATACAACAATAATAGCACTGATAAAAAAACAAAAAGAAAAACAGTTAATACCCATACTACATCACGTCTTATTACATAAAAAAATAAGTCACACAAAAGAGAAAATTATCAAATAACATTAAAAAACACGTTAGTATAAAATAAAAAATAAAAATAAAAAATTGCACTTGTTAATTGCACTCGATCTGTTGGTTCCAGGGCTACAAAAAATAGTTCGGTTTCTTATAACATAGTCAGCCAATTATATGTCTGAACTATTTAAAAACAGAAGAAGTAACGGTATAAAAGACACTAGAAGACACACAGAGTTATCTCCTCTGAGAGTAATGAATTTCACTACACAGCCACACCATGTGGTGAATGAAGTGAAGGTGTCATTTGCAGGGTGTAAAAGTAGATGCTTTTCGGAGAGCTCATAAACATACTCTTTCAATTCAGTGAGGAAGGAAAAATTAAACCACCTCACTTCTTGTGTTTACTTAGTAAAACCTCTAGACTAGAGATTCAAACCAGCCTTTCGGCTGTTGACCTAAACAACTATTACGCTAGAGGTGGTGGAAATCATACCATCCAACTATGAAAAAAACCATGTACTAGGATGAGTTAGAAACTTTTAAATAAATATCCAAAAATATGACGTATTAATTTATTAGCAATACCATTCAATTAAAATATATATACGAGAAAATACATATTCATCCGAGGATTTACAGCCCCAGCCGTATCTCGCTTCCTAAGCACCACCTATCTTTGTCTTGCCAGTCACTATCGGAAAACCGCCGCAAAGACATTGTGTCCTGCACGCCATCTAACCATATCACTTCCGGCCTACCCCTCCTTCTTCTACCGGCTGGCGTCCACTCCCATACCCATTTTGGTCACCTGCCATTCTCCATCCTCTACAAATGACCAAACCATTTTAATTATTTCCGGGATATGGTGCCATGATATTTCCTTAAGTATCAACTCTTCTCCTAATTTGAGAATTTGGAATTCGATCGATCCGCGACACACCACAGCTCCGCCTCCAGAAATCCATCTCCACAGATTTTAGGCGATCCTTCTGTCTCTTTGTCAATACCCACACTTTCACAGCCCAGGTACCCACACTCTCCTGGATAGCATGATAAATATTAATCTTTGTCTCCTTCCATACTTTATCATTCCAAAGACAGAATTTAACTACCCAATAATCCTTCTCATTGCGAAATCTTACTGTTTACTTTCTCTGCACTTGTCTACTCCTATCCACTAAATTTGAAAAGTTTGCAAACGCACTGAAAAATTTGTTAAAGAACTGAATAAGATGATTTTAAAGTTTTATCACACTTTTGTTTATCGATGTTAATGCATGATTCAGAGTGTTGGACCCTGAATTATTAGTAGATAGCAATAATAGAGTTTTTTGTTTTACGTCTGACTGTTTTGCAATTTCTGCTAATGCAGACGGTGGAAAATAATGATATATGAAAAGAAGTGATAAAAAATACCAGACCTTACCGGGAATTGAACCCAGGACCCCGGCGTAGAAGCCAGTTGCACTAATAACAGACGTTATTATGAAGAGATTTTTAAAACCTTTCCGGACTATAAAATTAATTAAGACAAGAACTTAAAGTTCCAGGGATGATGAAAATAAATCTACTAGGCATACACTAGTACTGGGCATACTTTTCCACTCATTGAGGAAGGCAAACACAAGCCATCTCACTCCTCGTTTTACTTAGTAAACACTCTAAAGGTTTAAACCAGCCTTTCAGATGATGACCTAAACAACAACATGAGGAAATCGTGTGAGTGTTTCAGACCATATTTTTTCATTTTGACTTAAATATTTATCTGCGTATTTAAAACTCTTTAAACGTAATTCATGCTATACTATCCATTGTGTAAATCATTTCATGAGAACCAGAAGGTAAAGATACCATTTTTAGTTACATAGAATTACAATCCGTAACAGTTTAAAGCAAACTTATAAGTCGACTGGGACACGAGGAGAGGTTTTAAAAGAGTGAAAGGGACATACATTAACATTATTGACTTTAAACAACTTTAACCCAATAGTAATAACAACGACTAACAAATACAAAGAGAATAATGTATAATAATGCAACATGGTCCATAGAGGTTAATGTCTAACTTATGAATGAAATGTTTAGGTTAACCCGTTCACTCCCTCGCGTTCACTCTTGTCCAGGTTTTTTATCACTCTCTCTCACTCTTTCTCCCTTACTAAACAACTATAAAGTAAACGATAACTTGAAATAACAGTTTAGTTTAGTTGCATTTTCTTGTACAGTAAAGGTTCATTAATCTAATATCAATACATAAAATATATACTTATTTAGTTAGTTTTTTTTTTAATAAATACCACAAATTTTTGTGGTAATTTGTTTTTTTCTCATATTTCGTTCTCTACATATAATCAAAATGTATTATAATATTGTAAGTACTCTTTGTTATTTTTTTAATTTAAAATAAAATAAATAAATAGTTATCATTTTAAGGATTTTCTTAAAACGGACCAACTCTTAGTTATTAACGACTATTTTGGGGTGTGAAACATTGGGTTTTGGTAACTAATAATTTCCAGATCCTAGCAAGGAATTGAATCCGGGAGCTTCCGCTTTGTAGGCTAGCGCGCTAGTCACTACGCCATGGAAGCGGTCAATTTTTTTTGTTGTTTTAAAATTATTTATAATCTACCATAAAAATTTGGTGTGAAACATTCACACGACTTTCTCTTGTCAGTGCAAATAATGAACAAAACATTAACAAAAAACATAACCTAATTTTAATCATGATTGAAAGACGCAAAATGAAAATCTACCTCAGTTTGGCTTAAAAATATGGAAAATCACTCTTTCACGCTAAACTAGGCTCTGTAGAGAAAAATCCTTTAAATAAAAGTTGTAGATCGTTTAATTTCCAATAAATTTGATTATATGCACTTTTGTCTTAAAATGCATACTAAGGCCGAAATCTTAATAAAATCGATTTTTCACACGATTTCGTGAAAAAAAAACAGAAAATTTCTAATTACCGCTAAACTAAGCGTTATACAAAATAATGTTTGAATAAAAGTTGTAAGATTTTAAATTTTCTAAATGTTTTATTATATACATTTTTGCGTTAAAATGCATATTCAAGTCACAATCTTAAGAAAACAATTTTTTTACGAAAAAAAAGTCTCACCAAGAAGTTAAGAAGACATGGCGTCTACCCTATCTTGTAAAGTATAAAAATTTAGTAAATTAGGCGATTTTTAAAAAAATCGTAGGATCCGTTTTTGAGAAAATCGCAAAAAAGTGAAAAATTACACGAATTAACTACTTCTTCCGGTTGACCGACTTTGATGAAAATGTTCTTGTGGGGTCCGGTAGTGGTATGTAACTTAAGTTTCAAGTTTCAAGTTTGTTCGATATTCCGTTCTTGAGATATTCTGTTCACACACATACACACACACACAGACCAATCGCTAAAAACATGATTTTTGGGTTCAGGGGTCTGAAAACTTGTAGATCCGGTGAAAACTCGATTTCGAAAAATCGACATGAAAACAATACTTTCCTTCCTATATATTCATATAGGCAAGAGAAAGTAAAAATAGTTAAAATGACTTGTGAAAGTGAGTATTTCGTGAGCGCGAATTGAAAATCATTGATTTTTATCACACATTATAGTATGTACTAAGTATAATGTATACATAACTGTTCTGGTAAATTTTTTGTTTGTCTTTTTGTTTTACGTCTGTTTCGCGCATTAATGCTATATTACAGACGATGAAGGATTATAAATGAAAATGATTGATGAAAAAATCCCAAACCTGACCGGAAATTGAACTTGGGATCACTGGTGTTGAAGCAAGTGCTGAACACACTCCATGGGCCGGCTATGGTCAAGGTTTTTGCACAGTTTCTCTTGATCACTCCAAACAAATTATTAATCTGCTCCCCATTTTGTTTTCTGTACCAAAATTACTACATAAATAATATTAGTTACTACCATGCCCCGCGCGGCTTCGCACGCGAAATATGTTTAATTAATTTAAAAAAAAGGTAATAGTAACAGAAATTGTGTAGCTGCTATGTAGATCGCCTGTACGCTCCAACGCGCGTGCGCACACACACACATTTTTTTTTTTTTTTTTTAATTCCTAATATGTGTACGTTGCAATCTGTTCAATTCAGAACAATAAGCAACCCCATGACCCAATGAGATGAGGATGATATGTATGACGTGTAAATGAAATGTAGTCTTGTACAGACTCAGGCCGACCATTCCTGAGAGAGTATGGTTAATTGAACCCCAACCATCAAAGTACACCGGTAAACACTGTCTAGCATTCAAATCCGTATAAAAGTAACTATCTTTACTAACACACACATAAACACAAAGTTTTGATAAATTTCCCCGCGTACGTCTCTCGATAGTCTTTATACGTGTGCTGTCTTGAACAATAGTACACACGCGCACACACACACACACACACAAAACGACGTTTTGATAAAATTTCCCCCGCGTACGTCTCTCGCCTTTATCAAACCCCTTCATCTACTTCAACAGCAATACCTACTCACATGTACACACACACACATACTTGCATATTTATGAAAATCTTTATAAGGGCCCTTGGGGTTATCATTTTTGAAAATGTTAAGGGGAGATTTCAAGATGGTTTTAAATTTCAATTTTTGGTTTTTTATGTTTTTCAATAGTTTAGGCCTAGATCTACTAGAAAAACATTAAATTGCGTCAAATAAATTTTTTTTATGAAAATTTAAGTTTTTATCAGGTTTACTCAGAAAAATTATCATTTTACAAAGAACGAATATTTTTTCATAATTTTTTTTTTTTTAATTTGTTTAAGGTCGCATCAACAATAAAGTCAAACCAATGTTATATAATGGTAAAACCATTATATAACAATCTTAAATTAACAAACTTTGAATTAAAAATGTCTTGAGTGAACAAAATTTGAACTAAAAATGACTTGTCTAAACAAAATTTAGATTAAAATAAATTGTGTAACTGTAAGTCCGTAAGGCACAAAACCACGTTCTGTGTACTCATGATGTCCGTCAGCATGATTTTCGTATTTTGTGTTAAGTTTTACTTTTCTCGTAGATTACGTAATTCTGGACATTTTATGAGTAAGTGTATTATCGTCAATGTAGTATCGTTGCAAAAATAACAGGTCGGTGCATCAGTCTTTTGAAGAAAGTATTTGAGTGTGAGACTAGAATGCTCAATTCGTAAACGTGTTATAAGTACTTGATTTTGTCTGCTACTTTGTGGTATTAATACGTCATGTGTGTTTCCCTGAAGTCGTATAAATTACTGCAATGTCCTTTCCATTCATCGTTTCACACTCCTTGGGTCGTCTTGAGAATAAATTTTGACAAATCAACATTTTTATAATTTTATACTGCTCGTTTTAGTGCAGAGAGAATTTTAGTTTTTAAAATATCTGCAACACGGTTTTTAATATTCTCAGCTGTTAGTTCAGCTTTCTAAACAACTGTTGATGGGAAATATACTTGTTTGTGTACATATTGTTTTCAATTTGTGCCTTCTTGTTTCTTACCTTTTACAGTAAATTTAGATTTTTAACACTAAGGCACATTTTTCTCAGAAACCAATAAACCAGGCTGAAATTTTTACCAGTGAATTATTTTGCATATCCACATATAACGAGATTTTTATGACTTCCTCAGAAGCTCCAAAATTAGTAATACGCAAAACACGCCGAAAACAATTTTTAAAAATTTTATGTTATTCGTAATTTAAAAAACAAATTGTAATGGTCCAAAGATTAAATTGAAAAAACGTCAGTAGCTCGAGAAGAAACCCGACACCTATAGTGTGTAAAGTTTCATTTCCTTATCTTTTACCAATCTCATGAAATATGTACCTAAAAATAGCAAATTTAAGATTGGGGGATAGTACATTCTCCCCTTAAAATAAAATGTTGCTGTAAAAATCCGTTCAGTAGTTTTGGAAATTAACCAGCACAAAAAGAGACGCTTTTTCTTTATGTTAGTGTAGATAAAACATGTTCGCATTCTGTAGGGAAAATGGGTTTAGCTTACTTTTATCAATTTTATACAAGAGCTATTATTCTGAACATGAGAAATAGATTCAACTCCTTTCTCCCCTGACAGGTAAATGAAACATTCATGTTATCAAAATAAAATGTCATTAAAATATTTATTTAATTTTTATTTTTTTTAAATTTAGTTTATTTAAAGTCGCATCAACTGCTTGGTTATTAACGACTAATAACCAAGGTAGGTTATGTATTTAGAACATGTATTCAGAAGTGGGTTTCGACAAGTGAAAATTTCCAGGCACTAACCGAGAATCGAATCCGGGACCTACGCGTTGTAGGCTGGGGCGCTAACCACTACGCTACTTGAGGCCTACTATAAATAAATACAAAACTGAAAACATTAACAAAACAAATTATATCAAGAATAGTAAAATATTGTAAGAGTACAAAATATGTAACCTCTGTAACTGGTTACATTGCTTATTTTGAATTTCGTACCGTGGTTTATGTCGTTATTTGCTTGACTGTACGCCTGTTCCATCTCTCGGTTGTTTTTGGTATTACGTGTGGCGATTTAGTAGTGGTAATTGTCTCTTATCTACCTGCTTTTGTTATCTCTCGTAAATCAGCTGTTTCAAGTAAAAACGTACTTTTTCCTTCTCTGTGTTAGACTGACCGTTACGATGATATGTTGAATTTGTCCGCCGTAAATAAAATAAAATTTTCAAGTGCTTTTTAAAATGTCGTGATTTGTTTTTTTGGAAGCATTTTTCTAAAATGCAGCGCTGTAAAGTATTGCGGATCTGTTTGGCAGTTTTTTTTTATTTTTTTTAAATAATGTTCTCTACGTTTAAAAGGCTATTTTCAACTTGTTTTGTTCCGCTTTAATCAGTGCCCAGACACGTATTTTCAATTTTCACCAGCGACATAAAAGGGTGTACGAGTGTTGAAGAATGTTTTTTTATAAATTCTACCATGTATATTTATATATATATATATTCTACTCAAACCTTGACTGAAAATCAAACTACGTTAAGTATCTATTATTTTGTTATGCTGATCTCATCTGGTATGTAAATTTTTTTAAATTTTTTCAATCAACCATCAATTTACCAATGTTCTACGATTGTTCTCACTACTATGCATTGGCTGCATGTTTGGGCAAACTTTTCTGATTTTTATTTTCACTGTACTGTGGACCAGCACCTGATTTTCACCAGTTTTTTTTAATATCTTTTTTTCTTTAAAAGATAAATATATATTGTTGTTTTGTTATTTTGAATGAACTTTTATATATATTTAAAGCTTATAAATTTTATTAATAAAACAAAACACTTTTTGGATTTGGACTTATAATATTAATAAAAACAAATAATTAAATAAAAACGTATTTCATTATGATTACTATTGTTATTTGATAGCAGACTATATCTATTCTTATAATGCCTGCATATTAGATTGTAAAAAAATGTTCTAAGCATATTTTTTTCTATTTTTTTTATTTGGATCCAAATTAACATTAAATTCAAATTTGCTGTAAAATTTTTTGATCATATTAATTCTGATTTAATACTATATTGTTTTTTTTAAAAATAGAGTCATTCTTAAATTGCTATAATTATTATATACCATATAATTGCTGTTTGGTAGTTATTTTATTTAATAAGAATCTATTTTCATTAAATTTTGTTAATTTCATTTTATTTTTTTTATTGTCTTGCTACAACCATACCCAGTACGTTTCCTCTTTTGTATCTCTTCCCTGATATCCTGGGAAAGATTACAAAGTGGTATTGCAGAACGTGGTTACGTTCTTTTATTTTATATTGTTGCTGGAGGTGTGGTTGTGGAAAGAAGTTCTCTATTGTTGGAAATTATGGCTGCTGTGAGTCGTACTTTTTCTATAGATCATCTCACTCGAGATGATTTATTGTTTGAGTTGCGTAGTCGTGGCGTATATGTTGAAGGCTCTGTGAGTGAACTGAGGATCAAACTCAGGCGCGTTTTAGCCAATTGTGAAAACCCCTCTGTAGATTTTCTTACCGTGTTTTCTACGGAGAAAGAGTATCAAATGTTTACCTTAAGGATGCACAGCTTTGTGCAAGAAATAGACAATTTAGAAGCACCCGTTTCTGAGCGATTTTATAACGGCCTGAAAGGTAGATTTAATTCGTTGTTAGGCAGGTTTGAGTTACTTAAAAGTTTAGCAACTGATGATCCTAACTTTACTGAAAGAATTGGGGATTTTGAAAATCATATGAAGTCATTAGGCGTTTCGGTTACTGCTATTGCTAACATGAGCATAGATTCGCCGGATCCCAGTCCTGGGGGTAGTGTCCCAGTTCCGAATATTGTAGGTGTTTCGGATGTCTTACCCCAATTGCCTAATATGCCTGTCCCTTCTAATGAGGGTGGCGTTAGGACATTAGCTGCTGGGGGGTTATGTAATTCTCTATACGGTAAACTGCCGCACCCCGCGGAAAAATTATTAAATACGTTGCCAGTGTGCAACGGTTTTGATGTTGATAATTTATTAAGACTGTTTAAGATTTCTATTAATTTACTCGAGTCATTTCCTGATATAAGAAGAAGTATTCTTTCGCTTTTGTTGCCCTATGTCGCTAGCCCTTTGCGGGATTTTCTGGTCAAGCATATGGATAGCCAGTCCTTCCGTCACTTTCAGCAGGATGCGTTGTTGGCATTTGTCCCTGCTAGGCAATTGGTCCAGCTAAAACAAAATTTGTTTTTAAGATGTCAAAGGTCCGGGGAGGATTTGCATCGGTATGTTTCTGACGTTAAGGAGGCCGCGTCTGTTTTACAGCTCGATTTGGCGGAGATAGAGATTGTTAATACTATTTTGGATGGTTTGTCCCCTGAAACTAGATCCTGTCTTGTAATGTGTACTCGACCCACTAATTATATTGAACTGAACCAAATGTGTGTTCAGGTGGTGAATACCATGTTCACAGATCGTCAGCGGCAGAGAATTCAGCCCGACACGGTTAAGTTTGACTCTAGACCTAAAACTATTCCGGTGTGTCATTTTTGTCGCAAACCCGGGCATATCGTCGCTAATTGTTTTAAGAAGGCTGCAGTTGATAATAAGAATGGTAACTTCTCTGGAGCGAACGTCTCAAAAAACTAATTTGCAACGAGGTCGATCAAGTTAGCCTTCCTCGTTCTATTGTTGTCAAGTCTAACTCATCTAATGCATATGTCCCTACGTGCTATTTATGTGGTGTTATAGGCCATTATATATGGAAATGTCAGCATTTTGTAAAAGGTTTAAATCGTTTTCGCGTTATTGATTCCAATAAATTTGTTGTCGGTCGCGTCTGTGCCGTAACATCTGCCGTTGGTAATAATTATAGTAGTTGTGTTAAATGGCCCAAATATGTGACCAATATTCTGGAACATAAACGCGACAACATTATCGACGCGAATAGGGTAAGGTGTCGCCCTAAGGTCAATGTTGTTTTCGATTCATGTGACATTCCTGCCTTGTTGGACTCAGGATCAGTTAGATCATTTATGAGTCTTGCTGTTTTCAATAGCATTAACAATGTGCGTAATATTAAAAATATTAAAGAATCTAATCTCGTGTGTTCTTCTGCTACTAATTCCAAACTAGATGTTATATACGAAGTTTTGTGTAAAATTAAAATAGATCAGTTTACCTGGTGTTTCCCTGTTCTTGTTGCTGGTAACCTGGCGTGTCCATTTATACTAGGTTCCGATTTTTTTATTCATACTGGTCTCGTTTTGGATTTGTCTGCATCTTCTTTTCATTTTAAATTCCGCCCTAAATTTAAAATGTGTTTATCCAATACTCAAGTTTCATCCATTTCTTATGTTCAACCGGATCAATCGCCCGACTCTATTTCTTCTGACTGGCATGTTCTTGTACAACATCTTGATCCTTTGCAACGTGAACGTGCTGTGGAGTTGTTTAAGGCGTTTCCTAATGTGCTTACCACTCGTTTGGGGTTAACACATCTTATTGAGTATGACATCAAGTTGTCTAGCTGTACCCCTGTTAAATCCCACCCATATGTTTTGGCGCCGCCTAAGATGACCCTGTTGCGCGGTTTAATTGACAAGATGTTGGAGCAGGGCATCATTGAGCCGAGTAATTCTTCCTATGCCAGTCCGGCTTTTGTGGTCGCCAAAGAAGATAAAAAGCCTCGGATGGTAATCGATTACCGCAAGTTGAATAAGTTTGTCGATATTGAGGCTGTCCCCCTTCCTAACCTCCATTCCTGTTTTGATTGGTTTGGGAAGGCCAAATATTTCACCGTTTTAGATTTAAACTCTGCTTATCACCAAATCCCCCTTTCTAAAAATTCTAAACACGTTACCAGTTTTTGCACACCATGGATGCTGTATCAATTTACACGGATTCCCTTTGGTTTGGCCACTGGAGGCCAAGTGTTATCTAGGCTATTAGATAAAATTTTTCATGATGTGAAATTCAAGTATGTTTTTAATTTTTTGGATGACGTCCTAATATTCTCCGAGGATTTTGATACTCATCTGTCACATGTTCAAGATATTCTTAGTCGTCTTTCACGTGCTGGTTTAACTGTTAATCCTAGTAAGGTTAAGTTTGCCGTGTACGAGGTGGGTTTTCTTGGACACCTGATCTCTGCGGGAGGTATTCGTGTTGATCCCGATAGGACTCTTGCTATTCAAGGTTTTCCCGTTCCTAATAATGCTAAGGCTGTATCCAGGTTTATAGGCATGGTGAATTTTTTCCGCAAATTTATACCTCGTTTTTCTGATATAGCCGCCCCCCTCAACGCTCTCCGTGGAAAGAAAGCCAAGTTTAACTGGACGGAAGAGACTCAGAAGGCTTTTGTTGCATTAAAGGACGCTATTAGTCACCCTCCGGTGTTGAGAATACCTGATTTTGACCGGCCTTTCATTTTACAAACTGATGCGAGTTCCAACGCCTTGGGTGCTGTGTTATTGCAGGAGGTCGATGGTTCGAGACAGCCTATTGCCTATGCTTCGCGAAGTCTTACTCATCAGGAGAGAAAAGGTTCGGCGTACGAGCTTGAGTGCCTAGCCGTGGTCTATGGTATTGATAAATTTAGGCCTTATCTGGAGCACAGGGAATTTGAGCTAGAAACCGATAACCAAGCGCTATCCTGGTTGCTTGCTAGGCCAAGATCCTTGGGTAAGCTTGGGAGGTGGATTGCTAAGATAATGAGCATGAAGTTTAATGTTACCCACATTAAGGGCACGCAGAATGTTATTGCCGACACCTTGTCGCGCATGTTTGAAGAAGACGATGGGAGCGGAGAAGAAGAGAATGTGGAATGTTTTCCTATTTTAACCGATTTCCCGTTAGCCTTTTCCGATTTTTCGCAACACCAAGTTTCAGATCCCCTTTTGGCTAGTATCATTAAAAATTTGAAAGATGGTTCCGTCTCCGATAAGTATTTTTTGTCTAAAGGTGTTTTATGTGTCCACGCTTTCGGCCCCTTTCCGTCCCGTATTGTTTTACCCGCTACTCTTATTGATATGGTTTTCTCTTACTATCACGATTCATTGTTAGGTGGTCATTTAGGTTTCGTTAAGACACGCCGCAAAATCTCCCTTAATTTTTATTGGCCCTCTATGTCCCGCGATATCGAGCAGCGTGTCAGGTCTTGCGGTGTTTGTGCTACTAGTAAGCCAGCACGTAACACTAAGTTAGGTTTTCTTGCCTCATCTGTTCCCGTACGCCCCTTTCACATGTTTCATGTCGACCATGTAGGCCCTTTACCCCGTACCCGCGGTGGTAATCGTTATATTTTGGTGGTCGTTGATACTTTTTCTAAATTTACTTGGCTTTGTCCCGTGCGAGAAGCCACCGCTAGCACCACCATTAAGGCTCTCCGTGATTATATCTTTCAAAATTTTGGTTTTCCTGAAGTTATCATTACGGACAATGCTTCTTGTTTTACTTCCAATTTGTTTAGGAATTTCTTGTTTTCTGTGGGGGTTAAATTTTCTACCCTGTCCCCTTACCACCCACAGCCTTCCAATGCCGAACGCTTTAATCGTAATTTGAAAGCTGCTCTTATTGCGTACCATTCTCAGTCCCAAACTTCCTGGGATCTGTCTCTTAATTGGTTGCAATTGGCATTTAATACCTCTTTCCATGATTCCATCAAGGATTGTCCCTTTAATATTTTGTTCCGAATCCAACCTTCTTGTCCCTTGTCAAATTTATGGAAAATTAATGATTTACTGCCACGAAATCCTAAGTCTGTTATGGAAGTTTGGAATAGCGCCAAAAATAATCTTGTGAAGGCACGCGAGAAGTTTGCTGGTGTTTATAATAATGGAAGGAGGGAATGCCCTTTTAAAACTGGAGACTTAGTATGGTGTCAGAAGCACAACTTGAGTTCTGCCGTTAACAAGCAAGCCGCCAAGTTAATGACTCGTTGGGCTGGCCCATTCAAGGTGCTTAAGTTTCTGACTCCGGTCACCGTCGAATTAAGTCGTCCGAATGAAGAATGTTGTGCCAGAAAGGCACATGTGTCGCAACTGAAGAAAGCGTACGGTCCGTACCGACCCGAAAATAATCCTTTGGATATGGAAGGAGAAATTGTTTGCGACGAGGTTTGTGATGAGTCCTTGTTTTTCCCGATTGTGTCTTGCCCGAATTTACGAAATTTCGATGTACCCTGATTTGCCTTTGTTTTGTTTGTTTGGTTTTGTCAATTATTATTATTAGGGGTTTTACTCCTTTTCCTCGTGCACGATGGATTTTCTTTTACACTGTTTGGTGAATTTTACTCACGATGTTACTTTGCCGTTTTTGGGGTAGGTTTTGTTCTGCCTTTTCTGGGGTGTCATGGAGACGTCCATGTCCCCTTCTGTGTCGTCTGTTTGACGATTTCGTCGGGTTTCGGCCCATTGTTTTGGACATAGTGAGTCCGTTGTGGCCTTTTGGCCAATTTGTTTACTGTTAGTTATTTGTTTCGGGTTTTAGGTTAGTTGGTTCTGGTTTTGGTTGTGGTTAGTTAGTTTTGGGTGTGCGTGTGTTGGTGCTTTCTTCCCTTGGTTGGGCGGAAACCGCCAGCGCCGCCACTGTGGATCCTTGATGTCTTCTGGGGCTGTTCACCTCTTCCTTTCGTTAGGCGGGTGGTGAGGGGTTCCGGGGGATTATCTTGATCCCTTTTCCCTGCTTTGTTGTTTCGGTCACGTGAGGGTGATGACCTTAACTACACCCGTGGGGTTTTGTCGCGCTTGGAGGACGACGTTAAATACCTCCTAGTCTGGGGGGGAAGTTGTCGGTCGCGCGAAGGAGACGACCTTAACTACTCCTGTGGGGTTTTGTTGGGGGGTTGATGTGAGTCGTGCTCGGGGACGACTTAAAACTCCCCCTTTAGGTGTTCTGCTCTCGACATGGGCAAACTAAACCTGTGGTTCAGGTTTTGTTTGTCCTTGGCGGGGGGAGGCTGTAACCTCTGTAACTGGTTACATTGCTTATTTTGAATTTCGTACCGTGGTTTATGTCGTTATTTGCTTGACTGTACGCCTGTTCCATCTCTCGGTTGTTTTTGGTATTACGTGTGGCGATTTAGTAGTGGTAATTGTCTCTTATCTACCTGCTTTTGTTATCTCTCGTAAATCAGCTGTTTCAAGTAAAAACGTACTTTTTCCTTCTCTGTGTTAGACTGACCGTTACGATGATATGTTGAATTTGTCCGCCGTAAATAAAATAAAATTTTCAAGTGCTTTTTAAAATGTCGTGATTTGTTTTTTTGGAAGCATTTTTCTAAAATGCAGCGCTGTAAAGTATTGCGGATCTGTTTGGCAGTTTTTTTTTATTTTTTTTAAATAATGTTCTCTACGTTTAAAAGGCTATTTTCAACTTGTTTTGTTCCGCTTTAATCAGTGCCCAGACACGTATTTTCAATTTTCACCAGCGACATAAAAGGGTGTACGAGTGTTGAAGAATGTTTTTTTATAAATTCTACCATGTATATTTATATATATATATATTCTACTCAAACCTTGACTGAAAATCAAACTACGTTAAGTATCTATTATTTTGTTATGCTGATCTCATCTGGTATGTAAATTTTTTTAAATTTTTTCAATCAACCATCAATTTACCAATGTTCTACGATTGTTCTCACTACTATGCATTGGCTGCATGTTTGGGCAAACTTTTCTGATTTTTATTTTCACTGTACTGTGGACCAGCACCTGATTTTCACCAGTTTTTTTTAATATCTTTTTTTCTTTAAAAGATAAATATATATTGTTGTTTTGTTATTTTGAATGAACTTTTATATATATTTAAAGCTTATAAATTTTATTAATAAAACAAAACACTTTTTGGATTTGGACTTATAATATTAATAAAAACAAATAATTAAATAAAAACGTATTTCATTATGATTACTATTGTTATTTGATAGCAGACTATATCTATTCTTATAATGCCTGCATATTAGATTGTAAAAAAATGTTCTAAGCATATTTTTTTCTATTTTTTTTATTTGGATCCAAATTAACATTAAATTCAAATTTGCTGTAAAATTTTTTGATCATATTAATTCTGATTTAATACTATATTGTTTTTTTTTAAAATAGAGTCATTCTTAAATTGCTATAATTATTATATACCATATAATTGCTGTTTGGTAGTTATTTTATTTAATAAGAATCTATTTTCATTAAATTTTGTTAATTTCATTTTATTTTTTTTATTGTCTTGCTACAACCATACCCAGTACGTTTCCTCTTTTGTATCTCTTCCCTGATATCCTGGGAAAGATTACAAATATTCTTTTAAAAACCCACTAAAATCTTACATCGACGTATTAATGAGTGGGCAAAATATTTATTTATGAAGGCTTGTAACGTTAAATATTTTATTTATTTTATTTTAACTGTTTCATGTTTTGGCCTAGTATATATCAAACATAAATTTTCTTAATTTTTAGAAACTTATTTTTGTTCTTTATATTTCTAAAATATTCGTACAGAATATTTTTGTTTTATTAGTATATGTTTAATTAGTAGCCTATTAATGATACTTTTATTTTTTATTTGTATTTTGAATTTATTTTAATTAATTTTATTAGTGTTTTATTAGTGTTTATTGAATTAATTTTATTAGTGTTATATTAGTTTTATTGTGTTTTGAATTTATTAGACTTGGAATTTTTTTATTATTTATTTAACGTCGCATCAACTGCAAGGTCATTAGCGACGACGTTGGGCTCTAACAGTGCGTAATGAGGATGAAATTATTTTTTGTAACGTATGAAAATATGCCGTGCCTGAGTGGGATTCGAACCCAGACAGCATGATGAGAGGCGAGCACATTACCAACTACGCCAATGCGGCCGGCTTTGAATTCGTTAGTAGTATTAATAAGTTTATTGTTTTTAGTTTTTGTTTTATTGACCATTTTTGCATTCGTATTTTTTATTTTATTTTTTTTACTTTCTCTTGCTCTGTATGAATATATACGGAGGGAAAATATTGTTTTCATGTCGATTTTTCAAAATCGAGTTTTCACCGGAAATACACGTTTTCAAGCCCCCTGAATCCAAAAAATATTTTTTTAATGGTTAGTCTAAGTGAACAAAATATCTCGAGTACGGAGTATTGTACAAAGTTAAAACCAGAAATTAATTTAGGTACCACAATAGTTCGTGACACGAGAATTTTCATCAAAATCGGTTAACCGAAGTATTAGTTTGCGTAAGATTTTTTCACGTTTTTAAATTTTCTCAAAAAACGGCTCCTAAAATTTTTTATACTATAAAATCGCCTCATTTACTGAATTTGTTTTATGTTCTACTAGATAGGGTATTTGCCAGTCTGCTGAAATTCTTGAAGGCTGTGGTCGTGATAAAAATTTGTTTTTCTTTTTAAGATTGCGGTTTTAATATGCATTTTACAGCAAAAGTATTCTGCGGTTTCAAGCTCCGTGTAGTTGCGGGCCGAAAGGTACGGGTGAGGTATAATGAATGAGTGACGCATGCTGGAAGAACGATTGTTGTATTACTCTGATACAAAACATTCTTTTTCAATTTTTCCGTATTTAACCTATTTGTGTGTATTTATTACATTTATTTATGTATTTACATATTTTGATATAAATTGGTAAGTTAAATATATTATGAATCCGATCAAGTTAATAACCCGGTAGGTATATGTTAAATTAATGCGCCGGATGATAAGAATATGTTTTTAGTCTAGTTAGTACACGCCACCACTACAAATGCATCAGCTGTGAAACACTACTAACTCATTCATTCTCCCACTACTATAACAACGCACTGCATCCATCCAACTACACGGAGCTGGGACTCAAGCAATATATAAAATTTAAGTTTTAGGTTTTAGCGTAGTGGTTGCGCGCTAGTCTACCACGCGGAGATCTCGGGTTCGATTCCCTGCCAGGGTCTGGAAATTTTTCTCTAAATTAAAACCCATCGTTAAAATTCCACCGTAGTCGCTAATGACCAAAGCTGTTGATGCGACTTTAAATAAAATAAATAAAAGTTTTAGAAAATTTAAAGAACTAAAACTTTTTTTCTTATTTATTTAAAATCGCATCAACTGCTTGGTACTAGCGGCTATGTTGGATTATGTGGCTTTAGCTGGGGGATTTGACTTGTGAAAATTTTCAGACCCTGGCCGGGAGTCGAACCCGGCACCTCCGCGTGGTAGACTAACGCGCTAACCACTACGCTACTTAGGCGGCCAACTGCAACTTTTATTCAAGCATTTTTTTCTACAAAGCTTAATTTAGTTTCAATTAGTGATTTTCTGTATTTTACTCACCAAAATCGGTTAAACTTTTTTTTCTGCAAAGCTTAATTTAGTGTCAATTAGTGATTTTCTGTATTTTGCTCACCAAAATCGGTAAAGCATTTTATTCTGCAAATCTTAATTTAGTGTCAATTAGTGATTTTCTGTATTTTGGTCACCAAAATCGGTAAAGCATTTTATTCTACAAAGCTTAATTAAGTGTCAATTAGTGATTTTCTGCATTTTGCATCACCAAAATCGGTAAAAATTATTTGCTTAAGTTAATGTTTCAGGCATAGTATTCAATTTACGACAAAAGTGTTTATAAGTAATCTAAATTATCGGAAATCAAAAATCTACAACTTTCATTTCAATAACTTTATTCTACGGGTCCTAGTTCAGTGTCATTCAGTGATTTTCCGGTTTTTTGAAGTTGGCACTACATAGGTTGATTTTCATAGGCTTACCTATCAGTTATAAATTGCTATCAGCCATGAGACAGGAAAGGAATTTTTACAAACCTACATTCTCTGTAACTTAAGTTTCTTTTAAATTAAAATGAATGTGCAGGACAAAACTGATCACATTGTGTAATGTTACAATAAAATGAAAATCAAAAAGATTGGATAGAATCCATTTTTCACTGTACTATTCAATAAATACATGGAAGAAATATTATTATTGTACAACTCAATTTAACAAAATTATTATCATTATTATTATACATGTTGTTAGACCCTTATGGATCACGTGAAGCTTCTACGGTTCTTCATGACATCTGCATCTTCTCACTCATGGCTCTCTTCCTCTCCTCTGTCCACGTTGTGGCGGTCTTCTTGGCTCTGATCTCTGGCTGCACTTCCCACTCGTCTATTCTTTTTCTATACGTATTGCGGTCTGTCGCGTCTTTAGAAGTGAGTTGAGCATTGTCAAGGTCTCTTCTTACTTGTTCGGCCCATGTCATGCCTTTAAAATTTTCTGTAGCAATAAGAATCTGGTGGGTAAGTCTGTGTTCAGGAAGTCATTGTATGTGTCAACAGAATTTAAGTCGTCTTTTTCTAATGTCTGCTGAAATGTTTGAAATTTTCTCTGTGGTTCTGTTGGTTTGTAGCCGGTATCCATCGTCAGTTAAAAAAATTACCAGTTTAACAAAATATAATAATTTTCTCTTCTTGTTTTAAACAGGTATGGATATCAGTTTTATTATTTAGTGCAGTTAAAGCTGGTTATCCATATGGTTATGGACCAGCACCATATTTATACGCTGCCCCAGCACCAGTCATTAAAGCATACGCACCAGTTCCTGCGCCAGCACCGAAACCTGTACCAGTAGCTACATCATATGCAACAGTAACAACAACAAGTGTTAAGATAGCACATCCTCCACCACCTCCTCCTAAAGCACCACCACCACCACCACCACCACCGCCACCAGTCCATTATGTACCAGCACCTCCAGCACATTATGTACCCGTGGCTCCACCACGTTATATACCAGCTCCACCACCTGCTCCTTTACCGCAGTACCCTGTTTACAAATATGCATTACCTGCTTTACCTCCACCTCCTCCTCCACCACCTCCACCACCACCACCAGCACCAAAACCAGTGGTTCCAGCACCAACTCCATCACCACATTTACCTCCATTATTTTATTACCCTCCTGCCCCATCTGGACCACCAACTCCAACCGTTTTAAAATACGCAGCTGCATCACCAGCCATTGCACCGGTTATTAGGTACGCTGGTTATCCAGCACCATCACCATCAACACCAGCTCCACCTCCAGAACCAGAAGAATTGGAAGAACCAGAACCAACACCGGCACCTCCACCAGCCCCAGGACCATCTCCTCGTCCAGCTCCTTTTTACGGTTACTATCCATCACCTGCATTTTCTTACATTAAACCAGCTCTACCTCCAGCACCTTTACCAGCCTACCCATTATTTAAACCATAATTACTTCAATAATCTATTTTTTATTAGAAGGTAAATAATTTTTTTTATTTTTGATTATTTATAATTATTTTTCATATAACATTTTTAATCCATAATCTCTCGTATAGAAATAAATCCAACATATAATTTAGATTTAACACATGAAAAAATTACAACCTAGTGGTGTAGTTAACAAATTAAAACATTATACTTGTTCTTTATTACTTACAATCAGATTATTATTTTTTAGAAATTACAAAAATACGCAAAAAACTTCAATTTAAAAAAGAAAAAAAGACAATTAATAAATAATACATGATACTAAAATATATGTACACCAAACTTTCCTGAAGATAATTAGAAATGCTCATTCAATTGTTTACAACATTCACACTCAAACTCGCCAATCATCTACACAATACCTCCACCTTCTTCTCATAATCAAGGATTAGGCTTCCACCTGTTCCGACTTACAACAGCAAAAAACTACCGAATTATTGACATCATTTGCATGGCCTACTAACATCTCTCCTCCCTACTGATCTGTATTGCAAAACACTGACGGGGGTCCTTCCCTCGGGTATTATCTCTACGTGCTCCTCCATCGGTTTCGATATTCTGCAATCTTCCCATTGAGGTTGTAAACATCCAGTTCCGTTCTTATGTCCTCATTTCTCAGTTGGTCCCTACGACTGCAACCCTTTGTTCTTCCCAGGAATCTCATCTCTGCCGCCTCTACTCTACTCTCCTTTGGTCTGGTACTAATCCACGACTCACTTCCACAGAGTAGGACTGGGGCAGCCATCATCTTGTAAAACTTTATCTGGGTTTCTGTTCTTGTTTTCCTGCCTAGGATTCTGCCAATATTGCCGCACACTGCTTGGAATTAGCCAACTTTCTTCTCTATGTCCAAATCTTGATCAAACTCAATGTCACAACCTAAATAATTGCATCGTGATACTTGTTCAAGCGCTACATCATCCACCTCAATTTTAGAACTGGTAGGATATTTACCAGTGTTATTAGTGTGGATATTAACTAGTGTCTTTTATACCTCTACCTCTTTTCTTAAATACTTTAGTCATATAATTCAATGGGATGGGGAGCCTGTCAATGGGATAAAAAACAGAGCTATATTTTGTAGCTCTGGAACTAGCAGATCGAGAGCAAATAATTTAACACTCCACCTGCCTGTTACGGGTAACAAAGTTTATTCTTCTTCTTGTAGTTGCATTCTTCTAACGAAGATTAGCAATCACCATGGCTATCTGCACCTTGGAGACGGCTGCTCTAAATAGTTCACTTGTACTACTCCCATACCACTCTCTGAGGTTCTTGATCCAAGACGTCTTCCTACGGCCGGGTTGTCTCCTTCCCTCGATTTTTCCTTGCATCACCAGTTGGAGGATTCTATACTTCTCATTCCTCATCACATGAGCAAAGTATTGTAATTTGTGGACCTTAATCTTGTGTAAGATCTCCGTCGGTTTACCAATTCGTTCCAACACTTCCGTATTTCTTACTCTTTCTCTCCATGAGATCCTCAATATCCGTCTATATACCCATAATTCGAAGGCTTCCAGCTTGTTACTCAGGACCTTTGTCAACGTCCATCCCTCCAAACCATAAAGGAGAACAGAGAACACATAACACTGCACCATAAGTAAATAAAGCCATAAAGTTTATTAGTGACTGCAAAAATACACAATACATTTTTTTAACAAAAACTATTGATACATATTACAGATAAAACAGAAAAGAATATTTTTGAGTTCATGGACACACTGAAGTTTAGACCATTATTATAGTTTCTCAAAATTTAACAAAACATTAAAATAAAAAATATATCCTGGGGGTATTAGAGTGAATTAAAGTAATTAATTAAAAAAAACTTAACTTGTTAAAAGAAGTTAGTTCATTTAGGCACTTGTGCTATCATTAGGAATTTTCAAGTTAGATCTTAGAATTTGTAAATTATAGAATTCCATCAGCAGAATGTCTTTGCGAAAGATTACAATTTTATAGAAGTAACATTTTGGATGGTCAGTTTAAGATAAAAGATGACTTAGTGTTAAAGGTTAGTATGCATCTCCTTATGAGACTTGACTTCATGCTTTCTTGTGCCGGTTGTTTTTAATGTGTCGTGATTCATATAATCTTTTTTTTTATTTAACGTCGCATCAACTACAACGGTCATTAGCGATGACGTTGGGGTGTAACTGCGAAGGATGGAATGATTTTTTGTAATGTATGAAAAGATGTCGTGCCTGAGTGGGGTTTGAACCCACGCGACCGCATGATGAGAGGGGAGCACGTTACCAACTACACCAATGCGGCCGGCTCATGTAATCTTGTTGGTGTACTATTCAATCATTCAGTGTCCCGAAGTTTTCTTAAATTTTATTTTGAGCATTTTGTTAAGATCTCTGTGAGATGTGGTGTAAATCTGTTGTGTAAGCATGTGGCTCATTTGGCAAACTCATCTGCTCATTTTTAATTTTTAAGTTACTTGAAATTTAAACTTAAATAATGTAAAATTTATATTTATAATGACTAGAAACATTTTTTCGCACCTATTGAAACTAAACCTGGGCTACATAGAATAAAAACATTGAGGTGACTCAACTTAGACCAAATTTGTAAGGGTTATAATTACGATAGGGTGGTCTCATATTATCAAAAATTATTCAAGAAAAAAGCAGTCTAGGTAGGAAGAATTAGTTCAATTTGACAGAATTCCGGTTTTGACCAGAATTGGCCCAAAACCAGAAATTTAAGTCAAAATTTAAAAACATAAGTAAAATTATTTGATTCATCTTAAAGAGTAAATACAGAAATCATCTTATTGTCTCTTATCATCTTATCTGGTTTTTGCCATAGGTCAAAGGAAAGCCTTTTTAAAAATTGCCACTAACCATGAGACTCATAAAAAAGATTTTTCTTAATTCACTTTACATGCAAAGTGATTTTTACATCAGGAGGGAAGAGTTTCACTCCTAGATATTTTAAGTACAACTCCAATGATCCGTTAATTTATAATTGAACAGGTACATAACAAAATATAGTTTTAACATAAAATAATTTATATTTTATTTTATTTTACAGACACAATTCATATCAAGAAGCAATATTAAATATTTAACCAACTTTTACCAACTAATATCAGCAGCAATAAAACTACTGAGTTCAATCTAAAAAATAAATAAAAATAAACCTACATATTAACAGAAGAATTCCTAAATTATCGTATGAACACCAAACGTATTATGTACCATGTACTTGTACTAGAAATAAATTAATCAAGATAAACAGATTTGTAAATTATAAAAAATTAAATTCATATAAAATGTAATTATTTATTTTTGTAAATAAAGTTTTTATATAAAACATAATAATTTTGTTTTTTTTCATAAGTCACACTGAAATTATTGCAAGTAACTAAATAAAAACTTCAAATGGCTACTTCTGCGGCCTAGTGATTAATGTGCTATGCTGCAAAGTAGAAGTCTTGGATTCGATTCCCAGCAAGGGTCTGAAAAATTATTACAAGCTCAAACTCATTGTTCCTTAACCCAAAATGGTATCTAATAAACAAGATGTTGATGCGACATGAAATAAACTAAAATAAAGAAAATTAAAATCTAAATTCGGTTAAATTTGGTAAGCAACAAGAAATCTTAGCCTAATTTTTTTTACAAATATATTTTTCATTTTGTACAATAGATTAAGAACAATGAAGGGGTCGGCAGAAGAAAAAGCTATCCCACAAAATTTCCAGCATGATTTTTCTTAAATATTTTGTAAAAATAAAAAGTACAACATGTTTTAAACAGGATACTATATTTACTATCTTAAGAACCTAGATTTACAGAAACTAACAAATGTTTAACAAAAATTCATAAACATGATTTGTAGATTTCAGTAAACTTTTAAAATGATATTGCTTAAAATTATGTTGAAGCGGGTTAGGACTGTTTTCTCCCGACCCCTTCAATTATGACTTTCTCTTGCCCTATACAAAATATAAGGAAGGAAAGTATTATTTTCGTGTCGACTTTACAAAATTGAGTTTTCACTGGAAATATACGTTTTCAGGGCCCTTGAACCCGAATCGAACACGATTTTACAGATTGGTCTGTGTGAGTGAACGAAATATCTCAAAAATGGAATATTGTGTCAAGTTGAAAATTTAGTTACGTACAATAAGGGGACCCTACCTCAATATTTTCATCAAAATAGGTCAATTGGAAGGCTTCTCGCAATTTTCTGAAAAATGGCTTCAATGATTTTCTTTAATATTGGCTCTTCTATAATATTTTTTGTGCTCTATAAGACAGGGTAAGCGCTATATCTTCTAAAAAATTTTGGTGGCACAGACAGTGCTCTTGTAGTAAAAAATGTTTTCATTGCAATCTTTCTATAAAAAAATACGAAATTGCGGAAAAATTTTGCAAATTTCAAACTGCAAATTATTAGGGCTAATGTTACTCACAATTATATTGTAAAACATGGTTTTATTCATGAAAATTATAATCTACAGATTATGTACATAAAATTTTATGATAAACTTAAATTTTTTCATGTTACAGCCAAAAATATAAAGTAACCTACAACTTTTTATGCGCAAAACTGTTTCACCCACTGTAGCTAGCAAAAAACGCAACAGATTTTTATTTTGTTATAAAAAAATAACCGTACATGTTGTATAAAATGCCTGTAATTTTTCAACAATTTTTTATCAGTAATGGCCTTAGATAAATAAATTTATTTGGGAGCGTGTTTTGACATTCGAACGTTCACTATACAACGAAAAACACGCTATGTCAGAAGGGTTAAGCAGAATATAGATATTCACCTTATTTTATCAAATATTCTATGTAGGATTATCAACAGCTGCATTATTTAAAATTTGAAATATATATTTCTAATAAATCTTTATAATTCATCCTGCAGTTTGAAATTATTTCTATTTCATATAATGAATTTATATAATTATTTCACCAACCTTCTTTTTAAACTGCGTCACCTTTATTTTTATTCTTACTTACACGTGTTTCGGTGGATCCACCATCATCAGAGTAAGTAAAAAAATTGAAACTAAAAAAATTTTTATCTCACTTATTTAAAATTTACAGAAGTCGTTTTCTGTAAATTTTAAATAAGTGAGATAAAATTTTTTTAGTTTCAATTTTTTTATTTACTCTGATGATGGTGGATCCACCGAAACACGTGTAAGTAAGAATAAAAATACAGGTGACGCAGTTTAAAAAGAAGTTTGGTGAAATTATTATATAAATTCATTATATGAAATAGAAATATATTTCTAAAGCACCAGAATATGGTAACAGTGAACACTTACCAATGTTAAGAGCGTTTTCATGTATCTTGTAGTACAAATCTTCAGTAAATTAAAATTTAAAATATTTTTTACATCAACATTTAAAACTTCCTACTCCCTACCATGGCAGATAAGGAATCTTTTAAATTTTGATTAACTGAAGATCCGTACAAGATAAACGAAAATGCTCTAAACATTGGTAAGTGTTTACTGATACTGTATTCTAATGGTTTAGAAATATATATTTCAAACTATTCACCTTAATATAATTTTTGAAAGGACCTAACTTATTGACTTTTTTGATCAGGTAACAGTCATTTATACTATTTTTTGGCATTGATGAGCTCTGAACATATGCATTGCCCCGTACCCACTTCATAGCTACCCAATGACTTGCCAGTAACATTGCCAATATTGCTCTCAAAGCTCTGTTATATATTTCATCAGCCATTTTTTTGGTCTTTCAATAATAATTATAATCTACGAACATACAATCAGCTGATTATATTATAAAGTATTGGATGTTAATGCGCTCTATAATTGATGTGTTCAGTACGAGATGCAAGATACGATTGAACTACTGTGGCTCATAAATACGCATGTGCGCTTAATGTTTGTCCGGCTGATAAATTTGTACAATCTGACAATGCTGGGAAACATTCTCATTGGTCTTAAACATGTGGAACAGCAGAGTACATTAACGGTGAAAAGCATTGTAGTGAGTACTTGGTAGTTTTTTATCATAATAAATAACCAGTTTTTATTTGAGGGAATAATTTTTTAAAACAAGTTTTTAATCCTGCAAACTTGTTTTCCGTAGGCCTAAAATTATTGGACTTGCAACAACTATTTTGAATTTTAATTACATTTTTCTTCTAAGTTTTCTATTGAATTTATTTAATTACATCACTTTTATCAAAATTAAATTCTCTACAAAATTTCAAGTTTTTTCATTACTTATTGACAATTTTTTTTATCCTTGATGTGAGTACATTGCAATCTGTTCAATTCAGAACAATAAGCAACCCCATGACCCAGTGAGATGAGGATGATATGTACCACGTGTAAATGAGGTGTAGTCTTGTACAAACTCAGGCCGACCATTCCTGAGAGAGTATGGTTAATTGAACCCCAACCATCAAAGTACACCAGTAACCACTGTATAGCATTGAAATCTGTATAAAAGTAACTACCTTTACTAGGATTTGAACCAGGAACTTTCGTCTCTGAAAATCAGCTGTTAAACAGCTGATTTTGGTGATGAATTTACCTCTAGACCGACCCTGTGGGTCATTGACAATAATTTAGCAAATAAATTTATGCCTAACCTAAAAAAGTGAGTTTTCTAACCCAATTTATGTGTTTTATACCAATTTTCTCAAAAACTACTAAAATTACAGTCCTAAGACCCATTTTTTTCAATTTCTCAGTTTAAAAACCATCAAATTAACTCTTAAATTTGGGTCCCTGGAATTTTAGTATTGCATAATTTCACCATGGAGAAAAAATTAGAGAGAAATCCTTCGCTAGGCATAATTCGAAAATAAGGCGTTTCTGGACCTATTTTTATATCAAGTTTTTTCCTTAGTTTTAGCTCTAGGATCAGTAGTCTAAGTATTACTATTTCCTCCTGAATCACCCTATGGGGGTTCAGGATAGGATTTTGTGAGAATCTGAAACTATATAGTTTTTTTTAAATGAGAAATGAATACAAAGTTTTATAATTTTTAAACTTTTAATTCTTTAATATTTAAAACAAAACAATTATAACTAAGTCATACAATCTACACCTATTTTTATTTTTAATGATTTTATTTTTTACGTGATTGAAGTATCGAATCTAGTTGAGATTTCAGGTCAACTAATTCATAATCAGGTACGAATCTAATTTCTTCATGTTCATCAGTATGTGGATGAAGAGAGACAGTCAACCCTTGTGGTAATGTTGATTGAATTAAATCCATTAAAATTATAGCTGTTGTTGAAGGTAAATCTACAATCTGAAAATAAAAAAAATTTTTAATGTTTTAATATCTCATTACGTAGAAATAATCAGTTGCAATTACATCTTATGAGATAATTAGACTTTGGGGGCAAGTCACAAACTGGTATAAAAGGAGCAAATACAAACTACAAATCTGAATCGAAGATTAACTCAATGCAATGGAAACTTCCATCTGCAAAAGAAGACGAAATTTATGACTGGACTGTCGCTGTAGGGTACAGGCCACACAGGGTACAGGTTTTTGGAATTCTAAAGAAAAGCTCCAGGTTCACTATTACAGATAGTAACCTAGTTTTTTTTACGCCATTGACAGTTGCGAGTGGGAATTAAAACCAGTAAATTAAGCTTCACATCTCCTTTCATATTGAAACACATTTATAATTAATTCATCCTAAGATGAGAGTAATATGTTTGGCTTTAGAACATGAGAAGCGGTTCACATAGAACTATGTTCCATAACAATCTATTTGTAGAACTTGTGCATTTTGCTGCGAGCTGCGGAACAGACATGAGCACTAGCAGCTGAACGTTCCATTTCTCGTCTTTCCCATAACGTACAGTCACGTATGCATACGTAATCAATCCTGGTCAACACAGAGCTATGTTTCATGACAATCTATCTGTATAACTCGTGCATTTTGCTGAGAGCCGCGGAACAGACATGTGCACTAGCAGCCGAACGTTCCGTTCCTCATCTTTCCCATGACGTACAGTCACGTATGCATACGTAATCAATCCTGTGTTTAATCACACACAACATCATTATTTATTGTTTTCAATAAATAACCCTTGATTGTTTTTAAAGTTGAATGACTGATACCCATTATACCATTTTAGTAATAGCGTCTGGTTTTTTTAAACTATATTTTTAGTTACTCGTGATGGCTTACTAAAGCATATTGCATGTATACTTAGTGCACAATTTGAAACTGTAATTGGTTTTAACGTTAGTAATACTTTTCTTTGGATGTGATATTTTCATCGAATAACGTTTTTATTTATTTATTTATATTAATATTTGCAAAATAATACGTACAATAGTCACTATAAATGTGTATAATTATTACAATATTACGTTATACTTCGGTTCCATAATACAAAAATGTAACTAATATAGAATAAGAATTGTAAAAAAAGTATATAAATTCCGCGTAACGAACAAATCCAAGTAATGCATGAGGTCTGGTTTAGCACGAGCCATACTGTACTGCATGTAGCGGTGCGACTCACAATATCTGTTTCACAGCTCTCAGCAAAATGTATTAGCTTTACCACATATTTTATATACATTTTATATCAATTAAACACTGTGAATAAATTCCACATGAGAACTGGCATGCTGCCAGCCAATCGATTACATAATCAGTGAATGATCAATGATGTGAGTGATCACAGTCACTGATTGAAACAGTCATTCACATGAACGGCTTACTCATAACATTCAAAAAACACTGTACAGATCTACTATAACAGTTGCACGATAAATTGTTAATAACTTTTTGGTAAATTGTTTTTATTAACACGTTCAGCACGGATGCCGCCTTAAGGCGGCAAATCGAGGTTCATTCCAGAGACTGATGCCGCCTTAAGGCGGCATTTACAATACCACATTTCTATAGCTTTTTTTTAAATCGCCGGTGTACTGGCAGTGTTAGTAAAGGTTGTTCAGGGGTTCAGATCTATTCTACGAGCGCCACTGTGAAGACCGTCTTTCGTTACCAACTGCCGGAAATTTTTGACAAATTTTTAAATTGTAGTCTATTCGACCGTCCTAATGCCATGTAATTTTATTGTTTTATTTAATTATATCAATTATTCTACGAATTTCTTCATTCCCAGTGACTTCTTTTTACAAATAAAAGATAAAAATAGTTTAATTATTACTCAAAAGAAATTTCTGTTACTTTCTGAACTTGCGATTTCTATGCACTGTGTTTCCTTTGCAGGCCTACTGTACTTTATATAATATACTGTACTATTATAATTACGGTCATAAAATAATTTTGTACAGATAAAAGTACTTTTATTACTAATTTTCGATATTGCCATGGTCTCACTAAAAATTATTAATTAATTTATTGTAAACATGTAAATATATTTCTTTTTATTCTGGGATATTTAAAATTTTTTTACATAGATTATAATATTTACATTTTAAAAATTTTAATTTTAATTTTACATATTAAATTTTGTGAATTAAATATTTTTTATTATGAAAATAATTATTGTATTTTTTTATTTTACACATAAAAATAATTTTTAATTATTTAGTAACTTATAAGTATACATTTTTCTAATAATTAAAAAGTTAATTTCAAATATAAATTTCGTAGAAACAACAAACGCGTATAATACCGTACTATATTGAGCCGGTGAGTAGATGAGCAAATAAATAAGATCGTTTCCATGGCCTGATGCCGCCTTGAGGCGGCATGGTACATTTTCACTGTAATGGCGGGTCGGCGCAGCGAAGCACCTGTGAATCTAGCCGCCGTGCTGAACGTGTTAAAATACAAACAAATTTTCTCTTACTTGTACATTTCTTTCATAAAGTGTTAAATTATATTCTGCCTCAACGACACCGCTTCCAGGTTTAAATCGATTTACTTTGGTTGTAGTTGCTGGTGTCGCCCAACTAAAACAGAAAAAATCTGGTGTAAAACACTCACACGACTTTCTCTTGCCAATGCAAATAAGGAACAATATAACCTAACATTGCTAACTATTATGATATTTCTCTTTCCACAATTTGAAATATAAAGAAGGAAGTTAAAGACAGTGAAGAAGATCAACAGTTTTTTGACACCTGGTAAAAAAAGGAAATGGTTATGAAAGTGATATCGTCAAGTGAAAAGTTATTACTAGTTTTGAATGAAAAGCAAAATTTTAGTTGGAAACTTTGTACATTAGGAAAAATTTTAAAGGAAATGAGGTTTAAGTGGAAAAAGTGTCAGTCACAACCAAGTATATTAATTGAAAGGCAACATATGGTTAACAAACAGTGCAATTGCACGTTAGTAAAATCTAGTGTCTCACTGTTATAGTTGGCAGCACTGTCAGACTTCTTTTCCCTTCCTCACAGCCAATCCTTGCGCAAAAGGCATTCTCGTGACTCACTATCTATACACGAGTGATTTTTTGTCATTACGGAAAAACAAAAGACACAAAGATGATAACTAGAATGTGACATTATGCTATAAAATGTCATGTTTGTTCTTTCACTTTGATAAATAACCTCTAAAAATAAACAGCCAAGAAAAATTTTACTTTGTATAAACACCTTGACTGCCCATAACGGGCAGGTGGAGCGTTAAATTAATTGCACTCGATCTGTTGGTTCCAGGGCTACAAAAAATAGTTCTGTTTCTTATCGTACAGTCACCTAATTATGACTGAACTATTTAAGAACAGAAGAGGTAGAGGTGTAAGAGACACTAGTCAGAGGTATCTCCTCTGAGAGTAATGAATTTCACTATACACCCAGACCCTGTGGTGAATGAAGTGAAGGTGTCATTCGTGGGGTGGAAAGTGGGTGCTTTTCGGAGGGCCTGGCATGCTGATAAGCATACTCTTTCAAATCAGTGAGGAAGGCAATAGCTAACCACCTCACTCCTCGTTTTTATTTAGTAAAACTTCTAGAAGTTCAAACCAGCCTTTCGGCTGTTGACCTAAACAACACAAACACCTTGGCATTAAAAGGTTATTTAAGGTCTCGATGTTTAACAGGTTGACGCCCACGGCCATTTTGCCGATTTTGTCAAAAAAGTTTTCAAGTGTTTTATATATGATTTCTTTTGCTTTTTATTATTTTAGCCCTTAAATAATGTTTTTTGGCTTAGATACACTTTTAGCGCCATTTTATAAGTGAGAGACTAATTTGGTACTCATGAGTAAAAATAACAAATGTCAGTTTTATCGTGAGAGACTAATTCGTCTCTCACTGAAAACATCATTATTTTCATTGGCATAATAATTATTTTATACTGAATAAAAAGTCTCTGTTACTTTTTCATTTATATTTCATTAAGTATTAGCATTGAGCATGCCTATTTTGTTTTTTTTTGTAGGTATAAGTTCTACAAATAAAAATATTTTTCCAGTTTTTTCATTCAGTTTTATTTACTAAAAAAAAGACATTTTACTGATGATATAAAATAATTATATGATAGATATAGTTGTTACAAATACATTGATACTAATATAAAAAAATTGATTTTTTTTGAAAAACGCAATAACTAAAATTAAATATAAATTTTCACAATAAAATAGTTTTTTGATATGATAGTTCATTTTTTCTTTGCAACATGAGTCTGAAAAAAGCATTCCAAGCAGTATGATGCATTGCATGCTTTACATTGTAAAGATGGCCTGGGACATTTTTTCTGGGCCATTTTCCGTCCCACTTCTTCAGCTAATTTCTGGTAACAGATAGTGCATCTGTTCCTCTTGAATTGAACTAAAACATGTTCTTCTGCTGGAGGAAGCGGAACGGTTGGTTTATGCAGCATCACTTTCATTACACTTGTTTTGAAGTCAGTAATTTTCATTTTGTTTCCCGTAACTGTTTGGTAAAGTGATAAGGCATTTGTCGATGATGTTGATAGAATTAAATCAAGCCCTACCTTTCTGTACCACTTAATAGTACGTCTAAGAGCATTGGAATACGATGCCATTTGATCACTTCTATCAATGAAAGATTTACCTACATTGTAGTCGATCACAACATTTGGTTTTTCAACTGGTCCACCTCGTTGTTGAATAAGAGACATTGTATCATCATGTTTTGTTGTAATCATTAATAAGTCACGCTTGTCTTTCCATTTTAAGACAACGACATTTGTATCACTTTGTAAAGAATAAACTTCTTTTTTCAATTTTTTGTCTATGACAGCTTTAGGATTGCCCTTACGATTAGCACGAAGGGTTCCTACAAGGTATGTGTTTCTATCAAGTAACTGTTCAGCCAATGGCACGCTTGAGTACCAATTATCAACAAATAAACACCTACCCTCGTCTAAATAAGGTTCCATCAACTCCAGTACCACTTTAGTAGAAACTGCTGACTCTTTTTTTTTTCCTTTCCAGCATATACTTTGTATTGCAATGTATAGAAATCTTTGGAACATAATTTAAATATTTTTATTCCATATCGGTGGCGTTTATTTTTAATGAATTGGCGAAATATAAGACGCCCTAGATATGGCACCACAGATTCGTCAATGCAAATGTTCTGTTCTGGAATATACCAACTCTGGAATCTGTCGACCATAAGATCAACAAAATGTTGAATTTTATACAGTCTGTCACTGAGATTAGCAGTTTCATTGTTACAAAAATGAAACATAGATAACAACTTTTCAAAACGATTACGCGACATGACAGATGAAACGTAACACTTAAACTCATCATTCCTCCAGTAATGACGGATTGAAGGCATTTCAACCAATCCCATGTACAAAGTAATACCAAGAAAATATTTCATTTCATTGGAGTCAGTATCGATCCAATTTTTTAGTAAAAAGCGATGTAAACCCTTGGCATTTTGTTGAGCAGCGTATTGATTGGTTTCGGTGACTAAATAATGAATTATTTCATTATCAACAAATAATTGATAAAAATCAATGGGATTTCCTTCTACTAAAAATTCGAATAGATCAGGATTTACTCCAAATACTTCATCATTTGGATTGAAATTAATATTTTTTATGTTATCAATATTTACTGTACCCCAGGGTTGTTGCATGTTTTGTCTTGCATCTGCAGGCTGGCCCTGATCATTTGAAATATTAGAAAAAATCGATACATTTTCCGAGCTAACTGATTCGGATATTTCATCGGGAATAAAAAGTGGGTCTTTATCAGAATCATAATTATTGTCAAAGTCATACCGTGGTGTTTTTGATGGAGTTGCATTATTACTACTTGTATAGCTGCTACTATCGGAACCTGGATCATTTAGCCAATTGAGAATTCGTTCAGAATCTTTACTTGACATAGTTCTCGCAATCAATAAGAAACACAAATTTATACACAAAATACTTATATTCTCACTAAAAAGTTTCAAAAGATTTATAACTACACCAATTACATATAACTAAACACAAACGCTTGCACTCGAATACTGATGCCTTGTAACAGACTTGACAGGCTCGTGTTAATAACAGCTCCCTCTTTCTATTGTGTGTATAACAAAAAATTTTGACCCTTGAAACTAATATTGGTTTTTAGGATAAAAAAACCTGTCATTTATGTAGAGATTTATTGCATCCGTTGCCGATTAGCAGGGACCTTTTTCTACAACCACACACTCACTCTCCTACCAGTTTTACGCACACAAACGCATTCATTTGTTTTAGTTGTAATGGGTAGTATGATCATGTTATTCCAAACCCAAGATAAGTGAATAGTTCTTTGAACTCACTATATTCAGCATACTGTGTTACCATATGAAGGCGAGAGACCAATTCGTCTCACGAAAGAATTTTAAACATTACTACCCGAGAGACGAATCCGTACCTCAAATGATAAATTAACAAACACAGTGAGAGCCGAATACGTCTCTCATGGGCGTCAACCTGTTAAGGATAAGTTAAGTCACTCTACTTACCATTCTTCAACTTCTAACTCCATTAAGTTCGCAATGTTGTGAACTAAGCTTTGAAATGCTTCGACCAATGCGAAATCATAGCCTTTTATTTGTACATTGATCGCATCATAAATTGGTATTTTTGGTTTCATAGCCTCTAAATATGGAGGATCGAATGATATAGGTGTTCCTGAGTTATGTCTGTTCTGTAGGCACATCATTGAACTCAAATTACTTGGATTTCTTTTCAAAATTTTACCAATGCCAATAGAACACTTTGCGCCTTCGTACAATCGTAACTGAAAAAACAAAAAAAATTTGATGAAAAACACTCATATAACTGTTTCTCTTGCCAATATAAACTAAATCGTAAGTGAACGACAATACAGTTCAGCCGTTCTTAGTTTGCCGGCCACATTGGCGTAGTTAGTAACGTGCTCGCCTCTCATCATGCGGTCTTGAGTTCGAATCCCATTCAGCCACGGCATATTTTCATACGTTACAAAAAATCATTTCATCCTTCACCGTCTGCATTAGCAGTAATTGCAGAACAGTCGGATGTTAAACCAAAAATAAAAAAATAAAAAATTAGTTTGCTCCTACTGTCAACAAACCAAAGCCACCTACTACAGGGTGCACGCTAGAGTCCTCGACTTTATAGATGTCGTATTCCTATGAAGTTAACTATGTTTTAAATTATAAGTACTTAAAACATCACTCATGATATGATGTAGGCCTAACAATTTCATTTATAAAAATAATTTTAAAAGTATTTTGTATTTAAATACTTTTGAAAGTATTTTGTTGTTACATTTGAATCAGCGTGTAGACATTTTAATATAATGCGCATGCTCAGTGACACCATTATTTGTTTACAATAGGAGCAAACTAAGAAAGGCTGGACTTTAACTGAAAATCAACCTCTAATGAACTTGGATTTTTTTTTATTTATTTATTTAAAGTTGCACCAACTGCTTGGTCATTAGCGACTATGGTGGATTATGGAGTGTCCCTGTGGGATTTGACATGTGAAAATTTCCAGACTCGGCCGAGAATCGAAACTGGGACCTCCACGTAGTAGACAAACCATCACACAACGGAGGCAGCCGAACTTGGATTTTGATGAGCTAGATATGGAAAATCACTAATTGGTACAAAACTACGCACTGTACGAAAAACACTTAAAATAACAGTTACATGGTTTTTTAAAATTTTGTATTTAACTTTAATTAATTTCGCCATAAAATTTATACTGAGGTCCCAAATCTCAAAAAAAATTTTTTTAACAATTTCAGTGAACAAAACATAGAAAATCGCTGATTGACATTAAAGGTGTAGTGTAATGTCAACTGACTTTCTTTGTGGAAGCACAAATAGAAATTGTAGGTTCGTAAATTTTCTATAATTTTGATTACGATACACTTTTACAGTAAAATGCATATTACAACCAAAATCTTAAAAAAACTCATTTTTTTTATCATGAGAGCAAAGCCCGCCTTAAAATTTAGCAGACATGATGCCCCATTTTGTAAAGTAGGCAACCAAAAATTTAGTAAATAAGGCACATAAGTAAATAAATACACAAATAAATGGCTACTTTCGGTCGACTAATTTTGATGAAGATGTTCATGTCAGGTCCTCTAATGATACTTTAACTTAAATTCCAAGTTTTAACTTTGTATGATTTTCCATTCTTGATTTATTTTGTTCACACCAAAACCAAAATCAGTAACAACTTTTTTGTAACTTCAGGGGACTTCAAAACATGTACTTCCGAAAAAGTGTCAGAACATTAAAAATGAAGTATATTAATATTTTGTTTTTTATGTATACATATATATAAAAACCTTTGTATTTACGTTATACTGCTTTTCATAAATCCTTCTATTAAGGACTTTCGTGGAGCGTAAGTATATTAATTTAAAGGTAACCTGTGGTTAACAAACAGCGCAATTATACAGTAGTAAAATATAGTATCTCAATGTTGAGGTTGGCAGCACTGACAGATTTCTCTTCTCTTCCTCATAGCCCATTTATAAGCAAAAGACATTCTCCTGAATTACTATCTGTACTAGAAGACCAACGACTGTTACACCAAAATAATGTCTTGAATTATAATATCAGCTGTCATCCCCCATTATTTCGCAATTGTCTCTGTTGATATCGAGACCCAGCACCCATTTTGTTGGTAAAATAAATTTTTGACAATATTACAGGAGTAAAATATGAAGTTCGAACAAAAGTTGCAGTTTTGGATTTCCGAGACACATATACCAAACTCATCAGCTTCATACTACAGTACTTCACAATACTATAAAATTATTAATAAAAATGCGTGAATCGTTTCAATACGTACTTAGATTTATAAAAAGTTCGTAAAATTTGTACTTGGTTTCAACCATAATTTCTTCTTGATAATGCTAAAATATACAAAATTTTTACACAATGGCCACAAAATTACACGGAATAAAAAATGACGAATGTATGAGTTTACTTACCAAATTCCTACAAGTTCTCAAAGCCATTGCTATGTTATAAATTACAGTGCATCACCAAAATTCTTCAATTCATAACCTCAATTATCACATGCAAAGAAAACAAACCACTATGAACTATAATACCACTACACGACGAGTACACTATATACAGCGAGGTGTCTCTAAAAGTAAATTATTTAATATTTATAACCTACTCTTATATTATGTTATATTCCTGAGTTCACCTTTAATTTGATACCTGTATATTTTTGTTTTACCTTTTATACTAAATATAATTTAATGAAACATATATTGTATAAAATTGTTCAATCTTAAAATGTTTGCACGAACTAACTTAAGACTTTACTTTTATAAAATAATGATTTAATAATTTTACAGCACAATTATTCTTCAAAATATCGAAAGCTTATTAAATTTAAATTTAATCATACATTTTTACTCAGGCTTTGAAAATTCGATGTTGGTACAAAATTATGTTCAGTTGGAGGCATCCCATGATTTAATTTCTTGGTGTACTAAAGCTATTTCGCCAGCTGATATTATGAAATATAGTGTTAGTACATTGTAATGCAAGTGTTTGTTTACAATTATTTGTGTTACTGGTTGTAATTAGTAAGTTCAAGTAACTGTCTTTGTACTAAGACATTCAGTTTTACTCGTAAGTCTTTGTATTGTTTTAGTATTAACATTTCTGAGTATTTACATGTTGTGGTGCAAAATAGGAAATATGTAGTAGTTTACCAGAAATTGTATTCATTTGCTCTGTATATCATTAAATTTCCATCTAAAAGTGGAATATTTTCATTATTTACTAATAGTACACAGTTAACTCTACGAATCTGGTTATGTTTTGTGCTTAAAATGCTTGTACACAATTTTCCCTCCAACATTGTAAAAAGTGAGGTTATATTTTTATGGGTTACCGTTTTTATTTCTGTAGGTGTTTAAGGAAGGTGCAAAGGAGTTTCACTCTTTCTTAATTTTCTTTTTATTTGTGTGAAAGTGACAATAGCACTATTTGAAAAACTCTTATGGATTTGTTTATGAAAAGGCTATGCTCATTAAATTATCCTATCTTTCCTTATCCTTATCAAATTCTCTCTTTCTTTTGGCTTGCACACATCTTGATTTCATTCACTCAGATCTTTACTATCTTTTCTTTCCCCAAGATAATAATTTTCTCACTTTTGTGGGCTTAATTTTAAAGTTAAAAGTCTTGTTTCCTAAACTAGTTTCTGTCCAGGCAGTCTTTCTTTTAGATTCCTGGTTTATTATTTTATATTCTTTTTGCATTTTTGTATCCCTGCTGTACTTATAATACTGTTAAAGGCCAAGTCAATTGCTGTGAGCGCTGGTCTACACATGGGCATACTTAATTTTGACCCTGCATACCCCTCTGACCTACAGTTAGATGTACTGTCAGAGTATTGTTGAAAATTGACAGCACCTATTGTATTTTGTAGCCATGCTGTTCCATTGTTGATTACATACGCTGCTCTATTGCAGTACATACAAGACTGTACTAATGCAGACGCATGTTTTGTCCAGCACTCTCCTTACGAAAATCAGGCTATAATTTGATTAAAGATCATCTTAATTTTGAGTCAGTTGTTGTCCGTCCTAACTATGCACCCATAAAATTTCACTGACCTCTTGAGTATGGTTTTTGATATTTTCTATTTCTTGTTGTATTTCCAGGTTCAATTTTTTCATAAATATGATTTTACCATTTTTATTGGTTTTTATATAGTGTTTTTTTTGTCATACAGGTTTGGCTTTAAGTTAAATTGTTTTTTTGAACTTGCATATTCTTTTGTTTATTGCCAATTTTAAATAATATTTCCTAGGCACTTAAATTTATTTACTTCTTTAATTTTTCCATACTACCTGGTATTTCTTTTTCACAGGAGTTATGTTGACGTGCTTGGTGCTACTACAGTACGTGGCCTACCTCGTTATATTTAGAGAAATTTGTATTTCTTGATGTGGTAGCACTGTCCACTAGCACTTTTGGCGCGTAAATATTCATATATTTTACAGGTTATGAGAACTACATTAAGTTATGGTTGTGAACAATAGGTTTTAAAAAATATTTACATATTTTACAGGTTATGTAAACATTAGGTTATCTGCATTCAATGGTTTACCAACCATCAGCGAAATTATGTAAATCCACCAACAGGAGCCAATACACAAGCAATTGAGAGATCGTGATTAGACGGAAAAATAAACTTTCTTAAACAAAAAAGGCGTTCTGAAACAATTATTTCATTCGCACCTTGACCATATATCATGAAAAATTATGAGAAAAGTAGAACCCGATTTGTTTGTTGCTTTTCTCAATGGCATTCACAATGTGTACCATGTGCAGACTGACTAAAAATAACTGGGTGAATCCTGATCATATTATTAGTTCTAGTATTATTTCGTAATTGTAAAAATAACTGGGTGAATTTTTATCATATTATTAGTTATAGTCTTATTTGCTGTTGTAAATTATTGTATGTAATTTGTCCTTTTTTCTTAATATCACATAACCTGTAAAATATGTGCATATTTACCTGCCGAAAGTGTTAGGGGGCAGTGCTACCACATCAAGAAATACAAATTTCACTAAACATAATGTGGTAGGCCACATACTATAGTAGCACTTGTGCTTTTTAAGCTATTTTTTTCAACTGCTCAATTCATCTGTTCATTTATTCTTTAGACTCAAATATTGAAGCATGATCATCAGGAAAGGCTAGGCACTTTATTTCCCATGCTTTAGATCTGTTTCCGATCAACTATTTTGATTCATAGATGTTTATTTCAAGGTTGTTTTTTTTTAAATAAGACTAAAATTTAATTTCAATTTAACTTAATCACAACATTTAGTCTATATAGAAGTAAGATTTCCGAAATGTGCTATGACATTCAAATAAACTTGTTTATGTATGATTTTTTCAGATATTATTTTAACAGTCGTCGGTTTTGAGTACTCATTTAGTGGTGTAATTTTTATAAGAATGTAAATATATGTACAATCTAATTGTGATATCAATCTAAAATATGGGTGATAGTACAGAATCTAGTCGTACAGATTCAACAACTGAATTGAAAAGTAACGAAAGTAAAGATGTGGAAATTGAAAATAAATTGGAAAATAAAGAAGAGAACCAAAATGTAAATACTGAGGAAAAGCCAATGATAAATTCAAATGCTGCGATAAGTAGCGAGGACAATAAAAATGGTTATATGGACAGTTCTAATATAATTTACGAAGGTGATAAATGTGTCTATACTGATCCTAGTAACAAATCTCGTTACATCTGGAATGAAGAGAAAAAAGAATGGGTCGCTGAGCAAAGTCAGCAACCTGATCCAACGACAGGTAATAGTGACTACCATTTTGATGGAAGTACTTACACGTATAAGGATAAAAATACAAGTAAGTTGTCATTTCAAAATCTTTGTTTATTCATTTTATCAATGACTGTTTAGGAAATTAGGAAAGAGTAAATGGACCTATTCCATTTTTTCACATAATCAAAAGATCGTGTGAATGAACTTTTACTGTTCGACCCAGCAATCGCCAGCATGTGCTCAGTACTGTCGACCAGCAATCGTCTGCTTCTTTTATTTTTAGTTTTTTTCCTTTATTCGTTTACAAGTTTCACAAATTGTTTACTAGCTTTATTTTACAAATTACAAAACTAATTATGATCAAACAATTTAAAAACAGTAAAATTTAAAATACAGAAAATGACATAAATTTATATTATTCATAAGCAAGGCTTTCAATACGGTTCGGCATGATTTGTTATTAAAAAAACTTGAATATGCAGGCATTCGAGGATTGCCTTTAGTGTGGTTTAAATCCTATTTGTTGGGATGGTCTCAGATTGTGAAGGTTGGTGATGCTGTAAGTGGACTCTCTGTGGTGAAATACGGAGTTCCACAGGGTTCCGTACTTGGTCCTATCTTGTTTTTAATTTTTATTGTAATGATTTGCATGGTCAAATCACTAGTTTTGCTGATGATTCAGCCTTTTCGTATAGTTCAGGTACTGAAGGCAAGCTATACATGCAAATCCAGGAAGATTTAAATAAAATTTCCCTTTGGTTTAATTGCAACAAACTTAAATTAAATGTCTTAAAGAGTGTACTTGTTAACTTTTCTTTATCTAGGTCTTTCAATTTTGATCGCCCTCTGAAATTTCACACACCTGACTGAAATACTGTCGACTATCTGTGTGGTGTGATTCATAGAGTGGATCATGTTAAGTACCTTGGGTTATTAATGGATAAAAATTTATCATGGAGAAAACATTAATATTAACGTTTTGAAGACTGGCATTTTTTTTTTGTAGTTTTGTCCGTGGACTGCCATTTTCGGGGATTTAAAAAAAATTGTAACAAATCAACCATTGGTCATAAATTCAAAAAGTAAAAATTAAATTAAAGATCATAATTAGTACATTACTTTTCACTTATTAAGATTAGGATTACTTAAATTTTAATGATAAAGATGTTTGACTAAAGAGAGGTATGTTTTCTTGAATTTAAAAAGTTTTTCACCGTATATAAGAATAATAAAATACGCGTTAAATTCTTACAAACTATTTATTTCTAGTAACCAATTTACTTTTTTATTTCATAAGTAAAATTAAAAAAAAAAAAAACAAAGTATTATAATAAAGAACTAATAACTAACAACAACGCGCAGAAGTACCGGCAGATCGCTTGCTCACGCTCGATAACATCGATGCTGTAAAAGTCGATATATTCGATAATCTGACAACATTAGGACTATGAGTGTACTCAATTAGATTCAGAATGAACTAAATCAAGTGACAGCATAGACGGCAATCGTATACGATACGAGCTAATGGTTATAAAACCAAGTGAAATAGGCGCCCGTGTCGTATACGGGTGCCGTCCAGCCGATCAAAATGGCGCGCCCGTATCGTATACGGGTGCCGTCCTGAAAGTGTTAAAGTTTCCTTACATTTATTGTTGAGAGTATTTCATCATCTTCATTCTGTGTGTCCATCAACATTGTTAAGGCAAATCTATTTTGCACTTGTTCAGCCTAAATTGGAGTATGGTATTACATTGTGGGGCAGCACAAGACGAATCTGATGCCTGTAGTCATACTACAGAAGAGTTTTGTGAGAATATTGAGTAAAGTGGGACGTTTCAGTAACTCACGCCCGCTTTTTATAAGAAATAAGATCTTGCCGGTTGGATACCTATATGTGTACAAAGTTCTTGATGTATTTTATCGCAAAAGTGAGAATGAGGGCCGATTGGTCGCTACCGATCAATTATCACGAGCTACAATGTGGTCACAAGGTTTTACACCTCTACCTCTTCTATTCTTATAAGCTTCAGTCATATAATTGGCTATCCATGTGATAAGAAACAGAAGTATTTTTTGTAGTCCTGGAACTAACAGATTAAGTGCAAATAATTTTAACACTCCACCTACCTTAAATGGGCAAATGTCATAAGACAAAAGAAAGTAAAAAAATAAAATAAAATGAAATTTAAAAACGTGATTTTTATGCCCTTTCTAGTATCAAAAAATGTTTGTGTTTCCTTCTTGTGAGTGTGAAATGGATGTTTTATGTTGGACTTTTTTCTTTGATTCTCGTTATCTGTTCTACAAAATTTGATTAATTTGTTTACAGTAATTATTATTTTGTTTCAGATGTAGAATACAAATGGGATGTATCCAAAAATTCATGGTTATCATTATCAGCTGATGACAAAATGGAAACTGATGATAAAATTAAAGAACCAGCCAAAACAGAACAAACTACGTCCTCAAATACTGCAGCTGGTAAAAATCATCCAAAATCTCAATATTGTCCGGAAACGGACACGTACACTTACACAGATCCCTCTGATAATACAGTTTACATGTGGGATCGTCATAAATCAGCTTGGTTTCCTAAGGTAGGTATATTTCCAAAATATCAAAATATTTCATTACAAGGATATTTTCTAAAGATACCAATTTTTACATTCTCCTGCTATATACCGTATTATTCCGAAAACAAGCCGCACCCGAATTTAAACCGCATTGGAAAAATTACGATCAAAACTAGGAAAAAAAATTTAAAGTACAGTACCTGTATGTTTTTGAAAATATTTTATTTTATAAGAAAAAAATTATCGTACTAACAATTACACTTGCTGCTTAATTAGTTAGCATTTAGAAGTTTTTGTTTATTTTTCGTTCAATGCCAAACACAAGTTCATCTACACTATAGGTATTTTCTTCCGGCTTCTTTGATGGATGTCTTTTCCGAGTAGTTAATTACGATTAATTTGAAATTAGTATCGTAAGTCCTGCGCTAATTTTTGGGCATTTTTACAGACAAAGTACCCTTAACCTGCATATTATTACTCATGGCGATAAAATACAAAAAAAAAACAACAGAAAACAAATGATCAGAAAAAAACAAATGAAATATAAAAAACAAACTACTACCAAACTTTATAGTGTAACACCAAACTGATAAAAATGACTGTAGACGCACTGCGTAAGAAGTGTGCCTTGTATAAGGAGTGCGTGTTTCTCGCTGTTCTTACCTACTTATGCTCAATGAGAAACCATTTATATTATTAAAGCGCGAATGCAAGCCGCAGGTCAAATTATGGAACCGTTTTTTGGGAAGAAACTGCGGCTTGTATTCAGAAGAATACGATATTTATATGTAGCAGGATATATATACAAAGAGCTCTGCTTTTATTAGATTAACTTCAATCATTCTCACTCATTCATTCAAGTACTGACATGTTTAATACTGTATTTTAATGCCTGATATTCGATTACCATGGGTGTGCTTTTTTCTTGTACAGAATGTGATTTCTTCGAAATGTAGCGGTCATCTCTCTGCGTATGCATTGTTCATTTCCTTTTTCGTGGTTTTCTGATTTATTATTTTAAAAGGACTTGGTTGTTCCGTATTCTCTGTAAATGTTCTTCAGTAATATGGGTACAGTATAAATAATTTTTGTTTTTTTGTAACCAGGTGGATGACGATTTTATGGCTCAGTATCAGATGAATTATGGTTTTGTTGATCCTAACGCGGATTCTTCTGAAGATAAAAAGGTTACTGAAGAAAAAGAGGAGGTGAAAAATGACGAAGGAAAAGGAGAGAAACGAAAAGCTCAACCACAACCACCAAGTATGTTCCTGTTTTTTTTCTATGTTTATTTTTTATATACATGATTTTTGTCATACACTATAATATATGATGGTTATAGATACTGAAGTCACAAAATTGAAACTTAAGTTAGATACCACTACCGGACCCGACATGAACATTTTCTTTAAAATCGGTCAACCGGAAGTAGTTTATTCGTGTAATTTTTCACTTTTTTGCGATTTTCTCAAAAACGGCTTGTACGATTTTTTTTTTTTAAATCGCCTCATTTACCAAATTTTTTATGCTTTTCAATATAGAGTAGGTGTCATGTCTGCTGAAATTCTTGGAGAGGCTGTTTTCACGTAAAAAGAATTGTTTTTTTTTTTAGATTGCGGCTTTAATATGCATTTTAGCGCAAAAATGTATGTATAATAAAAGTTCTAGAGAATTAAAAATCCTACAACTTTTATTTCAAACATTTTTATTTATAACTCTTAGTTTAGCGGTAATTAGAGATTTTCTGTTTTTTTTCACAAAAACAAGTAAAAAATAGATTTTTTTAAGATTTCGGCCATTTTACAACAAAAGTGCATGTAATCAAATTTATAGGAAATTAAAAGATGTACAACTTTTATTTAAAGCATTTTTCTGTACAGAGCCTAGTTTAGCGTGAAAGAGTGATTTTCCGTATTATTAAGCCAAACTGAAGTTGATTTTAATTTTGCGTCTTTCACTCATGATTAAAATTAGGTTATGTTTATTGGGGTTAGTTTTTTGTCTATTTCTAATGTTTTATTACTAATGTTAGGTTATATTGTTAATTATTTGCATTGGCAAGAGAAAGTTGTGCGAGCATTTCACACCAGATTTTTAAGTATGTAAGTGTCGTTTCCCATTTATAAATAACAGTTATCCATATTCCGTTCACTTCCACATTAATAATACAGCAATTAAACGAAAAAATGTGAAATAGACATGTGCATAATGGAAGAGAACCAATTTTTTATATATCCGCGTATTAACTGTTGTTTTATTTTACAGCTTGGTTTGAAATTGATGAATCGAGCAATACAAAAGTCTATGTGAGTAACCTTCCATTAGATATTACTGAAAAAGAGTTTGTCGATCTGATGCAGAAATGTGGTCTTGTGATGAAGGATGTGGAGACAAACAAGATGAAAGTGAAATTGTACACTGAGAAAGGCACGAGTCATCTAAAAGGAGATGGTCTTTGTACATATATCAAGGCAAGTATATAAAAATACTGTAGTACACTTTATTCATTATTAATGAAATTAAAAGATTAAGCCTAGAGGCTGAAATCATGGATGTGCCACTATGCTGATGTGCCATTGCAGTGAGGGAATGCCATGATGCCTCAAGGTACCAGTCGGCCACGCAAATGATCTTACTTATTTGTTCATCTATTCATCAGTTAATTATAGTATGGTACTATTATACACGCTTTTTTACTTTCTCTTCCCTATATGAATATATAGGAAGGAAAGTATTGTTTTCATGTCAATTTTTTTAAATCAAGTTTCACCGGATTACACGTTTCAGACCCCCTGAACGCAAAAAACATGTTTTTAGCGATTGGTCGGGTGTGTGTGTGTGTGTGTGTGTGTGAGAACAGAATATCTCAAGAATGGCACATCGTACAAACTTGAAATTTAAATTAGAGACCATTACTGGATCCGACACAAACATTTTCATCAAAATCTGTCAACCGGAAGTAGTAGTTTATTCGTGTAATTCTTCACTATTTTGCGATTGTCTCAAAAACGGGTCCTTAGATTTTTTTAAAATCGCCTAAATTTTTTATGCTCTACAACATAGGGTAGGCTTCATGTCTGCTGAAATTTTTGGAGAGGCTGTTTTCACGTAAAAGAATTGTTTTTTTAAGATTGCGGCTTTAATATGCATTTTAGCACAAAAATTTATATAATAACAAAACTAAAAAGTAAAGTAAAGGTGAAGTAAAAAGTTAAGTGACAAAGTTGTAGAGAATTAAAAGTCCTACAACTTTTATTTCGAACATTTTTTTGTGTAACGCTTTGTATAGTGATAATTGTGACCTTCTCGGCCCAAAAAACCCAGCCGGAAGAAATCGGTAGGTAAGAAAGCCACACAAAACAAATTAAAAAAAGTAATCAAGTTTATTTTTAAACAAAAAAATTTTTTAGGTATAAGACAATTTAGGCCAAAGGTAGTAAATATAAAATTAACCAAAATGAATTACATATGATCACAAGAAAATACCTATTAGGTATGTACATTAACAATTATAAATACATTAGTGTGCAATTACAAATATCAAATTTACAACCTTTTGTTTTCAAAAAAAAGTAATAAAATATAACAATTAATGTGCAAAATACATTATGGTTGGCCAACCGAAAACAGTTTTATATTAAGTAAGTTTATATATATATATATATATATATCAAAATGCGTACAATGTAATTTTCATTAAAAAAATTTACCAAAAGAGTTGCTCCAAAAAAAACAAAATTTACATCAAAACAATCTTTAAAACCGAATGCATAGTTATGAATAATAACAAAATTTTAGAGTGACCGTAATGTACATAATCACATCTTTTAATAGATCATTGAAAAGTGAATACAGATAAATGTTCAATAAAAATAAAAAAAGGGGCGATTAGAATTGAATTGACTGTAGAAATAATAAAAAAACTTCAAGTAGGTGAGACTTCCTTAAGCTTGACGAGACGAATTTCCTCCAAAAGATTAATAATAGGAACAAGTACTTACAGTTGAAATCCACTTAAGCAAAAATTCTTGGATACGTACAAAAATCCACTGGTATCCCCACAATCCCACAGACGGTCACCTAACTTCATGATACTTGACTTTTATTTAATCAGGCTTGGAAACGCAAGTAGTAATTTAAGAAAAGGTATTCAGCAAACATTAATTTGGAAATTTCATCTACAGATATCTCGAGACTTGAAATCATGTAATAAAAGTTCAATCCGATAAAGGTAAACGAAGACCGATGTAACACAAAGCCATTACTTTTATTTAAAAAAGCAATAAAAATATAAAATTTCACTACATAACTTGAGGAAAAAATAACGCACAGTTCACGACCGTTCATGTTAACCAACAGACCAGTTCTGACATCCTATAAGGAAAAGACAATAATTCAATTACAGAAATGATACAACGATAAAACCACCAGATCGCATCAGCTTACGGTAATTAAAATCGAAGTGAATCGATAGAATATCCAAAATAAAAGTAGGCCTGCTACAGTAACGTAGTTACATAATTAGCAATTTTCTATTGTTTTCTCATGAAAACGTGTGAAAATTTGATTTTTTTAAGATTTCAGCTTTCGTATGCTTTTTACAACAAAAGTGTATATAATAAAATTTATAAAAAATTAAAATATCTACAACTTTTATTTGGAGCATTTTTCTCTACGTAGCCTAGTTTAGCGTGAAAGAGTGATTTTCCATATTTTTAAGCCAAACTTAGGTAGATTTTCATTTTGAGTATTTCACTTATGTTTAAAATTAGGTTATGTTTATTGAGGTTAGGTTTTTTTTTATTTCTAATGTTTTATTACTAATGTTAGGTTATATTGTTAGTTACTTGCAGCATTCACAAGAGAAAGTCGTGTGAGTGTTTCACACCAGATTTTTTTTTTGTTTCTTCCGTGATTATTAAAGTATATTCATTTATTATTGTGTAACATACAATACATAAGAAATTCGGTGCATAGAGGTCATAAGTTCTCAAAGTAACAGAATATTTGTTTGAGTATTAATTAATCTTTTTATCATTTTTTAATCATTTTAAATATTTAAAATGTTAAGTTTCTAATGGTTTTTTTTCTTTTGAAGTCTTGAAACTCTTTTTTAAGTACATCTCGGTGTAAACAATCTTAGTCTTTAATTTCATTTTGTAGATTTTTCTGTTTTTTGTTTCATATGAACGCTGTTCAAACTTTTTATCTTCCTTTCAGTGTTGAAAATCTTTTTGCTTATTCATTCATCATTTATACACATTTTCAGACGCCTTGAAACCAAAAAAACATGTTTTCAGCGATGGGTCTGTGCGTGTTTGAGGAAAATATCTCAAGAGCGGAACATCGTACAAAGTTGAAACTTTAAACATAAGTTAGATACTAATAGAGGACCAAACATGAACAATTTCATCAAAATCAGTAAAACAAAAGTAGTTTTTTATTCATGCAATTTTTCACTTTGTTAAGATTTTTCTAAAATCACTTTATTTACTACATTTTTGATGCTCTACTAAACAGGAGCACCATGTCTGCTGAAATTCTTGGGAGGCCTAGGCTCTTGTAGGAAGTTTTTTTTAAAAATTGGAGCCTTAATATGCATTCTAGGGTAAAGTTTGTATAATCAAAGTAGTAGAGCACTTGAAAATCTACAACTTTTATTTAAAACATGTTTTTGTAACAATGATTAGTTCAGCGTCAATTAGCGATTATCTGAATATTTTCATCAAAATCTATAAAAAATTGAATTTTTTTAATATTGTGGCCTTCAGTTTTTAAACTCATTTGTGTATTTAAGTATTCTTTGTATTTTATTTTTTTTCAGAAAGAGTCTGTTGATTTGGCATTAAATTTGCTCGATGGTTATGAACTCAAAGGGAAGAAATTAAAAGTGGAGAGAGCAAAATTTACAATGAAAGGTGATTCATATGATCCAAGCTTAAAACCGAAAAAGAGAAAGAAAAAAGAATTAGAAAAGATTAAGAAAATGCAAGAAAAGTAAGTACCTATCAAGAATTTTATATACATAATCATACATTCTTATGTTTTCAATTTGATTAAATAGAAATAAACTTCATTGCCAATAGTTTTTCAGTTCCGCAAACACCAGTAGAGTGTGAATTTAAAGAGGTTCCACTTTCAAACTAGTAAAAAATGTAAAACGAAAAACATAATCTAATTTTAATTATTATCAGTGAGTGGCACAAAATGAAAATCAACCTCTGTAGAACTTAAAAATATGGAAAATCACTAATTTTGCATAAAGTATATTTAGTTACAAAATATTGTATATTTGTACAGCTTAGTTTAGTTTAGTAATAAATCCTAATGTATATTTAACTTAATAAATTAAAAATAATTGCGGCTAAACTAGGCTCGGTAGAGAAAAATGCTTGAAATAAAAGTTGTAGATGTTTTAATTTCCCCCCACTCATTAAAATGTTTTAATGAGAGTGGGGGAAATTTATAATTTCCCCCACTCTTACATTTCATGCTTGTCTCATGATGGTAACAGATTACTGAATGGTGTGTAAGCATTTGTTCTAATTTTTAATTTTTACATTAACGTACTTGTTCAGTATTACAATAAGTTCAAATACCGCGCGCCGTCGAATATTCCAGAATAAATCTTTCCCGCTCGATTAAATCAGTAATATTGATTCTGTATTGATCACTATACTAATTAGCTCAGCGCATGTGCGATTCCTGGCCACGTGCCGCTCTCCGCCAATAGCAAAATTCTACTAATTTCGTGCTCGCGCCATTGTTCCTTCTTCCAGAATCCTTCTCACTGCAAGTTGCCCATTCATTCTGATCGGACGTGTCTCGTTTCCAGTCCTGGGGACGCCATGCCACGAGGCGTCAGTAACGCATAACGCCAGTCGCATTTCTCAAAGTGTTGTCGCCGTATAGAAATATGCTTATTCGGCCCCAGTTAACGTGCAATTCGAAGCAACGTGCTTATTGCAATTAGCTATTCAAATTCTTTTAACGGGCGTACATTCAATTAACGATCTTAGTCACTCATGTGTGAACTTGTAGCGATATCCTACACTTTCCTAACGTGCCTTTCCTAGACTCTATCAATGTTAAAACTATGAACGATTTCAGTGCTAAAGTTATTTGTGTGAACTATTATGTGTGACTATTTAAGCAGACCTGCAAACGTATTAAGTGTCAATTTCATCAGTGTGTGTAACCACGACTTCAGCGATAATCAACGCACTCAAAAACTGTAAGTACCAAATTAATACATGATAGAGTTTTCTCCATTTCTACATTTTGTGTACCTAACCATCCTTACCCCTTTATCTATAATTAACGAGCAATGCGATACGCCTATTGTGCGCGCCGAAGCCACATCGCGTCTTTATGTTTACAAGCTGTATACGATCCAGCTAATTAACGAAACTAAGCACTGGGATACGGGAGTTGTACTACAATTCAGCTGCTGTATCCCACAGTACTATTCAAAATAGCAATCAGTTCTTTTAAGAAATTTGTCTTGCAAAAAGAGAAGAATACATATAAAATAATAATCAAAGTTATTGTTGGTTTTATTATCTAAATTGTTTTTGTACCGTATTAAAAAATAGTTACTCTAAGCAAGTTCAATCTTTGTATTTCTTTTTTTTCTAATCATTCGTTAACCATTGATTCTTAATTTTGTTAAGTCTATTATTCCCAGCATTTTATTTTTGGTTTATGTTATTTCTGCACTTACAGCGAAGCTCACGGGAACTTCTAGTTATTTAATAAATTAATCTTTCTGGTCTGTTTTGTTTTCTTAGATTATTTGACTGGAGGCCAGATAAATTAAGAGGTGAAAGATCAAGAAATGAATCTGTTGTCATTGTTAAAAACTTATTCGATCCAGCTATATTTGATAAAGATGTGAAATTGATATTAGAGTTCCAACAAGAGTTACGTGAAGAATGCCTCAAGTGTGGGGATCTTAAACGTGTTATTATTTACGATGTAAGTTGGTTAACAATTTTATAAAAACGTGTTTTTTTAAAACGTTAAGAGAAACACCAATCTCACAGATGGCCATTTCCTATTTTTCATTTTATGTGGGAATCAAAAATAATCATTTATTTAGACAAGTTTCAAGAAAAAACTTTTATTTCAATTACTATATTACAGGAATCAAGTGTACAAGGTTCGGCAATTAAGTTTCAGGAGTTTGACAATAAACAAAGAAAATTAAGTTACGAGCAAAATTTTATTATCAACCTTCACAATAGTCTCCCTCTAATTCTACACAATGATTTCAACGTTGCTTCCACAATTGGAAGCACCCTTGGTAATCCTTCGAAGTCACTCCATTCAGCTCCACAGTTACAGCTTCCTTGACCTCCTGTATGCCGCCACGATAAGTTCCTTTGAAGGTGTGACTTCATCTTAAGGAATGAGATGAAGTTGCAGGGGTCTCCAATGGCTACTTAATCATCCAATCTCTCCCTTCACTTTGAATGTGGGACAACAAATCCTTGCAGATCAATTTTGCTCAGTAACCCAGTAGTAATAATATTTCAAGCTTGGACTCTCACCTTATTTGTAGGAGACTCACTTCTCCATGCATTAAGAGATCCCTGCTAATTTTCTTTTTCCCTTTTGATGAAATTTGTGATCAGTTGTCAAATTTAGTATTATTTATGTTTTAACTTCCATTTCTTCCTCTAAAAGAGTGTCTGAGTTATGTGCGGAATTTTATCTTCCTCTCCCAATAAAACATAACTCAGATCTGCATTTGAGTAATCTATTTTTATCTTTACCAGAATTTTCTTCTTATTGTAAGTACTGGAACTTATATTATCGTTTTGCATGTTCTAACAGAAGCATTCATATTGTACTGTATTTTTCTTCATGTTTCCGTCGTCCAAACGCCTTATTTTACCTCACTTTGTTATAAGCCCTTCCTTGGGCTTTCAAATATTAAATGATGGTTCTCCAGAGATATTTATAGTAAAATTATAGGTAACTGCTTAAAACCCAGCCCCTAAATCCAACATTATTGGACATTATTATTCACTGTCATAATTTTCCGAAGGTCTACAAAGTCTTGTTACCATAGTTGGGATCGCTGTTAGGTGGCCAATCCATTTCAGTAATTACTGTTAATAATATTAAAATAAACATTCAGAATGTGTACTCAATATATTGAAGGGAACCCTGCCCCTTCTGTCTCACAGATCGTTATGTACAGTAAAGGAAACACACAGTTTCACAGACTGCTACGCAAAGAGAAACACTCGTTCTCACAAACCAGTATGATTTTCAAAAACCGTGCATGATTGCCTAACGATGACATTCAAATGTTGTGGTGCTTATAATTTTGAAATTTAATTTTTATATTTCAGAAACATCCAGAAGGTGTGGCCCAGGTTAATTTCAAATTACCAGAAGCAGCTGATGCTTGTGTACAGTTGTTAAATGGTCGTTGGTACAATAAAAGAAAAATAACAGCAGAAACTTGGGATGGTAAAACAAAATACAAGTAAGTCAAATTCACCAATTTTTTTTACTAACTTCAACATTTTTTAAGTTAGTTTAACCCTTATAGTGCCAGGAGAATATTGTGATTACTACTGAAAAATGCCAGCTATTTTTCGCTAGGTTTTATTGCTTAATTGCTGAAAAATGCCAACCTATTTTTTGCGATTTTTGCATGTTATATATCTATCCATAACTTGGCAATTTTTTTCATGTAACTTAATGATTTTTCTTCATAATGAATTGATCTCATATGACATTTACCTTATAATAAAATTTTACTATTTAAAAAATAAAGTTATACTTAATTACACATTTTTTGTGTAAATTTACTTTCTAAAAAAAAATCACTAAGACAATGTAATTATGTACAATGTCACCAAAAATCATTAAGTATTGTAAAATATAAAAATATTGCGATAAAAGTTTTGAAAATTCATTTTTAGTTTCTTGAATCAATATGAAGTTATTCAATCCATATTAATCAATTACACTCGTAACAAAATTATATTTTTTTGCAATCTCCATTTCTTACTGAATTTTATGTGTTATTTATAACAAATGAGCGAAAAATGAAAATTCTATCACTTTTTTAGTCAACATACTAATAAAGGACGCCGGCATTTTTGGTTGAACTGCTGACATCCTTATATTAGGACACTGGGACTGTAAGGGTTAACTTTAATTATATACATTTTTGTCACAAATGCATACTAAGGCTGCAATCTTAAAAATTTCATTTTTTTATAGATTTTATGAAAAAACAGAAATTCACTAATTGCCACTGAACTAAGCTTTATACAAAAAATGTTAAAATAAAAGTTGTAGGTTTTTAAATGTTTTACAACTTTAGTTATATACATTTTTGCCCTAAAATGCATATTAAGGCTACAATCTTAAAAAAATTATTTTTTTCTACAAAAGTACTGGCTTCCCAAGAATTTCAGCAGACGTGGTGCTCACCCTATCTTGTAGAGCATAAAAAATGCGGTAAATGAGGCGATTTAAAAAAAGAATCGTGGGTATCGTTTTTGAGAAAATTTTGAAAATGTGAAATATTGCACGAATAAACTAATGCACTTCTTCTGGTGGACAGATTTTGATGAAAATGTTTGTGATGGGTTCTCTAGTGGTATCTAACTTATGTTTCAAGTTCGTTCGATGTTCAAGTTTTTCGGTTCACGGATCTGAAAACATGTAGATCCGGTGAAAACTCGATTTTGAAAAATCGACATGAAAACAATACTTTCCTTCCTACATATTCATATAGGCAAGAGAAAGTAAAAATATGACTACTATCTTAAAGGGTCTGAAAATGTGTATATCAGGTGGAAAACTCAATTTTGAAAAATCAACATGAAAACAATACTTACCTTCCCTATATATTCATTTAGGGCTAGATAACGTACAAAATTTCAGATAAATAAAAATATTATTTATTTTATTTATTTATTTATTTATTGCCGGCCGTATCGGCGTAGTTGGTAACGTGCTCGCCTCTCATCATGCGGTCTTGGGTTCGAATCCCACTCAGGCATGGCATTTTCATACGTTACAAAAAATCATTTCATCATTCACAGTTACAACACCAACATTGTCGCTAATGACCACAGTAGTTGATGCGACTTTAAATAAACTAAGGGAAAAATATTATATTGTGTTTTAAAATGTAAATTATTATTTTTTTAAATCAAAAGAGTGTTAAAATTTACAATACAACACAACTTACTGTTTATTAGCGCAATAATATTTTTATTTTTTCATTTTGTTTATTTATCCGCCTTAAATTATTTATTTAATACATTCACACTCTGCTACAATGGACGTTGAACATCGCTGACTAATTTTATTATTTTTTGCAGGATTAATGAAACCGAAGAGGAGCGGAAAAAGCGCTTAGCAAACTGGGATCAATTTTTACATACCGGCTCAGAATCAAAACCTGATAATAAAAATAATGATACTGCAGCGGATGTTAAAAGTGATACCAATCAAGCTAGTGATACTGATAATGGTAAAACTAATAATAAAAACACTGATGTGGTATCGCAGAAAAATACTGATAATGAAAATAATAGTGTAAGTTGTAGTGGTAGTGATGATAAAAAAGTGATTGATAGGGATTCAGATCAGGATACTAAAAGTATTGATAGTGAATATTCAACTGAGGACGAGGAAGATTTGAAGTAAAATAAAATTCCAAGTTACAGCTAATCATAATATAACAACATAGTGTTGTTTTTAATAGTAGTACTTGAAATTCGGTATCAGTGAAGTTTTTTTTGGATGGTAATGTTTTTTTTGTGCAGACCGGTATGAGTTTCCATCTAATATATCAAATTCTTGCGTTACAGTGTTAGTTGCCATACTCCTCCGAAACAGCTTAACCAATTTTGATGAAATTTTATACAGGGTGATTCATGAAGTTCTCCCCCCACTTCTACAGCACATTGTACTAGTAAAAATAATGAAAAAATGTTATATAAACATAGGTCCGAAAACGCTTCGTTAGCGAGTTACAGCTAGCGAAAGTTTCGCCTGGATTTCAGTTCACCAGGTGAAATGAGGTCTTCCTGGAATTGTGGTAAGGTAGATTAAGGGGCAAATTCAATCATTTCTTATGGTTTTTGATCTGATAAATTGAATAAAACAGGTCCCAGATCTGTAAGTTAAATAGTTTTTAAGAAAACCAGTGTCAAATGCAAAAAATGGAGTGAAAAACTTATTTTTTCATCTTTGGGCAAGGATAACTGTGTTATTTCACCAAGGAACAGTTAAAATTTTTCAATAAAACATGTAGAAAATTTTATTCTGAACAAACCGGTGTAAATTAAGTACACAGAAAGCGAATAGATGTTTGATTAAATGAGTTTTTATTCATAAGAGTACAAAGTAAAATTAACCGGAAAAACTAAAATGAAAAAATGTGTTTTTTTCACTCCATTTTTTTGCATTTGACACTGGTTTTCTCAAAAACTATTCGCTTTCTGTGTACTTTATTTACACCGGTTTGTTCAGAATAAAATTTTCTACATTTTTTATTGAAAATTTTTAACTGTTTCTTGGTGAAATAACAAAGTTATTCTTGCCCAAAGATGAAAAAATGTGATTTTCACTCCATTTTTTGCATTTGACACTGGTTTTCTCAAAAACTATTTAACTTACAGTTCTGGGACCTGTTTTATTCAATTTATCAGATCAAAAACCATAAGAAATGATTGAATTCGCCCCTTAATCTACCTTACCACAATTCCAGGAAGACCTCATTTCACCTGGTGAACTGAAATCCAGGCGAAACTTTCGCTAGCTGTAACTCGCTAACGAAGCGTTTTCGGACCTATGTTTATATAACATTTTTTCATTATTTTTACTAGTACAATGTGCTGTAGAAGTGGGGGGAGAACTTCATGAATCACCCTGTATGTACACTTGGTAGGTCTGAGAATAGGTTTTTATATATTTTTCATACCCCTAAGTGATAAAGGTGGTCCACCCCAAAGAATTTTTTTATTTTTTGGACAAAATTTTTATTTTTTTTTAATGTGGCATTAAAAATACACTTCTAAATTTTCACCCTTCTACCACCAACCCCTATTTTTTTATAGAAATATTAGTAATTTAATAATTTTCTACTCTCGGCGATCGATAACTGATCAGTTGTCACTCGATCAGTTATTCCCGCCAGGCCTATACCGGTGTCACTCTCACTTCGTAAGCAGTATAGAGTAGGGATGAGAATGAAGCCGGTCTCCAGTGTTTCTCACACACTGAGAATCGAACGCGGTACCCCAGCATAGAAACCACTTGTGCTAACCACTACGTTAACGGGCCTTAGATAAAATAAAATAAATTTCATATTTTCCATAAAAACGTGTTTTCTGTTCTTGGGTATAGCAATGCACGCTGGGTACTGCTAGTATTAGTATAAGTTTTAAAAAAACTTTTTATATTCACCTTTTACACAGTCTTCTTTTCTTTTTTTATCTTAACTTACTAGCACTTTCACATTATGCACCGCTTCATCAGGTAATATCATAAAAACTTCTATTCTCGGTTCATCATAAGAAAGATATGTCAAGTAAACAAATAATGACGTCACTGAGCATGTGCATTATTTAAAAATGTGTACACGCTGATTAAAAAGTAACAACATTAAATACTTTTAAAAGTATTTTTACAAATGAAACTGTTAGGCCTACATTATAGGCCTATCATGACTAATGTTTTAAGTACCGATCAATAAATTTATAAAAACAGTACGCCTATACTTTATTTCCATCTTTTTCATAAATAAATGTGTGTTTCAAGTTATATTTATTACCTCGGATCTGTATGACGAAACAAGAGAACTTTAAAAGTAAACATTTTTAATTTAATGATTAGTCATCTAATATTAGTTCAGTCACTCGTTATTTCACAATTGAATTTGATGATGACCAATCTAAACCCATAAATCTCTCTCCACATTTTTGACAAAAAATCATCATCATCACTATATGCTATCAGTTCGCTTTTGACATCGTATTGTCTCGCATCGTTCTTACGAGCATTATAATTTATTTTCAACTAGGAATTTTGTGTTATAGTATTTTTTTTTTGTTTCTATTTATCGTTTTATTCTGTATATGGTTAAAAGCATGGATCAGTTATCATTGTGATTTTTCATAAAAAGAGTTGCATTTTTTCTGAGTCACTGCTGTAGTAGCTGATTCGGTAACTGCTGTTTGTTTACTCAACATGTCTTTCTTACGATGAACCGAGTAAAGAACTATTATGAAATTTTAGAACTATTATCTTCCTTTGTCATAGTTTGAATTCAGACTCAGTCTGAATTCAACTTCATATCTTATATTATCTTATAAAACTCATTATTTCTTCATAATACACAGGAGCATCAATTATCCAAATGTCAGTCATCTGAACCGTCAATTATCCAAATTGTAATCGATGGAAAAAATACATAACATTTACTCATGCAGATGGCTTTTCTGTCCTAGAAACGCAATGCTATGATGCAAACAGTCCTGAATTTAGTGCTGCTGCTGCATTGTTTCGAAAAGAAGTTCAGTTTCAGTTCAAAAGAAAATTCAAGATTTTTTTAAAAATTAGTTTATAGTATGTAAGTGCATTAAAAAATATTTCATGAAGGATTTTACCATAATTTATTTCTTTAATTTATTCAGTTTTGAGATTCTGTATTTTTCTGTTTGTTTTTATAATCTTTATTACTCTAAATTTGCAATAAATGCAGTATGTTAGTGTTTTTTAACTTAAGTTTATGTTAGCCTTTATTAACCTATTAATTATTTAGGTTATATTACATTGTTACAGTTCAGTATATTAAATTACAGTATTTAGCGTGTTTGATTATCCAAACTATTTGATTATCAGAACCACTCTGGTCCCAATTAGTTCGGATAACTGACGCTCCACTGTAGTTCTAGAAGCTTTTATGATACTACCTGATGAAGTGGTATGCACCGCGAAAGTGTTAATAAGTAAAGAAGAAAAAAAGAAAAGAAAGCTGTGTAAAAAGTGAATAAAAAAAGTTTTTTAAAAAGATGTGTTTGCATTCAAACAATCCGGAAATGTACAAAAGCAAAAAAGGCAAAATTTTGACTTTGGGCTTTCTGAAATTTCTGATTCATTTATTGGTGAATCACAACCGTACTGTAAATGAAAATATCTTTGAGTAGTAATAACAAACAGATTGGTTTCATAAAACCATGTAACGCACATATGAGGTGTGACAATAATGTAAACCGTACTTTTTCTGTGTGCCTCGTCAGACCATCCCAAGAGAGTGGCAAAAGTGTCACATGGTTCGTTGACAATGGCGATATTCATATATGTAGCAAAAATTTGTACTCTATAGAAATGGCTTTTATTATAGTATGTTCATCCCTCAAAGACTATGTCTCCACTCTGTAAAGTTATGTTGAAAAATATTTGGACCTGATTAATTTTAATTTTGTACTTCCATTGATTTATCTTTCTCCTAAGTTGATGTTTTTCAAACTATAAAAAATCTTATTCATTTTCTCCACTGTATTAAGTATTTTTCCCCAATAGCTCCATTTGAATTTCAGATTATTCCCAGATATTCATAGATTGAGACTTTATCCATTGTTGCACAATAATATTTGAAACCAAATAAACGCAATCGTTTCTTACATTATTTTTTCATTCACCTATGAAATGTTCTCAGTAATTTATACTTGGCACTGTAATTTCATAAAAGTTTTGTAAATACTAAACTTTTTTTTATAGTTTTGAGTATGAATGTATGTAAGGTTTTTGTGTAATGTAACTAATGATTCTAAATCAATTTTTTTTTTTGTAAATTATATTTTGTTATTATTCTCAGGAATAAACAGTTGATATGAGTGAAAGAATGTTTCATGTAAAATGTCCATTAAGACTTTTTTTTATTCTCTGTACACCTATTAGTCATTCATTTTTAACTACATAATACATCAGTAAGGTAATTTATTCCATTTTCATTTGATTTTTATCAAATATTGATCTGTTTTTTTTGTTTGGTTGGAAATTTGAGGTGTAAGATTAATGATAGTAAAATAATAAATTATTTATTTTGTAGTGGCGATGTTCTAATGTAAATCGTATTTTGATTTTATTACTGATATAAGTTATTAGTTGGACATGATATTATTTTATATTGCGTGGACTTATTTAAGAAAAAAAGTAGCTGTTGTATAATTGGTTGCTCTAAATGTATTGGTTCATTTTCTAAATTATTTACAAACATTTTAACAGTTAGTAGATTTATGTAGTGTTGACGTACCCACTGTGGTCAATAATAACCAAAAATGGTTTACACATTTTAAAAGGTCCCCTTCATAGTGCTGTAGTATGGAGTGTCAGATTACATTTAATTTTAAAGCAAAAAGTTTTTTCTTCTTTTCATGGAAAATCTATCCTGTTCCGAAATTTAAATGTTTTTTTCTTGGAATAAGGAAGGTATAATGAAAGTAAATTACTCAAAGCATTGTAGAGATCTTCCCAAGCTACTTCTTCCATCAGGCATATAGTATTCTAGAACCTATTTCAGAATTCTATCTCTCTCTCTCTCCATTCTTTCAAGGTGCTCCATCCATTTATTGGAATTAGTTATTCTTTGTTTTACACTTGTTGCCTGCCACTCTTTCCATGTATTCCAACTTCGAATTCTGTGCTCACTTATACAATTCTTGACCCTTCATAGAAACTACATATCTATTGCTTCCAATTTTTGTTTTCTTCTCCCCGTAAGAATCCATACAAAACAATTAGAACTGCAATTATGTTAATAAATTTCAGCAATGTTTGATTGTAAGCCTTGTTTCTCGGTGTAGTTGAAATCATTCTGCATATTCGCTGAAAACAAAGTACTTTTTGTCAATATGAATCTATCTGTCAAAAACAATTGGTCAGCCCAAGTAATTGATTTTTCTGATCTACTCATAAGTTATTAATCACAGTCTTAGATCTTACAGGGTCTCTTTCAAAAATTGCCGTTAATTTATTTTTCATGAGCTAAGCACAAGTTGTATGAACTGTATAAATCTGGAAAAAATGGCTTTTCAGAGCTTTTCTTTTGACTTAAATATTAACTTAATCTGAGGCCATTTAGAGTGCCGGCCGCATTGGCGTAGTTTGTTACATGCTCGCCTCTCATCATGCGGTCTTGGGTTCAAATCCCATTCAGGCATGACATATTTTCATACGTTACAAAATATTATTTCATCCTTCATCGTCTGCATTAACAGTAATTGCAGAACTGTCGGACATTAAACCAAAAAAAAAAAAAAAATTCAGTGCTGAGAGTCTGTCAAGGGTTCTACAAGACTAGAGAGAATCAGAAATGAAATTATAAGAAAGAATTTGAAATTTTTCCCCTCAAAAAAAAATTAAATAGTTTCTTGCTCAATGGGTCAACCATTTAAATAGAATCCTATAAAGTCGTGTGCCTACTTTAGCTGCAAACCAGTGGGAAGTACAGATATTGGCAGGTCGAAGAAAAGATGAGTACCGGAGCAGGTAGAAATGCCCCATAAAAAGAAGAAGTTAAAACTTAATGATCATCAAGTGAAATGGTATTCTGTGTTAGACCATCATTTATGTCAATAGCAGAAAGATAAACTGATTTTCCTTAAAAGAGTGTTGATACAAGAATATTTCAAATATAAACCGTAATTTTTTCACATAGCTTTAATGTGGTGATAGATAAAAATACAAATGGAGTAGTTTATTTTTCTACATAGTTGTCTCAACAGAAATATATTTTCTCCCTCAGCTTGGAATCTTTCTCCGATCATAGCGTCAGTTGGATGATAGTCAAAGCCACAAATATGATGTGTATTAATCTTTAGGTTACCAATATTTTCTGTCAAAGCAAGTGAGAAGACATAATTCAGGAAAAACAATAATTGCACAGCCCGTTCCCAGTTCCTTTCTATCTTTCACAACAGTTAGAACATCGTTTGTTAATATGTACAGTAAAAGTAAATACAACAATCAACAGTATTTCTCAAAACTATGTAATACATTGATGTTGTTGTTTAGGTTATCCAACCATTTAAATAGCCGAAAGGCTGATTTGAACCTGTAGAGGTTTTACTAAGTTAAACTAAGAGTGAGGTGGTTTACTTTGCCTTCCTCACTGAGTGGAAAAATAGGCTTATCAGCATGTCGGGCCCTCTGAAAATCACATATTTTCCACTCTGCAAATGACACCTTCACTTCATTCACCACAGCGTCTGGCTGTATAATGAAATTTATTACTTTCAGAGGGGATAACTCTGATTAGTGTCTTACACCTCTACCTTTTCTGTTTTTAAATGATTCAGTCATTTAATTGGCTGACTATGCGATAAGAAACAGAACTATTTATTTTAGCCCTGCAACGGTATAAATATAATATATTGATATTGTTTGTTAAATCATTACATAATCTCTAAAAAAAATTACCTCTAATTTCCAATCCAAGACTTAAGATATTTATCAATTGTTTCATAAAAAATTAAAAATCAAATGACTGTTGAAGCAATTTTTTGTAAATATACTATTTATATTATATTTATAGTGTAGAATATAATTATAATTTTAAGCTGAATAAAATATTTTGTTGCGTTTATATGTACTTTTCAATTTTATTATTTCTGTTTCCCATTACTGTGAGAAGTATTAAAATTTTTTTGTGGTAGTTTCTTTTTCATTAAAATAAAATGCATAATGTACAGAGAGTATCTCACTTTCGTTATTTAGGATGTAATGTGGGATTTGACTCTGATTTGGATATAGAGCAGAAATTAAGCCAATTTCAGAGGATATGCGGGACTATAAGCAAAATTTTGGGTAACAGAGCGAAAAAGATTGCAAAACATAAGTTCTACAAAGTTATGGCAGCTCCTGTTATTCTGTACGGAAGTGAGGTGTGGACTACAACAAAAACCCGAGAGTGAAAATCCAGACGGCAGAGATGAGATTTCTTCAAAGAACAAAGGGGTGTACACGCCTGGACAGAATAAGGAATGAGGAAATCAGGTCAGAATTGGGTATTTACAACTTGAATGAAAAGCTAAAGGATTATCGCCAAAGTTGAAGATAGCACATGGTAAGGTTGTCAGACCACAGGATACCTAAGCAGGCACACTGGTATGCTCCAGAAGGTAAAAGGGATGTCAGTAGACCTAGGAGAAGATGGAGATATATGATATAGTTTGCGAGTTCGGACCAGGCTGCGATCTAATCTGTGGTTGGAAGAAGAAGAAAAATGTACAGAACTGTTTTATTTTTCATGGTCTCCTTTAACACGTAAAATACACACATACAAAACAACTGGCGTACATTACATGTGCGTAGAACATGCAGGTGCAGTAGCCTGGTCGACCCCCGCAATCTCTTCACTATTTGAGACAAGTGGAGAGAGCTAGGCATGCATATTTGGCACTGACTATTCGTTTCATTGTGATTCAAAATTTAACATTGCTGAATGTTGTATTTTAAATTCATAGATTTTGTTGAGCAAAAATAGAAAATCATTAATTGACGCTAAATTATGCATTGTAAAAAAAGTTGAAATAAAAATTAGTGTTTTTAATTATTTACACTTTAGCTCTAAAATGCATATTTAGGCCACAATATTACAAAAACATTTTTTACAAAGAGATCACAGCTTCTTCAAGAAGTTTAGGAGATATGGCATTTACATCTTGTAGAGCACAAAAAATTTAGTAAATGGGGCAATTTTTGAGAAAATCGCAGGAATAAACTACTACGTCCCATTGATCAATTTTGATGAAAATTTTCGTGTTGGTTCCCTAATGGTACCTAACATAGGTTTCAAGTTTCAACGTCCTACTGAAGAAGGGGTCGGGAGAAGACAATGCTAACCCACATCAACGTAATTTTACGCAATGTCATTTTAAATGTTTGCTGAAATCTACAAATCATGTTTTTGAATTTTTGTTAAACATTTCTTATTTTCTGTTAATCTAGGAATTTAAGATCGTAAATATACCATCCTGTTTAAAACGTGCTGTACATTTTATTTTTACAAAATATTTAAGAAAAATTATGCTGGAAATTTTGTGGGTTAGCACTTTCTTCTGTCGACCCCTTTTCCATTCTTGAGATATTCGTTCACTCACTCACTCACTAAAAAACTTTTAAGGGAGGGGGTTCAGGTGGCCAGAAAATGTGTATTTTCTGTGAAAACTCAACGTGAAAACAGTATTTTTCTCCCTATATATTCTTATGTGGCAAAAGAAGGTAAAAATTACTTTATCCCATAGCCTATATAACTGAGGAAGCCCTACATTTGGGGACAAGTGGGAGAACTAAGCATGCACATTTCCCGTTGGCTTTCCGTTGTCATGTTAACTTGCTTGCCCTGGAAGAAAAGCAACGGCCACTCATCTTAACTCCTCCTGGGGCATTTATTACGTATGAGGTGTGGCTATTAAATAACGAGACTGACGTAAAAAAATTTTTTTTTAATTTTATACATAATCACTTATTGTCACCTTCAATATACACTCCTTCTCTATCCCTACAACGCTCCATGCAAATTTTCCATTGTTGGAAACAGTGCTGGAAGTTATCTTCTGTCAGCTCCTTCAGGACACATGGGGCTTTCTGTTTTACAGCTTCTACAGACTCAAATCTTGTCCCTTTTAATGCAGATTTCACCTTAGGGAACAGTTAGAAGTCACATGGTGCAAGATCTGGTGAATAAGGTGGATGTTCTAACACTGAGATGCTGTACTTGGCTAGGAACCTCTTGACAGATAACGCGGAAGCTGGCACATTGTCTTGGTGGAGAACCCATGATTTCTCCTTCCACATTTCGGTTGTCTTGGTGGAGAACCCATGATTTCTCCTTCCACATTTCGGGGCATTTTTTCCTCACTCTTTGACATAGTTTAAAAAGTGCCTCAAGGTAGTAATATTGATTAATTGTTTGATCTTCAGGAACCCAGTGAAGGTACACAATCCCATGGATATCAAAAAAAACAATCATCATTGCTTTAAATATTTACTTGCTCATTTGAGCTTTTTTGGCTCTCGGTGAAGTTCAGCTCTTCCAGTGCATGGATTGGCACTTCGTTTCCGGATCATAAGTAAAAAACCACGTTTCATCACATGTTATTATCTTCTACCTGTTCCCTAAGGTGAAATCTGCATTAAAAGAGACAAGACTTGAGTCTGTGAAAGCTGTAAAAGAGAAAGCGGCACGTGTCCTGAAGGAGCTGACAGAAGATGACTTCCACCACTGTTTCCAACAATGGAAAATTCGTGTGGAGCGTTGTATGGATAGAGAAGGAGTGTATATTGAAGGTGACAAAAAGTGATTATATATAAAATTAAAATTAAATTTTTTACAATGTCAGTCTCGTTATTTAATAGCCGCACCTCATATAAAACATTCAAAAGCACTCTAAGCAGATACAATAATTTTATGTACTTTTTACACGACACTTCTTCATTTATTGTGAACAAAAAATAATTATAATAGAAATTATATTTATTTTGTGAGAGAAATAAATCTCGATACTATCCAGTGAATAGGTGAAGAGGCTCTTCACCTATGCCACCTGAATAGCCGCGACTGGTTGGGAGTTGGTGTTTGAAGGTAAACATGCTTATAAATTAAATAACACTATGTTTGGAATGTAGCATTATATGGGAGTGAAACGTGGGTGATAGGGGCTGTAGAAAGGAAGAAAATAGAAGCTTTAGAAATGTGGTGTTATAGGAAAATGTTAAAGATTTGTGGAAGGACAAAATAAGTAATTTAGAGGTTCTTAGGCGAGTGAATAAAAAAAAGAAGTATTGCTTTAGTCCCAGCTGCATGTAGTTGGAAGGAATGCAGTGCATTGTTATAGTAGTGGGAGAATGAATGAGTTAGTAGTATTTCACAGCTGATGCATTTGTAGTGGTAGCCGGCCGCATTGGCGCAGTTGGTAACTTGCTCGCCTCTCATCATGCGGTCTTGGGTTCGAATCCCATTCAGGCCCGGCATATTTTCATACGTTACAAAATATCATTTCATCAATCACCGTCTGCATTAGCAGTAATTGAGGCCATAGCTAGAACAAGGGCCCATAGGACAAAAGTTGGTTTTGAGTAAATGAAGGTTAAAGTTTTCTCATAGTTCCCCAAAAATAACCTCAATGACTGAATATCAATGAACATGGTTATCGCTTTGGTTATGCTTTACTGATGGTAAAAAACTGTTCTGTATAACTGAAGTTTTAATACTTTTAATGAAAAATTATTATTAAGAGGTGCATGTCGTAGGCCCTTGTTCTATAGAACAGAATTTAGTGCAATACTGTAATGTTATTTGTATAAAGGGCTTTATTATACAAGTTCAGTTAAAACAAACACAAAAGTTATATTTTATTTTGTTTTGTTAGTAAAATACAAAATTCTTTACATTATCTGTTTGATAAAAAGCAGTTTATCCATTTTTTATTAAAATTGAAACAGGAAAAAAATAAGTGTTTTTAAAAGTATAAGAACGTCTTTGATTCATTATTATTATTATTAATATAAGATAAAAAATGATAAAAATACTGCAATGAAATAAAGTCATCTTTCATTCCTAAGCTCAGTTTTAAAGATGGTATAGATGCGTAGAATTTTGTGATCTGTCGGAGTATCATCAAAAATGATGATACTCCTGATGATATCATCATCAAAAAATGATTTACTTTCATCATCTAATGAACCAGTTCTGTTGAAAAAGGCAAAAATTAAAGATGTGAAGAACCTATTTAATTATATAGATGATGAAAGTAAATCATTTTTTTGAAATGAAATGGGACTAACCTCACAACCAACCACAAAAAATAGCTTAACTAACAGCACACGTGTTCTATGGAAAAAGGGCCTCTACAACACTTCACAAAAACAGTTCTACAAACTTAACGGATGAATATTATCGTATGAAATTTTGTGTACATATAGAAAAAGATACGAGGAATCGAAAAACGTGTTCTCCTGAAAAAGGGCATATGGGCACATAGGCCCTTGTTCTAGCTACGGCCTCAATTGCAGAACAGTCGGACGTTAAACAAAAAAAAAAAAAAAAAAAAAAAATTTGTAGTGGTAGCGTGTACTAACTAGACTAAAAAAAATATTCTTATCATCCGGGGCATTAATTTAACAAATACCTACCAGGTAATTAACTTGGTCGGATTCATAATATTTAACTTACCAATTTATATCAATATATGTAAATAAATAAATGTAATAAATACAAACAAATATGTTAAATACAGAAGGTTTGAAAACAAATGTTTTGTATCAGAGTAATACAACAATCATTCTCCCAGCATATGTCACTCATTCATTATACCTCACCCATACCCTTCACCCCGCAACTACACAGAGCTTGGATCCACACAATATATGGGACCATCTTACTAGAAGGGATAGTCTAGTGGCGCATATCTTAAGACACCCAGGTATTGGTCTATCAATAATGGAATGTAATATTGAGGGAGTGAATTGTAAGGGGAAGCAAAGGTTAGAATATATAAAGCAAATTACAAAAGATGTAGGGTGTTACAGGTATGTAGATATGAAACAACTTGCGCAAGATAGAACAGCTTGGAGAACTGCATCAAACCAGTTAAGAGACTGTTGATGACAAAAAAAATAAAATAAATCGACAACAGGTTTTTTTTTATTACATATCATTTTATTGTATGTATAAATATCACTAAACGAACGCAAAAAGCGCCACACTTATAAACAATAATACATATTACATAAAGTTACCGATTAAATAAGTATTAATAATAATAATAATAATAATAATAATAATGGAACAGGAAATTAATTGGTTTTGTATAATTTAATAATAATATTTATTATTAATATTATTATAGGCCAATTGTCCTTAACGGTTTTGATTTGGATTAACAAATAGATTAAATATCACATCAATACAGCTATCACTTAATAACAATGGCAGGTAGTATTTTAAATTAAGAAAATACAACAGGATGTCTGTATTTTAAAAGTAAAACAGCAGTATAAAAAAACTTGTTACCTTCAAACATTTAGCTTCACTTACCAGATGTTTTCTGCCCTTCCAAGTTATTTGATGTGTGCAAATACATTTACGGATAAATAAGTTCTATTCATAATTTTTTGTGGAATAAAAATATAACTTTTAATGTTTTTAAAGGTACACAGAAATGTTCAAAAGCTTTTTTTTTTAATCTACTTTAAGTCACATCAATATCTTGGTCATTAGCGACTACTCTGGGTTAAGAAATGGTGGGTTTGAATGTGTAACAATTTTTATATTCAGGAATTGAACCCAGGACCTCATTTTGCAGCATAGCAGGGTAACCACTGGGCCACGGAAGTAAGTGAAAAATTTTTATTCAGACTACTTTAGTTTGCGAGGACTACCATGACTTGTCATATGATTTGCTTTGTATACAATCCTATTCCTAGGTAAAGTATGATTTTCCTTGCTTTTTTTTGAACTTGTATCTTCTTCAAGTACCATGGTAAATTAACAATCTGTGCCATGTGGTGATGTTAGACATTTATGGAAGCTCTTTCTGCAACCGCATTCTATGCATTCATTCACTGCAGACTTCTTCATTCTTCTGTTCACCACATGTTCTGATTAGCTCTTCACAGAAACCCTTAAGGTCTGTAATTAGTTACCTGAATTTAATTCGGTTCATTAAGTTTTCTTGGTTTATCCGGTTTTCTCATTATCCTTTCTGATTTTTTTAACCATTTATTTGACACCTTACATCTATTGTTTAGTTTCTCTCAACCATTTGTCATCCATTTTATACAGGTGTACGTAAAATTTTAGTCTTCTTCTTCTTCTAAATGTTTATTTTCTTTATACAGTTCTTCTCATCCTCATGAAATATTTATAAAGTCTTAAAAATCATTTTTAAATTTTAGATCTAGTTATTATCGTTCAGAATTTACAACTTTAAAACAACTGCTGTTAAAGTAGAAATTAATGATTCATAATGATTCTGATGTTATAACTTTACTAACATCCTGTTGCATTTGAACCTTTAACAAAAATTACATTACTAATGACAGCATAAGTTCTATCTTAATGCAAACAAAGTTTCTGTATAATTAACGTTAAGTCCTACTGCTTTAGCACTTCCGTGATAGTGCAGATATGAGCTGTAATAGATGAAAATCATTAAGTCAGTAAATCAGTTTCATTTCTAGTCAACATCAAATAACAAAACAGTTGATTATGTTTCAGAATTTATAAATATTTACTTCAACATTAAAACATATAAAGTAATGTAAGAACAATGGGTAGAAAATAAACTTAAAGACTATAAAATTATAGCATTCAAAATATGATTAGTACCCTGTGTACATACCTCACAGGATTTTTAAAATGCACTACTAAGTAATTTGAAACAGTCATCAATTTAGTTATACAGTCGAACCTCGTTTATTTGGACTAACTGGGATCAAAGGCAATCCGGAAAATCAAAATTTGAATAATATGGGTAATAAGCAAAAGAAATCCTTAAATAAGCAGGCTTACTGTTTAAGTTTGATAAAACGATAAAAAACTATGTTTTGTAAAAAAAATATTTAAAATTGTTTAAAAGACATTAAAAAATATATAATAACTTTTCACATAGTACCGTAATTTCTTAACAAATAATTGATTCTGTCTTCTGTTTCAAACACATGTGGCATTTGAATGAAGCATCGTCACGTAACATTTTTATCAATAGTTCAGCTGGTGTGACGCTCTAATAAAGCTTTCTTAAACTCGACAAAAAAAATTATTTTATTACCATAATTTATTGTACAATTTAAGCAGGAACTGTACATTTAAACAAAATCTGGTGTGAAACACTCACACAACTTTCTCTTACCAATGCAAATGATTAACAATTCAACCTAATTTTAGCAAGAAAACATTAGAAATAAACAAAACACTAACCTCAATAAACATAACCTTATTTTAATCGTGAGTGAAAGACGGAAAATGAAAACCGACCTGTTTGGCTTAAAAATATGGAAAATCACTCTTTCAAGCTAAACTAGGTTCTGTAGAGAAAAATGCTCTAAATAAAGTTGTAGATCTTTTAATTTTCTATAAATTCGATTGTATACACTTTTGTCATAAAATGCATACTAAGGCAGAAATCTTTAAAAATCTATTTTTCACACGTTTTCGTGAGAAAAAACCGAAAATCGCTAATTACCGCTAAATTAAGCGTTATACAAAAAAATGTTTGAAATAAAAGTTGTAGGATTTTAAATTCTCTACATTTTTTATTATATACATTTTTGCGCTATAATACATATTAAAGCCGTAATCTTAAAAAAACACTTTTTTTACGTAAAAACAGCCTCACCGAGAATTTCAGTAAACATGGCGCCTACCCTATCTTGTAGAGAATAAAAAATTGAGTAAACCAGGCGATTTAAAAAAAAATCGTAGGACCAGTTTTTGAGAAAATCGCAAAAAAGTGAAAAATTATACGAATAAACTACTACTTCCGGTGGACCGATTTTGATGAAAATGTTCGTGTCGGGTCCGGTAGTGGTATGTAACTTAAGTGTCAAGTTTCAAGTTCGTACGATGTTCCGTTCTTGAGATATTTTTTATACACACACACACACACACACACACACACACAGACCAATCGCTAAAAACATGTTTTTTGGGTTCAGGGGGTCTGAAAACGTATAGATCCGGTGAAAACTCGATTTCAAAAAATCGACATGAAAACGATACTTTCCTTCCTATATATTCATATAGGCAAGAGAAAGTAAAAATAAAAAGCAAATGTTTGCCATACTTAGGCTATAGTTACGTTTTTATCATCATTAAAAATTATTATCTAATAAGTAAATATTAAATAAAATTAAAATGTCTACAAATTTGATCTGGAGATTCAAAAAATGATGTTTTACTGTACTACATTAAAAATCTACCTTATAACAAAAAGTGGGAGAAAAATAATTTTTGTGAACAATTACTAAAATTATGAGTATTCAATGAAGTGCTAAAAACAGTACATTGTCTTTTTAATTACAAATTTTTATTACATTAGGATAGAACTTGATAACATACAATTTATACATAACATGAATCGACATGTAAGACGTCTACAATTACTTTAACAACAATCAACATGAAGAAGAGAACATACTGTAAATTCAATAATAATAATATCTTATACGATGATTTGTTTAAATTACATAAAAAGATTTTCTTTTTAAAACACTTTGTCAGTTCACTAAATCCCTTTTAATGCACTCATTGATAGATGGCAAACCGTATGGTCGTTTCGTAGTATCTAACCTAACATAAATAGTTCATTCAATTTTAATTGATAAGGAATATTCGTGCCCATAACAGGCAGGTGGAGTGTTAAATTAATTGCACTTTGATCTGTGGTTCCAGGGCTACAAAAAATAGTTCTGTTTCTTATCACATAGTCAGACAATTATATGACTGAACTATTTAAGAACAGAAGAGGTAGAGGTGTAAAAGACACTAGTCAGAGTTATCTCCTCTGATAGTAATGAATTTCACTATACAGCCAGACCCTGTGGTGAATGAAGTGAAGGTGTTATTTGCAGGGTGGAAAGTGGGTGCTTTTCGGAGGGCCTGGCATGCTGATAAGCATAAGCTTTCAACTCAGTGAGGAAGGTAATTGTAAACCACCTCACTCCTCGTTATTACTTAGTAAAGCCTCTAGAGGTTCAAACCAGCCTTTCGGCTGTTGACCTAAACAACAACAACAACAACAAGGAATATTCAGTTTTGTATAATGTAACAATAGATACAAGCCAATTTACTGGTGTTTAAGGCACAACACAAAATTTTGTTAATAAACAGCCTGAACAACTCCACAACAACATATTTTAACATATTCTAGAAAAGGTTGATGTAATAAATTTTGAGTTTTTTTTTTTTTTTTGTTTAACGTCTGACTGTTCTGCAATTACTGCTAATGCAGACAGTGAAGGATGAAATGATTTTTTGTAACGTATGAAAATATGCCGTGCGTGAATGGGATTTGAACCCAAGATCACATGATGAGAGGCAAACACGTTAAAATTTTGAGTTGTGTGGGGTAGAGTTTGTTGAACAAGAATAGTGAATGGGTTGTGATGTATTAGATGTTTGAAATATGAGTTCTAGGATATTGAAATTAGTAGAAATATTTGTTTTTATTTTGATTCCTTCTACAATGTCCCAGAATAATGGAAACTATTAGACTGCAGGTATAAAAACACTTACCACCGTTGTAATCAGTTATTACTCAATTGTGAATGAAAAGTGTGTCGGGCCATTCAAAATAGTATTGTTACTTGTTACAGAACCGATTTTGAATTACATTAATAGCACTTGTTGTTAACAGCAAGTGGTTGTGGACAGATAAATCAATTGCTTTGATTGTTTGTTTTTACAGTGTCTTAATTAAAGTCAAGTTTAGTTTAAGCTTAGATTTGTAATTGATTTTATTTATGTAATGTCATTGAATTCGTTAGTAGTCTAAGTTTAATCATAAAAATTGTGTAAATAAATAATTAATTGTTTTAAGTTTAAAGTCTGCCCATAATGGGCTGGTCAAACGTAAAATTATTTGCACTCAATCTGTTAGGTCCAGTGCTACAAAAAATAGTTTTGTTTCTTGTCAAATGGTCAGCCAATTATATGACTGAAGCATTTAAGAACAGAAGAGGTAGAGTTTTAAAATACATTAGCCACAGTTATCACTTCTGAGAGTAATGAATTTCATTATACAGCCTGACCCTGTGGTGAATGAGGTAAGAATTTCAATCTTTATGCAGATTTCACCTTAGGGAACAGGTAGAAGTCACATGGTGCAAGATCTGGTGAATAACGTGGATGTTCTAACACTGAGATGCTGTACTTGGCTCTTGACAGATAACGCGGGATGAGCTGGCGCATTGTCTTGGTGGAGAACCCATGATTTGTCCTTCCACATTTCGAGGCGTTTTTTCCTTACTCTTTAACGTAGTTTAGAAAGTACCTCAAGGTAGTAATATTGAATTGTTTGACCTTCAGGAACCCAGTGAAGGTACACAATGCCATGGATATCAAAAGAAAAAAGCAATCATCATTGCTTTAAATTTTGACTTGCTCATTCGAGCTTTTTTGGCTCTCAGTAAAGTTTGGCTCTTCCAGTGCATGGATTGGCGCTTCATTTCTGAATCATAAGTAAAAAAATCACGTTTCATCACATGTTATTATAGTTTCCAAAAAATTTGGGTCATTTTCAATTGCGTACAAAGTATCAGTACAAACATTTTTGCAAGCTTCATTTCAAACATTTTGAGCGGCATGTGTCCTGAAAGAGCTGACAGAAGATGACTTCCAGCACTGTTTCCAACAATGGAAAATTCGCATGGAGCGTTGTAGGGATCGAGAAGGAGTGTATATTAAAGGTGACAATAAGTGATTATGAATAAAATAGAAATAAAATTTTTTACGCCAGTCTCGTTATTTAATAGCCACACCTCGTATTTCAGGTGTAATAACTGACATGTCTTATACTCCTCCTGGAGTCTCCAAAAATAATTTACAAAATCTTCCTGATTTATCCCAATCCCTGGTACTTACTACGAAAACAAATTTATTGTAGCTACACTGACTCTGACAAAGTATTTGAAATTACTGTAAAAATTAACGCCACCATGATCTTATTATTTTTGATTTTACTGTATGTCTCAACATAACACATAATAGACATTAATACATTAACATAAACAACCAACAAACAAATATATAGTAGAACAATGAACAACAATTTGTGTGCTTTTTTATTTTATTAGGTACATTAAATAACTATTATAAAATTGCTGTTTTGTTTAACATGTCTAAACCAGTTAATCTGATATCTTTATAAAAGTACAGTGCATTAATTTTTTGTAGGTAGGTACATAATTAATTATTTACAAGATTTAATCAAAAAGATTTGTAACTGTTAAAGTTTTTTTTAATAATTTATTAATTTGATTACACTGATTAGTATAGGATGGTTTCTCTGTTTGATTCCTGATTACAATTTTATTGTACTTTTGTACTAGTTATGATTTATTTAAACATAAATTTATACTTCACAATTTTCTTAGATAAAATTGCACATTTATTTTTTAATTAAACAAGTACATACATGAAATAATATCTATTTTCATTTTTTAATAAAACTTTGAATTTTCAAAATCATTTCCTATTTCAAAAGGTTTTACCTAAAAAAATTAATAAAAATATAGCTTTTAGTAATAACACAAAACAGTAGATTTTAGTACCCTGATGGTCTTCAGTGATTCATTTAAATCTACCTCAGCAGTTCTACATAATCAGTTTCAATATTAGATGCTTCTGAGGTAGGAACATTAAACAGAACACTAACTAAAATGGTATGATAGTGACATGATATGCCCAAAACGGGCAGGTGGAGTGTTATTTTAATTGCACTCTATCTGTTTGGTCCAGGGCTAAAAAAAATAGTTCTATTTCTTATCACATAGTCAGCCACTTATATGACTGAACTATTTAAAAACAGAAGAGGTAGAGGTGTAAAAGATACCAGTCAGAGTTATCTCCTCTGAGAGTAATGAATTTCACTATGCAGCCAGACCCTGTGGTGAATGAAGTGAAGGTGTCATTTTCAGGGTGGAAAGTGAGGGCTTTTCGGGCCTGGCATGCTGATAAGCATACTCTTTCAACTCAGTGAGGAAGGCATGGTAAACCACCTCACTCCTCGTTTTTTACTTAGTAAAACCTCTAGAGGTTCAAACCAGCCTTTCGGCTGTTGACCTAAACAACAAGTGACATGATGTCATTTATAAGTTAGAGAAAAGTTAGCATATGAGTCAACACTTATCAAAGAGATACAATATGCAGATGATACGTAATAATCATAATACTCATTCAAATTCAGCATATTCCACATTTTCTTTATGTACAAGGAGGGGTCAGCAGAAGAAAGTGCTAACCCACAAAATTTCCAGCATGATTTTTCTTAAATATTCTGTAAAAATAAAATATTCAGCACGTTTTAAATGGGATACTATAGGGTGATTCAAAAAGAGCGCCGGTTTTGATATATCAATTTAAGAGATTTATTTTATTGAAAAACTGAAAATAAATACATCAACAAGTTCATCTTACCTTCCGATTTCATGTATGAAAAATGATGTCATGCATGTGTCCTCCTCTACTGCGCTGGCATGCATCAACTCTGTCCATGAAATTGGATATTACTGCACGACAAGTTTCGACTTCCATTTGCCCGATAACCCGTCGAATTTCCTCCTTCAAGTCATTGATGTTTCGGGGTTTATTGGCATACACCAATGACTTCAGATGACCCCAAAGATGAAAGTCACAAGGCGTCAATTTTGTTTGCGAAGGTGTCATCATCCTGCCGTTTTCTCAATACCCAGTCAACAAACTGTCGTCTCTTCTGGTGGTCTGCCACTTTCAAATGTTGCGTCAACTGAATTTTATACGGGTGATATTGGAGATCGTACCGAAGAATTCTCCGTACAGAAGAACATCGTAAACCCAATTGCTGAGAACGGCGACGTATTGATTTTGCTGGGCTAACAGCCACACTGTCACGAACCGACGCAACGTTCTGCTCAGTTCGGCCAGAACGACAACGTCCAGAACTTTTAAGGTCGACTGCTGAACCCGTCTCAAAAAACTTTTTCATGAGCCTGCGAACTGTTGATTCATTCGGTGCTTCATTACGTCCTAGAGTACCACGAAGTCGCCTGACAGTAGCCGCATAACTCTCTCCACTCTGGTAAAATGTTTTGACGATTAACACTCGTTGTGCAATAGTAAACTTCTCCATGGTTAGACACAGACTGCGAGAGTACTACACTGCGAACAAGAGAAACTACAACTGAATCGTCAATCGGAATGTTCTCCGAAACAGAAATGAGGTCTAACAATGTTGCCAACCGATAAACAAAAATTTACCAGCCGTTTAAAAACCGGCGCTCTTTGTGAATCACCCGTTATAATTACGATCTTAAGAACCTAGATTAACAGAAAATCACAAATGTTTATCAAAAATTCAAAAACATGATTTGTAGATTTCAGTTAACTTTTAAAATAACATTGCGTAAAATTGGGTTGATGTGGGTTAGCACTTTCTTCTACCAACCCCTTCAATGTACAAATTCAAGAGGTTAACCTACATAAATACTTGTTATTAGAATTAGAATAGTTTTTCCGTGATATTTCTTGTCTGATTTAAAACGTGTTACTATAAATTAAGTTACCAGAATGAAACTCATTTTGTTCTTTGTTTTCATATCTTTATATATATTTTTTTAATTTTCTCACCGTAACATCTAGTTGTTCACTAATTCTAAAATTCAACAAGCTAACCCACTGAAATGTCATTACTTTTATAATTATTAAACACAATTCAAACATATACCGTACTTCCCAACAAATTTGACGCACAGGGAAATTAACATTCGACAATGTATTGTCAACATTAATCTTACTACAAGGGTGTAATCTTACTTTTATTACTCCAGCTGTTAGGAAACAGAATAAAAATGAGTCTACAAAAGATTTTAATAGCTAATAATTTAATTATTAGTAAATAAACACAAAAATGTTATTCAATTGACATAGTGCAATACTTACATAAGAAAAAAATTTACTTCCATTAATGTCAAAACAGCAGCCGAGTGTATAAAGTGGTTAGTTTATTTTAATTTTTGATATTACAGTACAAGAGCCCATGGGTTTGAATCCCACACACTATTTACATTTTTTTATAATTTTATTAAAATATTATTAAATAATTTAACTTAATTAAATAAAAAAACTTTACTAGTTAGTTAGTTATATTCTGTTAAATCAAAAATTATTACAATAATTATTTCAAATGTTTTTTATTATTTAATTAATAATAATCAATGATTAAATTAACAAAAACAAAACGTTTTAATATGTAGGACTTGAACTTGTTGCCTCTCGTACTGAAATATCAAAAATTAAAATAAACTGACCACTTTATACGCTTGGCTAATATATTCAGCTATTAAGGGGAGACTGTATGATGGTTTTGACTGAAAATTTTGATTTTCGGTTTTTTATGTTTTTCAATAGTTTAGACCTAGACCTACCACAAAAGCATTAAATTACGACAAAAAATTATTTTAATGAAAAAAATTAAGTTTTTATCAGGTTTACCTTAAAAATTAACATGTTGCCAAGAACAAATATTTTTCATATATTTATATTGTTCATTTTAGTGCAAAAAGAATTTTAGATTTTTTTAAATATCTGCTTCACTATTTTTAATATTCTCTGTTGTTGGTGTAGCTTTCTAACCAACTGTTAATGGAAAATTAAACTTGTTTGGGTACATTTTGTTTTTATTTGTGCCTTTTCCCGTAAATTTAGATTTTTAACACTTAGGTACGTTTTTTCTCGGAAACCATTTAACCTACCAGACAGAATTTTTGACCAGTTAATTATCATGTGCATGAACATTCACCGACATTGCTTTTACTACCTCAGGTACTCAAAAAATTAGTAATATGCAAAAAACGTAGAAAAACATTGTAAAATTTTATGTTATTCATTATTCTTTAAAAAACTTTATGGTCCAACAGATTAAATTGAAAAAAATCAGTAACTAAAACCACCTTACAACTATAAGTGTGTAAAGTTTCGTTTTCCTATCTTTACTAATCCTATGAAAAATGTAGGTACCTAAAAATAGCAAATTTAACATTGGCGGAATACAAAGTACAGTCTTTCCTTAAAATCCTTTGTAGACTCATTTTTACTCTGTTTCTTAACGACTGGAGAAATAAAAGTAAAATTACACCCCTGTAATAAGATTAATGTTGACAGTACATTGTCTAATGTTCATTTCCCTAAACGTTAGATTTGTTGGGAAGCATGGTATATTTATTTTGCAGCCTTTGTAAATCATTACAAGATGTTGATAATGAATTCTGTTATTAGGTAGATAGCACACAATATTATGATTTTATAAAACAATTTTTGGCTTTAACAGTTGTAATAACTTTTTGAGTAGATCTCAAATCGATTTTAGTGAATTAATTTAATTAAACATGCATCGTTTTAGGCAGATATACAAAAGTAAAAGGATTGTTGTGAGGTAATCGCTGGTGTATTATAAAAACACATGTATATATGTATGTGAATGGTATATTCCTGATAAAAAAGATGTGTGTGTGTGTGTGTGTTCTTGAATAATACATCTGTTGACGAAAGAGTTAAAAACATATTAAGGGATGTTTTAAAAATGTTATAAATTTTTTATAAAATGCTATGAGACTATGTTTTAACATACAAAATGGAAATTTACCTTATGGTACAATACTAAGCTTAACGATCTACAGTTTTACAGTGTTTAATGTTTTAAAATTTATGTAATCACTAAAGACCTCCAGGAATTAATGTGTTTGTTCACTCCATAGGAAACAAATCATCAAGTTACATTTTCTTGTACATAATTTATATCCAAATAATTATTTATAATACATCTTGTACCCTATATTCAATCCCGTTGTAAAAATATTTAATTTTTCACTGACCTGTTACTGAGCTGTTATGTCACTTGTTTTTCACATTTTTTTTAAAATCCTATTTTCTACTGACATGTTTTGGTGGATCCACCATTATCAGAATACATAAAATAGAAACTAAACTTTTTAAAATCTATTAAAATTTTCAGATGTATTTTCAGTCATTCATACAAAATTGTTTAATTAATCAAATTTTACTTAATTCATATTTTTAGTTTATTAAACAGTTTTATACAAATGACTGAAGATGCAACTTTTTCAGAAAAAGGCGATCAAAAAATTAATTAACTTGCATTAAATATATTATGATTGTCATACAAATATTGTGTTAAATACAGTACATTCCATTTCGTGAAGTGTCAATATATTTAAGAAAGTACAGTACAATAATTTGGTTTAATTTTCAAAGAGGGCAGTCAAATACCCTCTTGTTTCATGAACTTCCTTTGTTGTTGTTTACGTCATCAGCTAAAAGGCTGTTTTGAACCTGTAAGTGGCACTACTAAGTAAAACGAGGAATAAAATGGTTTACCTTACCTTCCTCACTGAGTGGAAAAGTATGCTTATCAGCCTGCCAGGCCCTCTGAAAAGCATTTACTTTCCACCCTGCCAATGACACCTTTACTTCATTCACCACAGGGTCTGGCTGCATAATGAAATTCATTATTCTCGGAGGAGATAACTCTGACTAGTGTCTTTTACATCTCTACCTCTTCTATTTTCAAATGCTTAAGTTATATAATTGGCAGAGCATGTGATAAGAAACAGAACTATTGTTTGTAGCCCTGGAACTAGCAGATCAAAAGCAAATAATTTAACACTCCATCTACCTGTTATAGGCAAAAGTTTGAGGTATGAGAAATAAATAAGAATTTTATAAATTAAACAATTCTATATTACCCAATTTTACTTAGAGTGAAGTTCACATATTTTTAACCTTTTTAGGCAAAATTCCTTTTTGGTAATGATTTTATAAAATAAGATTGAAGGAATATGAGTGCTGAAATTTTAATTGTATTACTTACAAATTCATTACATTATTATTCCATTGATATTCAAAATTTTTATTCTGAATAATTCACAGTTACTAATTATAATAATTCATAGTTACTTTTATTTAATTAAATAGAGGTAACATCAAAATTGGATGTTGCCACTTCTTTTATTATAAAACATTAATTCTTTCATTTTTGAACTCTTAATCAATTTACATAATGTATTGTATGTACAACATATTGCAGTATTCCTTTAACATACGTATCTGCCATTTTCCAAACTCCTAATGTAACAATCCTTTAACATTTTTGTATCTGCCTTTTCCCCAAATTAGGTAAAATATTTGCAATATTATGTGTGGTTACATAGATTACTTATTAAGGAAGCACCATTAATAATTAAAAATTGTGTTTTACTTATAAAAATTAAACAAATTAACTTAGCTACAATTAAATTAATTGTATTAAGCCTCTGTTCCCATTTTGTAGTAAAACAAGTTTTTGAAATTTCTTAAAAAGTAAATTTAAAGAATGTTTTACGTAAGGTGAATTACACATCAAAGATGAATTCTGTGTCCTAGTCACAAGTGGCATATCTGTCCTGCATCCTTACGACACGAGCTTGTACACCAACATAGCATTTTTGTATTTCTGATATTGAAATTCATCAATGTTTGTTTAACAAATTTGGGGTTCAATGATGAATAATCAACAATCCAATGCTTCAGACGATGAAACTATCATTTCGGCTTGTCCAATCAGGAAAAGATGAAGACAACAAAATATTTGTTTATGGCAACATCCATACGGGAATAATGCTGGAGAACGTAGTCCTGCTGTAGTGGCTCAAGAATTACAGAAGCCCCAGTGAAGTTTCAATCCTATTATAAAATGGAGATTTCCATTTTTAACAAGTTTTTGGATCTCATGAAACCATCGCTCAGTCGTCAGGATATAAATTATCGGTAGTGTGCAAGTCTACGAAAGAAAGATTACTGATACTTCTGAGGTTACAAACGGTGTGAGATTAAAACACTTGCGCAAGAGGGATTCTGTAAATCACATATTTCCGAGGGTGGGGTGCGTATGTAGAACCACACAAGACGCACTGTTTGATTCATGAATACATACCTCAAGAGAGAAGAAGTTTGGGTCAGTTAATAAAAAATTAAAAGGACCAATTTCAACGATGTATGATGTAATAGGCCATTTTCTAATACTTTTGAGAGGAAGAACAAAATTTACTCTTACAATGGTGAATCCATCGAAAAATAAAAGTACACTCAAACCCTATTAATTCAAACTAATTAGGACCAAACCCTGTTTGAATTAACCGAAATACAGTGCAATCATACAAACAAATTTTCATTAAAAGAATTCAATTTATTTAAATGCATCTTGAGTGAATTGTCCTCGTGTGGATGAGCTCGAGGTGTGTCTATTAAATTAAAGTATTTTAATTTTGCACTTAAATTTTAAAAAATATTCTTTTCATGTAAAATATTGCTTATTTTCGTCCACTTGATATTAAAATAAGGGTAGTGTGGAATGAAAAAAATAAAAAAAATATCGATTTTTTGTTTTTTCGTTAAAAATATAGTTTGAAATGAGCACTTTAAAATGGAGTTAGAATCATGTTGCTATTGGAACTAGAAAATATTTTATTAATTTTTTTGTAATTTTATGTTTAAGCTGATTTTGCCTTCTGTCACGAAATTTTACAATATAATTTTCCCTTTCGATTAATATTTTACTGTAATTTTTATTATACTATTTTTTCACTCTGCCGTCTCTCTTTTATTTATTCATAGGTTGGCAGTATAACCTAAAAGTTTATAACCCTTGCTATTTTTGTTGTAGTCTATCTTTGTTTAGACTCATGTATTTGTTTCTCAAACATTTAACGCGAATATCTCAAAACATCACTTTTAGAATTTTATGTACCTTTTTCTCAGCCTCCACAAAAGGTACATGGCTGAAATTTTTATGGAGTATGTTAAGCGTCCAGTTCTATTGATTGAAGGTACCATTTTGAAAAATATTGAAAATTGTGGGAGAAAAAAATTTTTCAGTGATTTTTGAATGAAAAAATGTTCTCTTTTTAAAAAATTTATAAAAATCAAAATTCTTACCAGAATTAAATTCTACACATTCTAATTATGTACCAAAGAGTGGCCTTTCATACAAAAAAAAGTTGTAGCTCTAGCTATAGTGGTTGCTGAGAAAAGGGTACAATATTAATATTACTTAGGATAGGGATCCACACTCCCCTTAAAGAGTCGAGAACATGTTTGAATTAACGATGTTCAGATTAACAGGGTTAATGTACGTAGGGAAATTGAAAAAAATTATAAATTATTGAAAAACTTAAAGTATTTTTGCATTTGGATAATTCTAGATAATAATACCTTTTAAGCAGAATCAGAATTGAACACCTTGTATGTTTTGTATTTCTACGTTTTGTATTTACCATTACAAACTTGACGATATGAACCAGTAAGAAGATAAGTTATCAGTTAACTGAGTAAGAGAAAGTCACCAAAACAGATTTAGATGGTGCAAACTATGTTGAAATTACCATCAATTTACAGTACATACAAATCATTAACATTTGTTTCTAAATTAATATTAAAAGAAATTTCAAAAATTAAATATTTTATAAAAAATGGGTATAACATAAACACATACATTAATATACATAACATACAGAAACAACACATAAAGAATAAATGTATTATTTATTAATAATTAATATTTATTATAATAAACATACATAATAACATAACACTAATTATAAATCACATAGCGCACAGCTGCAAATGTATATTTGCTCTTCTACTTCCTATTCGTTGTATTAAAAAGTTAATTCTATGTATTTTACTTTTTTTTTAATTTAAGCAGAAACAGGAATCTCATTATCGCCAACCAATTGTTAATATATTTTTTAATAATATGATACATAAAATATTGTTAATTATCATTAAAACATAAGTATTTAATAACACTTGATTACACCATTAAATCATATCACATATAATAAATATATAAATAATTTTAACGGTATCAAATCCAGATTATATTACGAATTGTGAAACCTCTGTTAACTGAAATATAGGTGGTACAGGTCATACATTTCCATAAAAACAATTTACGTGATGTTTTCCCAGTGATCTTAAGAATGAATATTCTAGGGGAACCTGCATAATGCTATGCACACTGTCTGCATGGAAATCATATTGCAGTTAGAAATCTACGGCATAAGATGCAAAAAAATTTCAATGTTTCATTTCGTTGTAATTTATTTCAGCCAATATTTAGTCAGTTTCATTTATAATTTCTTAAACGAAATATTTTAAGGAAGTTAATTATACACCCTGTATCGACACGAAGGTTACTTGGTTAAAATCCTAGTAGTTACTTTTATATGGATTTGAATACTAGACAGTGGTTACCAGTGTACTTTGATGGTTGGGGTTTAATTAATTATACTCTCTCAGGAATGGTCGGCCTGGGTCTGTACAATACTACACGTCATATACATCATTTTCATCACATTGGGTCATAGCATTGCTTATTGTTCTTAATTGAACAGATTCCAATGTATACACAGTAGGATTAAAAAAAGGGTACGAGGTGTGGTTATTAAATAACTAGACTGACGTAAAAAATTTTATTTTTATTTTATACATAATCACTTATACCTGTTCCCTAAGGTGAAATCTGCATTAAAAAGGACAAGATTTGAGCCTGTGGAAGCTGTAAATGAGAAAGCGGCACACATCCTGAAGGAGCTGACAGAAGATGACTTCCAGCACTGTTTCCAACTATGGAAAATTCGCATGGAGCGTTGTAGGGATAGAGAAGGAGTGTATATTGAAGGCGACATGTATAAAAAGGTGATTATGTATAAAATAAAAATAATTTTTTTTACAATGTCAGTCTCGTTATTTAATAGCCACAAGTCATATTCAGCCAAACTCATACATATTTATATCTTTTTATAATTTAACTATTTTTTTTTAATAGACAATAAACAGAAAACGAACGTTCGATTGGAAGAGTTTGAACAGGAGAAGTACATAGAAGAGGAGAAATGTGCGGTTCTAAGGGGCTGTCTTATGCTCCCCGACTTATCATGTGACAACTATAGAATCGGCCGGCCCACGGTGTAGTGCTCAACGTAATTCCTCTCTATACCAGGGGTTTGGGTTTGATTCCTGTTCAGGTCTGGTATTTTTTCATCACTCATCTTTATATTATTATCCTTTGAACTGTCTGCATTAGCAATAATTACAAAACAGTTGGAATTTTAACCCAAAAAAAAACCTATAGACTCCTCACTTTCAACGTACTATTTACTTGATATAGAGTTGTTAGAGTGTCAAATTATTTATACTCAATCTGTTAGTTGCAGGGATAAAATAAATAGTTCTGTTTCTTATCAAATGGTTAGCCAATTAAATGATTGAATCATTTAAGAACAGAAGAGGTAGAGGTTTAAAAGACACTAATCAGAGTTATCTCCTCTGAAAGTAATGAATTTCATTATACAGCCAGACCCTGTGGTGAATGAAGTGAAGTTGTCATTTACAGAGTGGAAAATATGTGCTTTTCAGAGGGCCCGGCATGCTGGTAAGCGTATTTTTCCACTCAGTGCGGAAGGCATAGGTAAAAAACCTGACTCCTCGTTTTACTTAGTAAAACCTCTACAGGTTCAAACCACCCTTTCGGCTGATGACCTAAACAACATAAATTTGTTATGGAAGTGTACGACCTCTAGTTATAATTTCTGATAGTTAAATCATACCACCAATATTTAGAGTAAAAATAGAAGTAATAATCTAAAAAAAAACATAAATTTATACAATTTAATACGTAAACATATTTTTTTACATTGTTATATTATAATAGCAAAACTTTTAGGTACACATGAATTTCTAATGTAAGGCATACATGTTATAATTTATTTTTGTAATGGTTTAATAAAGAATTATAAACTGTTTGAGGTTCAGTTAACAGAAGTTTAATCTTAAATAATGTTGGAAAACGAAATAAATTTTATATATTATTCTAATTTATCATGTTTGTGAAGGAAAGAAATTGAATAATTATCATGAAATATATATATATATATATATACAAATAAAGGGTTAGATAATAAAAGTAAAATAATTAGATGAAACAATTGTGGATATTCAAATTAATCTAGATAAACTGAGATGGAAAATAAATATATCTTGCCTAAAACATAACAATCCGTTTAATAATTATTTACTTGCATAGAATTTTGTTCAGCAGAATGATCAATCTACAAATGCAGGGCTTTTTCTGATGTGTTTTACAATACAAAAGGTGATGTGGTGCACACATAAAGTAGAACAGAATTAAGATTTGATTCAGTGGTTAAGTTAGAGTTGTATAACTAATACCAAAAAAATCACGTTACCATCTCTTAAATCATAGGATCCAAGACCAAACTGGAAGCCAGTGAACATATTTTAACATGTTTGTATTTAGATATTTTGCTGATTATTGATAACATTAATTAAATTTTAATTGGTGGCAATTTTTTAAAAATTGTGATCTATCATTTTCCTTCGTTTGTCCTTCACACCCAGATGTCAGAAACTAAAAGAGATAGCAACAAACAGCTTTCAGATTCGTAATCCACACAAAAAGTTAGTGGGCCTGGATTGCGTTTGAAGTTCCGGTTTCAACTGGAAGCGGTCAAAAACTTGAAGTCAAAAAATCAAAGTCGGAATTTGGAAACAAAAATTGTGTCTTTCGATTCCTTTTAATGAGTGCATAAATCACTAGTGGTATTTGCCATAAGTCAAAGGTAAGCCTTTATAAAACTTGCCACCAGCCATGAAATGCATAATCTAATGAAAGGGATTTTTTAGTAGGTACTGAAAATTCTACAATATATAATTATATAGTGAACAAGGATTACGGCTAATGATTTAAGTTCGTGAAAGGAATGAAGGGAAAGTTATTTTATGAGAGACGTTATTATGAAAATACACCCACTGCCACTGAAATTAAGTTAGCTTATATAGAAATCATTTGCACCATCATCATTATCGTCGTGGTAAGGAGCTCCAGTATTTAAGACATATCATGTGGAATGAATCATGATATTTGTTACCACAAGCCATTCTTCAGGGAAAAGTATATAGGAGAAGAGGATCTGGCAAAAGAAGGATGTCGTGGCTTCAAAATCTAAGAACTTGGTTTGGACAAAGCTCAAAAGAGCTATTTTCCAGAGCAACAAACAAAGTGAAATTTGCAATTGATGAATGCCAATATTTGGAACATATAGGCACCTTAAGAAGAAGATTTGTAAAGGGAAACAAAAGGAAATTAATTATTAGAGAATTACTCAAAAAGAATTAGACATATATAAAAAGGGAACTGTTGAAAAAAATTGTGAAGAAAGTACAAACGGTGAAAAACTTGAGATTGAGAAAAATTAAAACATTAACGAAAATGTAGATTATAAAATTTTAGATTATGGGTAAGAAATAAAATATATTAGAAAAAAAATCATAGTTGAAGAAATTGATTCATCTCAAAAAGTAAGAAGAAAATTACTTCCATTCCAGGAAATTAATTAGGTGTATTAGAAAGGAGGAAAAATAAATTAAAGAAATTAAAAAGTTTAAGTTTAGATGATTGGTAAAGTGAGATTATGAACTTTGAAAATAATTGAAAAAAATTAAAAACTAAGGTGTATGAAGAAATTGAGGAGAGATTACGCGGAGAAAAGTACATCAAATAAAATAAGAAAGGATATAAAACATGACAAATAGAATAGTGAAAATAAATATAATACATAAAACAATTAACATTTAACTAATATCAGTGCGATATAATATTTATCACCAGCTATTTAAAAAGTACGAATGCAGTGAGCAAGTTCAGTTCCTATAGGTAAAAAGTACATAAATTCAATATTTAGGTACATTCACACACTGACAAATAAATATGTACTTGTATAAATACATAAATAATGAACTGCAATTGTTATCAGTCAGCGATATATAGTCAGTCAATTGAAGATAATTTAATTGAGATATCGCAGCAATAATTTGAGGTTATTTATAAGTGAGAACATTATCCGCTAAGGTGGTACTGCTGGGTATTGAAATAACGGAATTACTTCCTGTGCAGATGCGGTTAAACTGTCCTTTTTCTCGTGGAAAGAAGATGAGCGCTTCTTTCGCACGGACAGCTGATGTCAGACTTTACTTTCATCGAATTTAACTTCACGAGTTCGTGTACGGTTGTTTGGTTGTCGAGATACGACGTTAGTCGGTGGTGGTGAAATGACAGGCACAATTACAGGTATTAAAGCGACTGGAGGTTGATTTTGTGTGGCAGTCATCGCTGCGGATGCTGCAGCACTAGGCAAACAAGGCGGTGGAGGTGGTATTTGTATAGTATGTGATGATGATTGTTGAGCAGACGATGCGAATGGTGATGTCGGAGGAAAATGGTTCGCAACAACTGGTATCCAACATTGTTGACCTCTAAGAGGAGAATCAGCTGAAACAGATTATCAAAAAAACATCAATACACCATACAAAAATAATTGTTTAGGTAAATAACTAAACCATGGCGTTCTTTAGTTACTTTAATAATTAGAGAACGCCATGACTAAACCCACCGGGTTGGTCTAGAGGTAAAGTCGTCGCCAAAATCAGCTGTTTAACAGCTGATTTTCGGAGACGAAGGTTCCTGGTTCAAATCCTAGTAAAGGTAGGTACTTTTCTACGGATTTGAATGCTGGACGGTAGTTACCGGTGTTCTTTGATGGTTGGGGTTCAATTAACCATACTCTCTCAGGAATGGTTGGTCTGAGTCTGTACAAGACTACACCTCATTCATACGTCATACACATCATCCTCATCTCATTGGGTCATGGGGTTGCTTATTGTTCTGAATTGAACAGATTGCAACGTACACATATTAGGAATTAAAAAAAAAAAAAATCTGGTGTGAAACACTCACACAACTTTCTCTTGCCAATGCAAATAATTAACAATATAACCTAACATTAGTAATAAAACATTAGAAATAAACAAAAAACTAACCTCTAAAAATATAACCTTATTATAATCATGAGTGAAAGACGCAAAATAAAAATCGAACTCAGTTCGGCTTAAAAATACAGAAAATCACTCTTTCACACTAAACTAGGCTCTGTAGAGAAAAATAATTTTTATAAAAGTTGTAGATCTTTTTATTTCCTACAAAATTAATTATAAACACTTTTGTCGTAAAAAGTGCAGACGTGACTGCACCCACTCATTTGGGTTGGCCTCTCAGGGGCTGTGGGTTCCTGGGTAGCGCTTCGGAGTCACTAGGCTGCTTAAATTCCTTCGGAATGGGCGTAGCTGGCCGAGGGGTATCCGGTAACGGATAGGTGAACACGCATGTAGGTAATTATATGCACTCAATTTCCTAGTTACAGGATTACAAAAAATAGTTCTGTTTCTTTCACATGGTCAGCCAATTATATGACTGAAGCAATTTAAGAACAGAAGAGGTAGAGGTGTAAAATACACTACGGTCTATTCACCAAGTCTGGAGACACGCAGTAAACAAATGGATCATGTGATAGCTGTTCATTGAACGCATAACGAAAGTCATTATGCGTTCTTCTAACACCAGTCTCCGTTGCATTATCCCAAGCTTAATACACAGTGCGAGTTATTTTTAATGAAAATTGATCATAGATTTCAATAGATTTCATAGATTATGAAATTTTTTTAAATATTTAGAAGGAAAGATATGAATTATTTTTACGTAAGCGCGGTTCATTATCCAATAGCCGGAGTCAGTTAGGCAACCGGCAGAACTAATATCACGAGAACAACGCATGCTTTTGTTGATGCTTGTCTCTAGACTCGGTGAATTCAGTTGTCTCCTCTCGTAATCAATTTCATTATACACTCCAGACACTGTGGTGAGTGAAGAAAGTGTCATTTGCAGGTGGAAAATTATTTTCAGAGATCCTGGCATGCTGATAAACAAACTTTTCCATATAGAGAGGAAGGCAATTGTAAACCACCTCAATCCTCATTTTATTTAGTTAAGCCTCTAGATGTTCAAACCAGCCATTCGGCTGATGACCTAAATAACAATACATACTTACTAAAGTGAGGAAGGCAATGGTAAACCACCTCACTCCTCGATTTACTTAGTAAAACCTCTACAGGTTCAAACCAGCCTTTTGGCTGATGACCTAAACAACAACAACTTACTAAAGAGAATTCTTCAGAAAGATTATACCTGTTTTATAAAAAACCAATAGTTTGTAACAAAGTTTTAAATAGATTTCTTTAAATTTTTTATGAACAATGTCTATGGTTTATACACAATACACTATGATTTCTAAAGAATAATTACTAAAAATTATAATAATTTCACTTACTATCTGAATTTCTACGTTCGTCCTTTTGTGATGTTTTCCAAGCAACAGATCTGACATGGCCTCTGGTTCCAGTATCAACTGCATCTACACTTAAACTTCTTGTCATTACATGTCTCCAATGATCTTGACTTGCTTTACTCAGCTCTGTCGCAATTATCGCATTACCCAGTTGTTCATTTAACGAATATAATTTCTGAGTTATATCTTTACCTTTAAACAAACATCAGAATACTATTTAAAATATGACAAATGTTATTTAAAATGTTTGAAAGCTGCACTAACTTATTTTCAACTTTAAAACTATAGTCGATTCACCGAAGAAAACACATGTCTTTAAACAGCAATATCTTTTGAACCGTTGTATGTAAAAACAATTACGATACATCAAATTAAAGCTTGTTGTTGGTTACAGGATTACATTAACATAAAATCTGGTGTGAAACACTCACACAACTTTCTCTTGCCAGTGCAAATAATTAACAATAAACCTAACATTAGTAATAAAACATAAGAAATAAACAAAAAACTAACCTCAACAAACATAACCTAATTTTAATCATGAGTGAAAGACGCAAAATGAAAATCGAACTCAGTTTGGCTTAAAAATACGGAAAATCACGCTTTCACGCTAAACTAGGCTCTGTAGAGAAAAATGCTCTAAATAAAAGTTGTAGATCTTTTAATTTTCTATAAATTTAATTATATACACTTTTGTCGTAAAATGCATACTAAGACCGAAATGTTAAAAAAATCGATTTTTCTCACGTTTTCGTGAGAAAAAAAACAGAAAATCGCAAATTACCGCTAAACTAAGCGTTATACAAAAAAATGTTTGAAACAGAAGTTGTAGGTTTTTAAATTCTCTACAACTTTTATTATATAAGTTTTTGCGCTAAAATTTATATTAAAGCCGTAATATTAAAAAAACAACGTTTTTACGTGAAAACAGCCTCACCGAGAATTTCAGCAAACATGGCGCCTACCCTATCTTGTAGAGAATAAAAAATTGAGAAAAATAGGCGATTTTAAAAAAAATCGTAGGACCAGTTTTTGAGAAAATCGCAAAAAACTGAAAAATTATACGAATAAACTACTACTTCCGGTTGACCGATTTTGATGAAAATGTTCGTGTCGCGTCCGGTAGTGGTATGTAACTTAAGTTTCAAGTTTCAAGTTCGTACGACGTTCCGTTCTTGAGATATTCTGTTCACACACAGACACACACACACACACACACACACAGACACACACACACACACACACACACACACACAGACACACACACAGACCAATCGCTAAAAACATGTTTTTTGGGTTCAGGGGGTCTGAAAACGTGTAGATCCGGTGAAAACTCGATTTCGAAAAATCGACATGAAAACAATACTTTCCTTCCTATATATTCATATAGGCAAGAGAAAGTAATAATACTTTGTAGCTCTATACGTTTTAAAGTATGCGTGAATAAAGTAATAGTATATGTATCAGACGAACTAATGTCCCATAGCCGAGCGAGTGAGAGGGAGATATGTGGCATAACTACGCATGCGCTCAAAGGTCTTTGCCGTTATAATCAAAATCTAATAACATTCTACAGTCGATCTTGCTTGTTAGTTTACTGCGTGCATAAACGCTTGCTCACAACAATGAGTAAAATTAGCCTATACGACAATGTTATTGGAATATGGCTTGTGCGAGTGAGAGTGTTATGCATTCTCTCACTCCCACGGCTAGGGGACATTAGTTTATCTGAATACAGTACCTTGAAGTTGGGTATACTGGAAAAGTGGTTAAAAACAGGGTACTTTTTACGCGTAATTCATTATTTTTACTTTCTCTTGCCTATATGAATATATAGGAAGGAAAGTATTGTTTTCATGTCGATTTTTCGAAATCGAGTTTTCACCGGATCTATACGTTTTCAGACCCCCTGAACCCAAAAACATGTTTTTAGCGATTGGTCTGTGTGTGTGTGTGTCTGTGTGTGTGTCTGTGTGTGTGTGTGTGTGTGTCTGTGTGTGAACAGAATATCTCAAGAACGGAACATCGTACGAACTTGAAACTTGAAACTTAAGTTACATACCACTACCGGACGCGACACGAACATTTTCATCAAAATCGGTCAACCGGAAGTAGTAGTTTATTCGTATAATTTTTCAGTTTTTTGCGATTTTCTCAAAAACTGGTCCTACGATTTTTTTTAAAATCGCCTATTTTTCTCAATTTTTTATTCTCTACAAGATAGGGTAGGCGCCATGTTTGCTGAAATTCTCGGTGAGGCTGTTTTCACGTAAAAACGTTGTTTTTTTAATATTACGGCTTTAATATAAATTTTAGCGCAAAAACTTATATAATAAAAGTTGTAGAGAATTTAAAAACCTACAACTTCTGTTTCAAACATTTTTTTGTATAACGCTTAGTTTAGCGGTAATTTGCGATTTTCTGTTTTTTTTCTCACGAAAACGTGAGAAAAATCGATTTTTTTTAACATTTCGGTCTTAGTATGCATTTTACGACAAAAGTGTATATAATAAAAGTTATAGAAAATTAAAAGATCTACAACTTTTGTTTAGAGCATTTTTCTCTACAGAGCCTAGTTTAGCGTGAAAGCGTGATTTTCCGTATTTTTAAGCCAAACTGAGTTCGATTGTCATTTTGCGTCATTCACTCATGATTAAAATAAGGTTATGTTTTTGAGGTTAGTTTTTGTTCATTTCTAATGTTTTAATACTAATGTTAGGTTTATTGTTTATTATTTGCATTGGCAAGAGAAAGTTGTGTGAGTGTTTCACACCAGATTTTTAATATACTATTAATTTCTAATAATTTTAACATATATCCTGTAATCAACAATAAAACAAGCTTTAATTTGATGTATTGTAATAGTTTTTACATACGAGGGGTACCCAAAAGTAACCGGAATAGCTTTGTCATGAGCGGTTCTTGTGTAGTATGCATTTCTGCCGCATATACGTGTAAGCGCAACTCATTGCGAGTTCAGTGCCACTTGTGTTGTCGACCTGGATTGTCCTGTCCATCTGCAGTGATTGTTTTTGCTAGCGCTGTTATGTGCTTGTTTCGTTTTTTATGATGGCAAGTTTTAGTGAACAACGTGCACCTGTGAAATTTTGTTTCCGTAAAAATGCTGCTGAAACTATTTCAATGTTAAAAACAGCTCACAAAGATGACGCTATGGGAAAAAACTCAATTATACGAGCGGTTTGCTCGATTTAAAAATGGCGACATATTGATTGATGACAAACTTCGTTCTGGACGTCCGTCAACTGCCCGAATCGACGAAAATGTTGAAAACATTCAAGAGCTTGTGCTCTCAGACTGTTAACTAATCATTTGAATGTTCTCAGAAGATTGCGCAGCAATATTGATCAAAAAAGACCCAAATTGTGGCAGAAAAGAGACTGGTGCTTCCACCAAGACAATGCACCTTCATACACAGCCATCTCTGTTAAACACGTTTTGGCTAAAAAATAGCATGGTTTCATTGCCCCACGTACCTTACTCGCCTGACCTAGCTCCGTGCGACTTTTTCTTATTTCCACGCATGAAAAGGGACATGAAAGGACACCAATTTAAAAACATTGAAAAGGTCAAGAAAACAAACGAAAGAGGAGCTGTCAGCCATTTATAAAGATGACTACAAAAATGTTTCGAACAGTGGAAGCACCGGTGGGACAAATGTATTAGTTGTAATGAAAATTATTTTGAAGGGGATAAGGTTGTTTTGTAAAAAAATTGAAAATAAATAGCTTTTAAAAAATAATTCCGATTTCTTTTGGGTACACCCTCGTACAACGGTTCAAAAAATTAGTAATTTCGACAATATACACATATTTAAATTTACGTCTTTTAATCGAATATTGGGGCAGAACATTATTCTTTAAATAATAGTCACTTATCATTTAACTTTAGTTTAAATTACAATTACAACTAAAACTTATAAGTTACTAATTAAATACTAGGTATGTTTGTAGGAGAGATAGTAGCGGAGAGCGTATTGGTCTATACAACCAATGTTAAATTGGAATCGCCTATTTTTCCCACAGTCTCGAGTGACTCTTGGATATAGTATAGCCCTCTTACTCATAATTTAATATATCTGGAACAGTAATGACAGATAAAAGAAAAAAATTAAAAAAAAAAATTTTTTTAAGAAACGCTATTATTTAACAATTAATCAAAAAAAAATGAACTAAAAATAAAAAAATTAAAAAATTTACAAAAAAAATCACAGACATTACAGTTAAAAATAAAAGCGTGGCGCATTAATATATATAATATTTTACAACGAATATTTTACAATAAATATTATATATATTAATGCGCCACGCTTTTATTTTTAACTGTAATGTCTGTGATTTTTTTTGTAAATTTTTTCTTTTTTTCTTTTTAGTTCATTTTTTTTTATTAATTGTTAAACAATAGCGTTTCTTAAAAAAAAATTTTTAATTTTTTTTTATTTTTTTGTAATTTTTTTTCTGTGGTTTTTTTGTAAATTTTTTTTTGTAATTTTTTTTTCTTTTTTTCTTTTTAGTTAATTGTTTTAAGTAATTGTTAAATAAAAGGGTTTTTTAAATTTTTTTTAAATTTAAAAATTTTTTTTTACAAACACCTCCACAGCGTATTGTCATCGAAGATAAACAAGTGTGCAAAGTTTGATTCATATTGATACGGTAGAAGTATTAAATTTTTAAGTTGCAAGATTTGATGGATCCAAGAGTAAGTTAAATAAAAGCGTTTAACAAATAGCCTAGTTAGTTTTTATAAAATAACAAAAATTTTCAATAGTCTAAGTTTTTCAAATTTCACTCAAACTGTTTAAATGTAATGTTAGCGTAACAACTTACCTATTAAGTTTGACAAAATTGTTTGTAACATAGGTCGATGTCTTAGTACTCTGTCCAACCGTAATTTTGGCCAACATAAGTACACACAATCTTCTTCAGCCGTGATTGTTACCTGCAAAATAATTATTGAAATATTGTATTCGATTCTCATACTATCACGACTAAAACTGATTATAATTATATTCGAATTTTTTGGTGAACAGATTTTCTTTGTGTAATATGTTAATTGAACTTAAAAATAACTTAATATCTGCTCTGCTTTTAACACTAAATAATCTCCAAATTCTTATTCTCTTTCATAACAAACGAAAAATCTATTTGACTAGTTTAGATACTGAAGTCACGAGATTGCCTTTTGCATGTGGATGGGCTGTGAGGAAGGGAAATGAAAATTTGATAGTGCTGCCAACCTCAACAGTGAAACACTACTTGTAAATTTCACTACCGTGTAGTTTTTACAAACATTTTGTAAGCTGTGATTTGTTCACAGAAAATGTTTTCTTCATAAACCTTATAAGATAAACTGTGACCTGTAATATTGCCTGTAGCCTAATTACATGACTAGAAATGTTTGATTTACTGTAATTACCAGCTACCTTATTCCATTTGAACAAGTTTTTCTACGAATGAATCGCCTTCTTTACTAAAACTGTCACTGGCATCTTTACTATCAGTCTCGCTAGTATCAGTTTCTTTTTCACTAACAATTTCCATTTTTTCACCAGTTGTCAACAAAACAGTTGAAGAGTAGCTTCTTCACTTCTTTAATTTCCTTCTTTATATTTTTAATTGTGGATCGAGTAACATAACAGTAATTAGACACTCGCACATGGCTTTTGTTAAGAGGCAGGGAAGGAATTTTTGTTTAGCTTCAATTTCACAGCATTATTATTGCAAATTAGATTTCGTTCAGCACTGTGAATAGTCTGCCCACGTTTTCGAGAAACTAACATTTCTGTTTACAGTCTTGTTGTTTAGGTCATCAGCCGAAAAGCTGGTTTGAACCTGTAGAGGTTTTACTAAGTAAAACGAGGAGTGAGGTGGTTTACCATTGCCTTCCTCACTGAATGGAAAAGTACACTTATCAGCATGCCGGGCCCTCTGAAAAGCACATATTTTCCACTCTGCAAATGACACCTTCACTTCATTCACCACAGGGTCTGACTGTATAATGAAATTCATTACTTTCAGAGGAGATAACTCTGATTAGTGTCTTTTACACCTCTACCTCTTCTGTTCTTAAATGATTCAGTCATTTCATTGGCTGACCATGTGATAAGAAACAGAACTATTTATTTTAGCTCTGCAACAAACAGATTGAGAGTAAATAATTTGACTCTTCACCTCTGTTTACAGTAACAAAGTTATATTCGTACAGTTAACCTACAAAAGGTTCCACGATATACTTTATATGCTCTGGGTGTAGTATAAGTTGTGTTTGTTGCACTGAAATTAAAGCAGTCACGCTTGTGCACTGATGTTTTCCCCATTTATCCCTCGTTCCAAACAAAGGCAAACTCGTGAATCAAGTAACTATATTGTGTCATCAATGCCTTTTCCATTTGAGTACTACTGTATGCCGGGCCCTCAACTAAATCATCATGCAGGTTTAAGAGCAATGGATACCCGCCTAGAGAAGTGGTGCAGACACGCACACAGCAATGACCAATTAGAGAAGAATTCATTTTCTTCAATCAAAGAGCGAGTTGAATACTGCTCCCATAATTCCGAATTCCGATGACTTCAAGAGTGAAAAATAAATATTATTTTTTCGCTGGATGACGAGAAGCTATAATGAATCGCCTAGACGTTAAATGTTACTTTCATCTACACAGCCTCTAAGTACTCCCTCAAATGGCGCTTTTTAGGGACGAATACTTTTCACAATTTTGTACTGCTCATTTTAATGCAAAGGAATTTTTTTTTTTTAATACCTGCATCACTGTTTTTAATATTTTCAGCTATTGCTTCAGCTTTCTAATCAACTGTTGATGGAAAATTTACTTGTTAGTATACATTAACTCACCAGGTTGGTCTGTGGTAACGTCGTTGCCACTAGTCAGCTGTTTAACAGCTGATTTTCGGAGACGAAGGTTCGTGGTTCAAATCCTAGTAAAAGTAATTACTTTTATACGGATTTGAATACTAGACAGTGATTACCGGTGTACTTTGATGGTTGGGTTTCAATTAACTATACTCTCTCAGGAATGGTCGGCCTGAGTCTGTACAAGACTACACCTCATTTACACGTCACTCATATCATCCTTATCTCATTCGGTCATGGGGTTGCTTATTGTTCTGAATCGAACAGATTGCAACGTACACAGATTTTGAATAAAAAATAAATAAATAAGTACCTATATATTTTGTTTTTGATTTTTATCTTTTTCCGTAAATTTAGATTTTTAACACAAAAGTACAATTTTTTCAGAAACCATTAAACCTACTAGGCTGAAATTTTGACCAGTTATTTATCTTGTACATGTACATGTGTTACAGGTATGTAGATATGAAACGAATTGCGCAAGATAGAACAGCTTGGAGAACTGCATCAAACCAGTCGAGAGACTGATGACAAAAAAAAAATGTACATATACCAATGTTTTTATGATTTCCTCAGGTGCTCTAAAAATTAGTAATATGCAAAATCCTAGAAAAAGATTTGTTAAAATTTTACGTTATTCGTTTATTTTTTTTTAAATTTTGTGGTCCAACAAATTAAATTGAAAAAATGTTGCTAACTAGAGACTCCTGATAACTATAAGCGTCATTTCCCAAACTTTAAAACCAATCCCATGAAAAATTTACCTAAAAATATCAAATTTAACATTGGCGGGATACAAAGTATAATCTCCCTTTAAAATACTTCGAACAGACGTCACAATATTTATATTTATAATATATAAAGAATTACAACTTGTTGATGCATCTGATATGAATAAAATGATCAAAGAAGTTGAATAATAAACCTAATAAAAGGTAACTTCGTTATTTATTAAAATATTTAATCAATAAAGGTGAATGAATTTTATCCATGATCTATAGGCACATGACAGAGAATGTTTAATAAATATTTTACTTACATAGGAAACAGTATGCGTTTAAAGGCATTCCAACTCTGTTTGACTTTTGCATTATTAACTACTTTGTATGCAACCTGTTGATATGTTTAATTGCATTAAATTTCAACAACTTGGAAGTTAAAGTATCGTAACATCTTTATAGGTTTATTTTTTCATTTGTTTTGTTGGCCACACTAGGTGAATGCAAAGACAGTCTCCTTTTCGCGTTTTGTGCAGTAGTTTTATAACTTTCCCACTGCCTACCAAATATTTTTTACTTGTAAATATATTATTATATACAATATAATAGTAACATTCTACAAATAGTTTAACGTAAAAAATTTTGTATTGTGTGAGGCGGAGGGTATTAAACAAGGATTATGGATTGCGATAAATGTTTTGAATAAGAATTCATGAAAATTGAAATTAGTAGAAAAGTTTGTTTTTATTTTTATTCATTTCATATTCATTTCCCGCTACCTCCGTGGCGGGAAAGATTCTCCGGGCAGATTTAAGGTGAGAGTGCGTGCACCTATGTAAAGATTGCGAAGGGGGCAGGAAGCCGAGATCTTTGGTGAGAGGTTTCATTACTATTACCATTACCTTTGGTAAAGCAGAGAAAGTATTAGAAGGGTCTCGTTTGTTTGAAGATCTATCAGACCGCAGGTATAAAAACAGTTAGCACCTCTGTATAGAATTAGTATTGTTGGGTCGTTTCGAAATAGTTTCATTCCAAGACCAGTTTTGAAGTTGTGGACAGATAAATCATTGTTTTGATTGTTAAACGATAGTAGTAGCATTATCCGAGACAAAGAAAGAACTAGAGGATCTCTTAAATGTAATGGATGAGATCATGAGAAAGGATTACGTCATGAAAATTAATAACAACAAAACGAAAGTGTTGTGCAGCGGTATGAGTGGTTAAGAAAAGATAGGAAATTTAAAAGTAGGCAACGAAAACATACAGGAAGTTAGGGAATTCTGCTATCTAGGAAATAAAATAACAAAGGATGGTAGAAGCACAAGTTATATCAAAAGTAGAATTTCTCAAGTTAGAAAAGCCTTTGAAATGAAAAACAGCTTACTGACTAGAAACATTTGACTTACAGATTAGGAAAATGTCTTAAAACACTATGTTTGGAGTGTAGCATTATACGGGAGTGAAACGGGTGATAGGGGTTGTAGAAAAGAAGAGGATAGAAGCTTTTGAAATATGGTGTTATAGAAAGTGTTAAAAATTAGGTGGGTAGATAAAATAAGTAAATTAGAGGTGCTTAGGCAAGTGAATGAAAAAATAAGTATATGGAAGCATCTTACCCGAAAAAGCGGTAGGCTTTGTGGGGCATATCTTAAGACATCCAGGTATTGGTCTGTCAGTAATGGAGGGTAATATTGAGGGAGTGAATTGTAGAATTGTAGGGGGAGGCAAAGGTTAGAATATATAAAGCAAATTACAAAAGATGTAGGGTGTTACAGGTAAGTAGATATGAAACGACTTGCGCAAGATAGAGCAGCTTGGAGAACTGCATCAAACCAGTTGAGAGAGTGATGACAAAACAAGTAATAGTATCTTATCTTCGTTTAAGCTTTGAATTTTGTAATTAATTCGATTGAAGTAATCTTGTAATTTGTTAGTAGGCTAAGCTTAGAATGTTAATTGTAATAGTTTCAAGGAAATCTGTTTAATATTTTTTATTATGCCCAGATCCTGGAAGGGTCTTAGCTTAAGAGTTACAATCCATAAAAATAAAATTGTATTTGGTCTGTAAAATTTTTCAAAATGCCCCACATTTTGTTTCTACGCCTGAACCAAATTCAATGAATTTCGGTATCTAGATTTTGGACATAATCAAAATGAAAATAGGCTATAAATTATTTTAATATCACAAAGGGATAGGGCAGTTCAGAAGGAGCGGTGAACAAAAAACTACGAATATCTTTGTTAAAAGTCAATGTGTCAAAACATTTTATACAATCGAAATTACGAAACGTTTAGAGACGAATAAGTTTGATTATGTAAAGTTTTTCATTTTCCTGCATATAACGGAGATATTACCAATTTAAAAAATAAACCAATATTTTTAGAAGAATATTAACATACAAAATAGACAGTAACATAAACACAGGCCTACGCGCCGGTAAAACCCGTATTCATTCAGTCAGTTACCTACCTACCCATTCCACTAGTACCTTATACACACCTTTTCTCGGTCACATTGTCAAAAATGAATCAGTCGTCTTAAAAGTGGTCACCATCGTGGTGTTCCTATTGTGATTTACCTTTCATATATTATGAAAATAATAAAGCGCTGCATATCTTAATTTAAAAACACCAAGATCTCGCTTTTATTTTACGATCAACTATTTTTTTTTCATAAATAATAATGCTGACGTTGAAAGGAGATAGATAACAATGAATAGTTAAAGAATATCAGACCTGACAGGGATCGAACTCGGTTCCGCATCCGACCGTCCACGGCACCAAAGAAACCGTTCGAAGAACGGGTACTTTAGCTAGTATTTTATTAAGCGGAGGAAATTTTACATTAGTGGAAGTGTGCAAATAATTTAACCCTTCATAGATCTTTGGTAAGTATACTAATTAATTACCACTGGCAATAAGGTCGATTTTATTTGGAATAAGCTATGCAGTTGAACCTTATTGGCATTTTATCGTTTTGTAGAGGTTTTCTGGTAAGTAGGCTATCCAGATTTTGAAAAAAGCGCGCAGCGACCATTTTCTTCGTAAGTTGCACGAATGTGGTAATGATTCATACCAGCATATGCTACCGTATTGTTTTGTTGTTACTTTTGTACAGGTCATTTGTTCTAGCTAGAAGCTTTCCCTCCAACGCTGTGTGCCGCTGAGCTGTTCTGTTTAGTGGTGGGGGAAGCACCTCCTAGTTGTAACAGTAGATACAGGTAGAAAGAGAGGGAATGATCATTAAGTGAGAAGGAGACAACACTTGCCCCATTGAAACTATCCCTACTCTACCTACTCGCCCTCCCCTTACAAGCTTCTTCCAAAAACAAATGTACTATACAGTGCTTATAAAATTCGAGATTTTTACGGGAAAGCAAGCATTCATGCTAATATAAAGTTAAGATAACCTATTTTACTAATTTTTTGGTTATATAGTACTACAAGTTGTTTTAATAAGCATTCTTTCCACTAAACATTGTGTGATTTCCATTTCAATAAACGTTCCTTCATTAATTAATTACTCACAATAATAATTATTATTATATAATTATATAATTATTAAAAATATAATTATATAATAATAATTATATAATTATATAATAATTAATAATAATAATAATTAATAATTAATTAATTAATTACTAACATTCATCAATTAATTACTCTCAATCTGTTCGTTGCAGGGCTAAAATAAATAGTTCTGTTTCTTATCACATGGTCAGCCAATGAAATGACTGAATCATTTAAGAACAGAAGAGGTAGAGGTGTAAAAGACACTAATCAGAGTTATCACTTCTGAAAGTGATGGATTTCATTATACAGCCAGACCCTGTGGTGAATGAAGTGAAGGTGTCATTTGCAGAGTGGAAAGTATGTGCTTTTCAGAGGGCCTGGCATGCTGATAAGCGTACTTTTCTATTCAGTGAGGAAGGCAATGGTAAACCACCTCACTCCTCATTTTACTTAGTAAAACCTCTACAGGTTCAAACCAGCTTTTCGGCTGATGACCTAAACAACAAATAATAATGCTGACGTTGAAAGGAGATAGATAACAATGAATAGTTAAAGAATATCAGACCTGACAGGGATCGAACTCGGTTCCGCATCCGACCGTCCACGGCACCAAAGAAACCGTTCGAAGAACGGGTACTTTAGCTAGTATTTTATTAAGCGGAGGAAATTTTACATTAGTGGAAGTGTGCAAATAATTTAACCCTTTATAGATCTTTGGTAATTATACTAATTAATTACCACTGGCAATAAGGTCGATTTTATTTGGAATAAGCTATGCAGTTGAACCTTATTGGCATTTTATCGTTTTGTAGAGGTTTTCTGGTAAGTAGGCTATCCAGATTTTGAAAAAAGCGCGCAGCGACCATTTTCTTCGTAAGTTGCACGAATGTGGTAATGATTCATACCAGCATATGCTACCGTATTGTTTTGTTACTACTTTTGTACAGGTCATTTGTTCTAGCTAGAAGCTTTCCCTCCAACGCTGTGTGCCGCTGAGCTGTTCTGTTTAGTGGTGGGGGAAGCACCTCCTAGTTGTAACAGTAGATACAGGTAGAAAGAGAGGGAATGATCATTAAGTGAGAAGGAGACAACACTTGCCCCATTGAAACTATCCCTACTCTACCTACTCGCCCTCCCCTTACAAGCTTCTTCCAAAAACAAATGTACTATACAGTGCTTATAAAATTCGAGATTTTTACGGGAAAGCAAGCATTCATGCTAATATAAAGTTAAGATAACCTATTTTACTAATTTTTTGGTTATATAGTACTACAAGTTGTTTTAATAAGCATTCTTTCCACTAAACATTGTGTGATTTCCATTTCAATAAACGTTCCTTCATTAATTAATTACTCACAATAATAATTATTATTATATAATTATATAATTATTAAAAATATAATTATATAATAATTAATAATAATAATAATTAATAATTAATTAATTAATTACTAACATTCATCAATTAATTACTCTCAATCTGTTCGTTGCAGGGCTAAAATAAATAGTTCTGTTTCTTATCACATGGTCAGCCAATGAAATGACTGAATCATTTAAGAACAGAAGAGGTAGAGGTGTAAAAGACACTAATCAGAGTTATCTCCTCTGAAAGTAATGAATTTCATTATACAGCCGGACCCTGTGGTGAATGAAATGAAGGTGTCATTTGCAGAGTGGAAAGTATGTGCTTTTCAGAGGGCCCGGCATGCTGATAAGCATATTTTTCCATTCAGTGAGGAAAGCAATGGTAAACCACCTCACTCCTCATTTTACTTAGTAAAGCCTCTAGAGGTTCAAACCAGCTTTTCGGCTGATGACCTAAACAACAACAACAAACGTTCCTTAGTAAGTATACTTACCAGGGATTAACATCAAAAAAATATCTTATCGTTCTGGCACTAGAAATACAAGTCCCTATAAAGAAAAATTTAACATTTTACAACATGTAAATTTTCCCGTGCAGTACTGCCCTATAAAGGGTTACATAAATAATATGATAAAAGCAACTGTACCTGGAATAATTCATCACTGGTCTCATGGCTCGCTTCCCACTCCGGTGAATCAATGAATTGATGACTGTTTATATAATGCAAATGCATGTTATCACAAGTGACTCTTAACCTGTTAAACATGACATTAACTTAATTAATGAAACATAACATTTACTTAAAATTATAAATTCAATCAATCAACTATAGAGACATTAACCTCAATACTATTTACTTTGGTACGAAAACATTAGTATTGCATCAGAGTAGCTATATTTACTTTCTCTTGCCTATATGATTATATTAGGAAGGAAAGTAAGTATTGTTTTCATGTCGATTTTTCGAAATCGAGTTTTCACCGGATCTACACATTTTCAGACCCCCTGAATCCAAAAAAAAACATGTTTTTAGCGATTGATCTGTGTGTGTGTGTGCGTGCGCACGCGTGTGTGTGTGTGTGTGTGTGAACAGAATAGGTCTATCTCAAGAACGGACCATCGTACGAAATTGAAACTTGAAATTTAAGTTAGATACTACTACCGGACCCGACACGAACATTTTCATCAAAATCGGTCAACCGGAAGTAATAGTTTATTCATGTAATTTTTCACTTTTTTGCGATTTTCTCAAAAACCGGTTCTACGATTTTTTTTAAAAATGACCTCGTTTACTAAATTTTTTAAGCTTTACAAGATAAGGTAGGCGATATGTTCGCTGAAATTCTTGGGGAGGCTGTTTCTTCGTAAAAAGATTGTTTTTTTAAGATTCCGGCTTTAATATGCATTTTAGCGAAAAATGTGTATCTAGTAAAAGTTGTAGAGAATTTAAAATCGTACAACTTTTATTTCAAACATTTTTTTGTATAACGCTTAGTTTAGCGGTATTAGCGATTTTCTGTTTTCTCACAAAAACATGTGAAAAATAGATTTTTTAAAGATTTGAGCCTTAGTATGCATTTTAAGACAAAAGTATATTATGAAATTTATAGAAAATGAAAAGATCTACAACTACTATTTAGAGCATTTTTCTCTACAGAGCGTAGTTTAGCGTGAAAGCGTGATTTTACGTATTTGTAAGCCAAACTGAAGTTTATTTTCATTTTGCATCTTTCACTCATGATTAAAATTATGTTATGCTTATTGAAGTTAGTTTTTTGTTTATTTCTAATGTTTTATTACTAATGTTAGGTTTATTGTTAATTATTTGCATTGGCAAGAGGAAGTTGTGTGAGTGTTTCACACCAGATTTTTTTTATTTCTGTTTTACATCAAAAACCTTGATATAATTACGAGATTTTTTTATACAACTTGATGTTCCATAATTTACGAGACAAATGAATGTATTTTATATGAAAACTGTTCATTCAATGATAATGGAAGTTTTTCAGTCAAGTTGGCAACCTCGGAAACACTGTTAAGCCACCTATAGATACTGAAGATACTGAAGTCTCGAGATTGCCTTTTGCGTATGTATGGGCTGTGAGGAAAGGAAGTGAAATATTTGTAGTGCTGTTAACGTCAACAGTGAGACACTACTCGTACATTTCACTACCGTGCAGTTTCTACATTTTGTAAGCTGTGGTTTATTCCGAGAAAATTTTTCTTCATAAACCTTATAAGAAATAATATTGTGACTTGTAATATTGCCTACAGCCTTATTACATGACTAGAAATGTTAGATTTACTGTAATTACGAATAAATCGCCTTCTTTACTATTGTTGTCACCGGCGTTTTCATTATCCGTTCTTTTTTGTTTTACCAGGTGTCAACAAACCTGTTAAAGAATACCTTCTTCACGTCCTTAATTTCCTTCTTTATTTTTGGAATTGTACTTAGAAAGAGACACATCATAGTAGTTAGCCGCTCACTCACGGCTTTTTTATGAGGCACGGATAGGCAATTTTGTTTAGCTACAACTTCATAACATTTTATTTCATTACATATTAGATTTCTTTCAACACTGTGAATAGTTCGACCATGTTTTCGGGAAACTGACATTTCTGTAACAAACAGTTAACCAACAAAAGGTTCCGCGATATACTGTATATGTTCGGGTATGGTATAAGTTGTTATGTTTGTCGTACTGAAATTAAAGCAGTCGGGCATGCGCACTGATTCTTTTCCTCCTTTACCCATCGTTGCAAACAAGGGCGCAAACTCGTAACTCAAGTGACCACACGTTCATTTTTTTATTCCTAACTGTGTACGTAGCAATCTGTTCAATTTAGAACAATAAGCAACCCCATGACCCAATGAGATGAGGATGATGTGTATGACGTGTAAATGAGGTGTAGTCTTGTACAGACCCAGGCCGACCATTCCTGAGAGAGTATGGTTAATTAAACCCCAACCATCAAAGTACACCGGTAACCACTGTCTAGTATTTAAATCCGTATAAAAGTAACTACCTTTACTAGGATTTGAACCAGGAACCTTCGTCTCCGAAAATCAGCTGTTAAACAGCTGATTTTGGCGACGACTTTACCTCTGGACCAACCCGGTGGGTAACGTTCATTTAAATGCGAATTTGTATGCGCATTGATACTGATTTTGTATGAGCAATATATGCATTGTTTTTCTCATTTTAATAAATGTACATTTCGCTCATTACGTATAAACTATCCAAGTTTAAAACACAAACAAATGTAACAAATTTGAAATTGCACTAAGAAAACAATAAACAATAATCAGATTTACCAACATATGAACTAATATGAACAAAATAAAAGCAATTTGAAATTATTCGATTTAAAAAATCTAATTATTTCAAATTGATAAATAATTTATTAAAAATATTATTAAGTAATTTGTCAACTTAATGCTTCATTCAATATACTTTATTTAATATAATTTAAAAAATATTTAAAATTTGACAATAAATGTACATTTACATGAATAGAAAAATGAATGAAATGCGCATTCAAAATGTGTAACTTTGTTCATGTCAGAACATAACAATATCCATGAGTGAAATGCACATGTGACATGAATTCACATCATTTTTCTCTGCATGTCTGACGTCACTCATTACAAATGCGCATTTAAAATGATCGCGTGTGTAGCAAGCTTTAATCATCTGTTCGATCATAATCACTAATACAAACATAACAAATTTTGTAGGTTTCAAAATTTGAGCTTTACTTGAAAAAATGTGTACACACCGGAAGAGGAAAATTCTGTGATAATTCGTATTTCTGCTATCTCAAGGAGTAAAATCGGTGGAAATTTACTTTAAAATGTTGAAACAGTATCCATGACAATTAACAGATGATCTGTTTTTCCATTTTCAAAGAATTTCATCTATAGAAGTCACAAGCTTCCCCAGGCCCCCAAAATACAAAAAACAAAATTTTTATTTTTAAAAATCTTAAAATAAAATAAAAAATAGTTTTTTCTTAGTTTGATATTTTAAAATAATTTTTAAATAATTTGGGCAGTACATGGTTAAGCTATTTTTATTATTATTATAATTATTAAATAACAGATGACTCGGTCTATTAAATTCCCTGTTTTTAACTATTCAGAAAACAGTTGGACCAGAATTTTTTAAAGAAATTGATACGTCAACAAAGAGATAAGGAATTTGGAATAGAATTGGTTTAGTTACAACTTAAAAATTATACTTACTTTCCTTTTAGTAGTATTGAAAGACGTTCGTCAGCAGGAGTTGATTCTTCAACAGCATAATTTTCTCCGCGTAACAAATGACACATGCTAGCTTCTCTTGTCAATTCTTTGAAATGCTTTTTAGTCACTTTTAGCGGTTTAAATAATCTGTCATACAGTTCAGTTAATTCAACAGATAATGGTGGAGGAAGAAATTTGAAAGTTAATATCACTGAATGTATAAGATTAGTAATTGAAAGAACGATATTCCATGCGAAGATATCAGGGCTACAAATATGAACGCCGGCCCAAAGTGCGGACACGATAAAACCGATGCATAATAATGTTCTCATTAGAAGGATACTTGGTTTAAAACTACGAGGCATACAAAATGCGGCAGCAAAACATATATTTGAAAATTGGTACAGGTTATGTTGCGCCGGTTCCCACTCACCGCATGATCCACCGACGCTGCTTACATCACTAATTAGATCATCATCATTATCACCAGAAGTACCATTACCGACTGTTACAACCGTCCGGTTATCAACGATCACTCCTACACCAACCGTAGCACTGGGTACATCACCCCAAACTGTATCACTTAAAGTCGTTGTTGTATTGAACACTACGGATGCCGTTTGATTCACAATGGAATTTTCATCCATTTCAAATTCGTTGTCGTCTTGAATTATTACCGTTACTATTACTACTGTTAATTCGTTACCGTTGTCGTCCTCGACAAATATGATCGTCTGAAGAAAAATTTCAATCGATGATTCTTTATCCCCGTTTAAATCTGCGGATGATTTATGATTCTGGTGCTGCTTCCGGATGCGTCTGCGTCTTCTACGGTGACATGAAACAATCCCCATCACCAACTCAACCAGCATTCCTTCACAACAACCACAATTTAATGGCACTTTTTCTAACACCCCCCACCACCTCCTCCCACCCTTGTGGTACTTCTTTCGTTCGCCAGGTTATCTTCCTTAATGTTTATTCAACAATCAAAAATCTGCAACAAAAAGAAATAAGGAATTATTATTTATTTTTCAAATCAAATTAACTACTATAGTAAGAGATGTACCAACGAAGGCTCCAAGAACGAAGTCATGTTGAAGTCATGTTGCCACGTCTTTTAATCGGTTGTGTTCTTTTCTCTTCCTGCTAAAGTCTGTTAGAAGAGATGGGAAATTTAAAAGTAGGCAACAAAAACATACAGGAAGTTAATTCTGCATCTAGGGAGTAAAATAACAAAGGATGGTAAAAGCACAAGTATAAACGTAGAAAAGTGTCAAATATAGAATTGCTCAAGCTAGAAAAGCCTTTGAAATGAAAGACAGCTTACTGACTATAAACATTGATTTACAGATTAGGAAAATATTTTTAAAACACTATGTTTGGAGTGTAGCATTATACGGGAGTGAAACTTGGGTGATAGGGGTTGTAGAAAGGAAGATATAAGCTTTTGAAATGTGGTGTTATAGGAAAATGTTAAAGATTAGGTGGATGGACAAGATAAGTAATTAAGAGGTTCTTAGACGAGTGGATGAAAAAAGAAGTATATGGAAGCATCTTACCAGAAGAAGGGATAGGCTAGTGGGACATATCTTAACATATCCAGGTATTAGTCTAACAATAATGGAGGGTAATATTGAGGAAGTGAATTGTAGGGGGAGGCAAAGGTAAGAATATTTAAAGTAAATTACAAAAGATGTAGGGTGTTACAGGTATGTAGATATGAAACGACTTGCGCGAGGTAGAACAGCTTGGAGAACTTCATCGAAACCAGTCGAGAGACTGATGACAAAAAACACGCTTATGGACAACTTACAGTTTAACTGTGAGTAGATGTGTTTCCAGGTTTTCCAGTACAATTTCCCGTAATAACAACCTACTTAAACATTTCCTTCCGTTCTTTTCCAAAACCCTTTCAATTTATGCTACTTTGTGCTTTCAAACCAGCCCTAAATAAAGTAGGTGGTCTTCCGGTAAAACCCCGTATTATTGCTTTAACCAAATTGGTGCTTAAATTCAGAGGTAACATTTATTGTTAAATTACTATGCAAATAAATGTCAACATAGAAGAACAGATTTTTATTGTTTTCCTTCATAAAATGTTTATCCCAAACAAAAAATGAACCATATAAACAATATTCTAATTTTATGTTATTATTTTCCAAAAGAAGTAAATACTTTTTAGATTATTATTATTATTATACAAAGAACCTGGTTAAATATTTCATGAATAAATACTTTTAGTATATATTTTATACAGAATGAGAACAATAAATAGAATATTTTTACATCGGATGTTGATTTAAAGATAATGTTAAGTTCGCTAAATAAACTGCATTATATTGATTCTATTGTTAAAAATTTACATTTAACATTCTGTATAATTTTTTGTGTAAATATTTACTTGTGAGGTTCAAGCAGTAGCTTAAGTTTATCTTATTCTAATAAATGTTTCCAAAATATAAACAAACTCTTTTGTATGGTATACTAAAAAAGAATGGGAACGTATTTTACAAGTATATTACACCAGCACACCCAGCTCTTTGCGTTTAGTGGCAAACTAAACTTAAAGTGTTTAACTTCTCACATAACCTTACAAGTTAAAAGCAAAATCATAACTGTACAAAAATAAACAATTAATACTGGAAAGAGCAACTTTGTTGAAAATAGTGTGAATCATCAGTGGAACGGAGAAATATGACCTGAGAATAACTGAGTATGTAATGTAAGATAAAGTAAGTTAAATCTATTTTTTTAATAAATGGAACGATTCTTAATATGCTTGGAAGATTTATATAAAACTTTCTACACATAAATTATTATTTTTTATCCCTTTAATGTGTGTATGTTGCAATCTGTTCAATTCAGAAAAAATAGCAACCCTATGACCCAATGAGATAAGGATAATGTGTATGACATTAAATGAGGTGTAGGTCAAAGAGTAAGGAAAAAACGCCCCGAAATGTGGGAAGACAAATTATGGGTTCTCTACCAAAACAATGCGCCAGCTCATTTCGCGTTATCTGTCAAGAGGTTCCTAGCCAAGTACAGCATCTCAGTGTTAGAACATCCACCTTATTCACCAGATCTTGCACCATGTAACTTTTACCTGTTCCCTAAGGTGCATTAAAAGGGACAAGACTTGAGTCTGTGGAAGCTGTAAAACAGAAAGCGGCCCGTGTCCTGAAGGAGCTGACAGAAAATGACTTCTAGCACTGTTTCCAACAATGAAAAATTCGCATGGAGCGTTGTAGGGATAGAGAAGGAGTGTATATTGAAGGTGACAATAAGTGAATATGTACAAAATAAAAATAACATTTTTTACAACGTCAGCCTCGTTATAATAACCACACTTCGTATCTAGTATATATATATTTTTTTTGTTAAATATACCTCTACAAGTGTTATGTAGCCTACATTGGGAAGAGAAAGTCCTGTGAGTGATCACGCTAGTTTTTTAATTTCAGGTTTGGTAGTGACAAGCTTTTACGGAAAACTATAAATATTTTACTGACAAAATATTCTCTGGATTATTTAAAATGTATAAAAGGTTCATTTTGTTTTGTACTCTACACGTTCGTAAAGTTTAAAAATTAAGTGAATGAGTTATTTTTAGTGACACGTTGCAAATGACCCTTATATTGATTTCAGTTAGAAAAACTATTCAATATAACTTTTCAGCAAGTCATTATAAAAAGATAATCGGATGAAAATTACTTCCTGATATCAATGAACAATAAAAAAAAGACAATGATTAATTTTTTTAATCAAAACTTCTTTCACATTCAATTTTTCTTGTTGTTGTTTAGGTCAACAGCCGAAAGGCTGGTTTGAACCTCTAGAGGTTTTACTAAGTAAAACGAGGAGTGAGGTGGTTTACCATTGCCTTCCTCACCGAGTGGAAAAGTACGCTTATCAGCATGCCGAGCCCACTGAAAAGCACATATTTTCCACTCTGTAAATGACAACTTCACTTCATTCACCACAGGGTCTGGCTGTACAATGAAATTCATTACTTTCAGAGAAGATAACTCTGATTGGTGTCTTTTACACCTCTACCTCTTCTGTTCTTAAATGATTCAGTCATTTAATTGACTGACCATGCGATAAGAAACAGAACTATTTATTTTAGCCCTGCAACGAACAAATTGAGTGTAAATAATTTAACACTCCACCTGTCTGTTATGGGCACAATTTTTCTTATAAATTACTTCTTAATGTATAAGATACATTTATACTATAAAAATATATTATTTATTTATTGTTGTTTTTAGGTCATCAGCCGAAAGGCTGGTTCAAACCTCTAGAGGATTCACTAAATAAAACAAGGAATAGGTGGTTTAGCCTTTCTCACTGAATGAAAAGTATGCTTATCACCATGCAGGTTGTAGCATTACAAATGCACAAAGTGATAATAACCATGTGTTTGTAACCTGACTACTATTTATAATTATGTAAACATTTATAATTAAATTCTTACATTTTGTAAATTATTAAACTGGCTCATTGTAATTAAAATCTTATTTCTAAATTATTAAATCAATTAACTTAATAATCTCAGCTAATAATTAAAAAACAAGGTGTTAATTTAGTGATGGCCACCGAGTTGGTCTAGAGGCAAAATCATCGCCAAAATCAGCTGTTTAACAGCTGATTTTCGAAGACGAAGGTTCCTGGTTCAAATCCTAGTATAGGTAGTTACTTTTATACGGATTTGAATGCTAGACAGTGGTTACCGGTGTACTTTGATGGTTGGGATTTAATTAACCATACTCTCTCAGGAATGGTCGGTCTGAGTCTGTACAAGACTACACCTCATTTATACGTCATACACATCATCCTCATTTCATTGGGTCATGGGGTTGCTTATTGTTTTGAATTGAACAGATTGCAACTACACATATTAGGAATAATTAAAAAAAAAAAAAAAAAAATTTAGTGATGGAAGTTTTTATGTTTAAATGAATCAAAAGAATGTTTAAAAGTTACAAAAAACATTTATTAAAATTTTAAAATAAAGAAATATCTACGCAGATCATCAAATAAGTTTATAGGATATATTTACAACACAAATTTATATTTTATTTGAAAGTTTTAAAAATTATCAAACAAAAAGTAATTAATATAAGTGATTGTGTTTAGGTCATCAGCCTGTAGGCTGGTTTGAACCTGTAGAGGTTTTACTAAGTAAATCGAGGAGTGAGGTGGTTTACCAATGCCTTCCTCACTGAGTGAAAAATTACCCTTATCAGCATGCCAGGCCCTCTGAAAAGCATATATTTTCCACTCTGCAAAAGACACTTTCACTTCATTCACCACAGGGTCTGGCTGCATAATGAAATCCATTACTTTCAGAGGAGATAACTCTGATTAGTATCTTTTACACCTCTACCTCTTCTGTTCTTAAATGATTCAGTCATTTAATTGGCTGACCATCTGATAAGAAACAGAACTATTTATTTTAGCCCTGCAACTAACAGATTGAGTGTAAATAATTTGACACTCCACCTGTCTTTTATGGGCAAATAAGTGATTGTATATTTGATTTGGTATACTGTTGACCGGGGCAGTTTAAAGAGAAAGGTTGTGTTTTTTTATGGTTTGATTTATGGAATGTGTTAAGAAAATATAAAGTATCATTGTTATATAATTCATAGTATAAAGTCACAGACAGACCTATGAAATAAAATTGAGTGAAAGAACATTAGTTAATTGAATTACGGCAAGAAACATATTAAATACGAACGGAACATTGAACGAAACTCTTAAGGTGAGCGACGGACTTCAGAAACGATACGAATAGAATATTATTTATTTATTTATTTATTTATTTTTTATTTAGTAAAAAATAGCTACATTAAAATTACAATTCATGACTATACTAAGCTATGTACAATATTTTAAACTAAATATACTTATACGCAAAAACTCTTCTTCACAAAGAGTTTTGTCCGCGCATAGGAGTATACAGAACAAAAACATTAATTCACTTAAATACTTATAACTACTATAAAATTACTAAGTTAAATTACTACTGGTAGCTATATTATAATAGCGATATTATAATTTTTATTTTATAGCTATAACTACTTTACAATAATATATTTTAACTAACACAACTTAAATATTTTAACTTTATACGAAATTAATTCAATAAATGAGCATAAAGAGACAGTTAAACTGTCGCAAAGAGAAAATTAAAAACTAATAAAACAGTTATTTTAAGACCTGGAAAAGTTTCTCAAGTTCTTGCTCACAGATCGATATTATATGATATTTTAGTTTATGTTTTAATAGATATGGTGACATAATACTTTGTATATGGGGTGGAAGTACGTTAAAAAATCGCCTCTCAAGATAGAGAAATGACTTCTGAAAAAATGTACTATTTGGTTTTCTAGTTTTAATTTTTCCAGCGTTCCTAGTACCATAATTGGTATTAACCGGTAAACTATTAAATATTAATTCAATAATAGCTGAGATACACTTTATAAAATGTATTTTAATAATAGGCTAATATAACTAAAATAATATCAAAATATTCTAAATTTCATTCTTTTAAAAGCCAGTCAGATTCAATTAAAATTTTATTTAAAACCGATTTTCTTTTGTTTTATTTTGATTGCCATTTGTTTTTATGTGTTACAAGGCCCTCTGAAAAGCATCTACTTTCCACCCTGCAAATGACACTTTCACTTCATTCACCAGGGGATCTGGCTGTATAATGAAATGAAATTCATCATACTCTGGGGGTGATAACTCTGATTAGTGTCTTTTACATATCTACCTCTCCTGTTCTTTAATGCTTCAGTTAATTGGCTGACCATGTGATAAGAAATAGAAGTATTTTTGCAGCCTTGTAACTAGCAGATCAAGTGCAAATAACACTCCATATGCCTGTTATTGGCAGTTGCTTATTTATATTATCATTAGTATTATAAGGTTGCTTATTGTTTGAAATTAAACAAATTACGACATACATTAATGTTAGTGTTTAAAATATTAAATAAAAATATTATTGTTGAAGATTGTTATACAGCATGCTGACAAATACAAGGTGTGGCTATTAAATAAAGAGACTGACATTGTAAAAATATTTATTTTTATTTTCTCCATAATCACTTATTGTCACCTTCAATATACATTCCTTCTCTATCCCTACAATGCTCCATGCGAATTTTCCATTGTTGGAAACAGTATTGGAAGTCATCTTCTGTCACCTCCTTCAGGACACGTGCCGCTTTCTCTTTAACAGCTTCCACAGACTCAAATCTTGTCCTTTTTAATGCAGATTTCACCTTAGGGAACAGGTAGAAGTCACATAGTTCAAGATCTGGTGAATAAGGTGGATGTTCTAATACTGAGATGCTGTAACCCAGTGAATGTACACAAAGCCATGGATATAAAAAAAAACAATCATCATTGCTTTAAATTTTGACTTGCTAATTCGAGCTTTTTTGGCTCTCGGTGAAGTTCGGCTCTTCCACCGCATGGTTTGGCGCTTCGTTTCCAGTCATAAGTAAAAAACCAGGTTTCATCACATGTTATTACCGTTTCTGAAAAATTTGGGTAATTTTCAATCGTGTACAAAGTGTCAGTACAAACATTTTTGCGAGCTTCATTTCAAATATTTTTGAGCGGCACGTGTCCTGAAGGAGCTGACAGAAAATGACTACCAGCACTGTTTCCAACAATAGAAATTCGCATGGAGCGTTGTAGGGATAGAGAAGGAGTGTATATTGAAGGTGATAATAAGTGATTATATATAAAAAATAAAATTTTTTACAAAGTCAGCCTTGTTGTTAAATAGCCACACCTTGTATCTGGGGCAAGTCATTAGATGCGAAATAAAAATTCAAAAAAGGAGTAATTTATATGACGTTAAAGTAAAGAAAGAGTGGTTTCAAAGTGTTGTAAACTATAGGTAATTTATTTTGAAGTTGGTTGAAACATCTGTGGTGATTTAAATTTTAACCACATGATAAGTATTTTGAGAATAATGGTGATAAAAGATCCTCATGGTATTATAAGTTGAATATGGAGCATAATATTTGGACCAGAGCCAAAAATTATAATTCGGGAGTATAAAATAAATGTTTCTAAATTTGTATACGGAATAAAAAATTACTGGATGATAAACTTAATGTAGAAGTCTAAATTATACGGCCTGAAACTTCTTTCTTTATCCTAGTTTCAGTAATTGAACGACTAAAAAGAACTTCATCTCGTATATAATACAAAATTTTATCATAGAATAATGATTGTAAAAAAATGATTCCAAAGCACAACAGTAATACTGCACAGGATTTTAAAATACAAATGCCCTCTTTGGCAGACGTTAACATGTTTTAGCTGGCAAAATGTAGTAGGCATGGTATAACGAGCCAAGAATTCTAAGAGCGTGGGTCACATAGGCTTATCTGTGCTTTCCACCCCCTTTAATCCCTAATCCGTCCCTAAAGACTTACCCCTACATTTTATGTTAACAATTTTGGCTCGTATGTCTATACTTCTGGGGGTAAACTTATCCAAAATTTAGTTGTACCATAATTTTCTGCTTAGTTACTGTACAGTATAAAGGTTACTATAACATTATTTATTGTGCAATATGACCTAACAAAAAGTCAATGATATATTTTATCAACTGGCAATAAATTAGGAGGTCCAATTTAAAGCGTAATGAGTTCTTATGATATCAGTCGGGAAAATTCAACTGCCTTTCTGTGCCAATATTTTAATGAATTATCTCTAATTCTAAAATGAGGTATGAAAATAGAATTAAGGGGAGTGTGGATCCCTGTCCTAACCAATGTTAATGTTTAATGTTTGTACCTTTTTCTCAGCAACCACTACAGATAGAGCTATAATTTTTTTTTGTATGACCACTCTTTGCGCTCTTGCACTCTTTTTTGAGGCCACTCTTTGGTACATAATTAGAATGTGTAGCATTTAATTCTGGTAGAAATTTTGATTTTCACAATTTTTTAAAAAGAGACCATTTTTTCATCGAAAAATCACCGAAAAAAAATGTTTTTCTCCCACAATTTTCAATATTTTTCAAAATGGCACATTCAATCAATAGAACTGGACGATTAACATACTCCATAAAAATTTCAGTCTTGTACCTTTTGTGGAAGCTGAGGAAAAGGTACATAAAGTTCTAAAAATGACTTTTTGAAATATTCGCGTTTAAAGTTTGAGAAACAACGAGTGTAAAAAAAGACAGACAAAACAAAAATAGTGCAGGTTATAAACTTTTAGGTTATACTGCTAATTTATGAATAAATAAAAGAGAGACGGCAGTGTGAAAAAATAGTATAATAAATCACAGTAATATATTAATCGAAAGGGAAAATTATTTTGTAAAATTTTGTGACGAATGGAAAATCAGCTTAAACATACAATCATAAAAAAAATTAATAAAATATTTTTTAGCTGGCATAGCAACATGATTCTAACGCCGTTTTAAAGCGCACATTTCAAACTATATTTTTAACGAAAAAATAAAAAATCGATAATTATTTTTATTTTTTCATTCCACACTTCATTCCCCTTAAATAAATTTATCAGGCACAAAAATTGCAAATTAACTTTAAAAAACTGGTGTGAAACAATCAGACGACTTTATACTTTCAATGTAAATAATGAAAATTACGTTATTTATTTATTTACATTATATTAATTTTACAATATATACATAGAATTTCTTAGCTAACTGAACAGAAATTACTTTCCTGAATAAGACAAAATCTGTGCTCAGGAAAGGACAGTGTTGAAATAATATTATAATAATAAGATATTATTTATAAATTATCAATATCTTATGAATTAATTACAGATTACTGATTACAATAGTCTATCTTATTTTATATTACACATTTTTTAAATTATAAAGTAAATTACTACATTAGTTATTACTTAAATATAAATAAAAAACCAAAAATCTAAATTTTGAGTTAAAACCATCGTGCCATCTTTCCTTAAATAAAAAGTATACACTTTTGCCTTAAAATAAAGGTCTATTAAGACCAAAATCTGAAAAAAAAACAATTTGGTTTTTTAAAAGGTGTATGCTTTAATTTCACTCTTAAAGCAAAAGGTATACGGTTTTGCCATAAAATATAGGCTTATGAAGACCAAAACCTAAAAAAAGAAGTTTCAGGAGACCACAGCCCCTCAAAAATTTTAAGACGTAGTACTTATCTTATTTTGTAGGGCATAAAAAACGTAGCGATTTTTAAAACAGTCGTAAGAGCCATTTTTGAAAAAATTGCAAAAAAGTTAAAAATTGCATGAATAAATTATTACATCCGGTTGACTGATTTTAAAAGAAAAACTTAGAGTAATTTTGTCATATGATCAGAGGCAAAAAATACAGAATCATGATTACCAAATTTTTTTAAAATTTTCTTTATATTGCATGGTAATATAAATCTCTTTGTTTCACAACGAAAGGATCAGTAGTTAAATCTATACTCTATGTTAAAGTACTTATGTGGAAAGCCTATTACATTGTTAAAAAGGTCAAAACTTATTTTATGTATTGGATAAAAGTAAAGGTCAGGAATATAAAGTTAAAAGTCAACCATTGCTTTTGCTACACATTATCAAGACTATGCATTTAAATAATATGAGGTTGAATATTTTGCGGAACTTCTAAACCTTTTTTTTAGATGTTTAACCTTTCTCTTAGGAATTACATACAGTAGATTCAATTTAATGAGAGAGTATTTTTTAATTAACTGGCCGGCCCGTGGTGTAGTGATCAGCGCAACTGGCTGCTATGCCGGGGTCCCGGGTTCGATTCCCGGTCAGGTCTGGCATTTTTTTCATCTGTAAATCACCACACTTCATTACCTACGCACAAGCCCAAGGCTTATGTAGGCATCATCACTCAATTAAAAAAAAAAAATTAGGGAACGTATGAAATGGTTAAAAAGGAAATTTTTTGTAATTATTATACCGCATTCGTTTCCGCTTTTTGTTTTTTTGCTTTAACGTCCGACTATTCTGGAACTACTGCTAATGCACACGGTGAAGGATGAAATGATATTTGTAACGTATGAAAATATGCCGTGCCTGAATGGGATTCGAACCCAAGACCGCATGATGAGAGGCGAGCACGTTACCAACTAGACCAATGCGGCCGGCGAGGGAACTTTTTAGTTACCGCTAGAGGGAATTTTTTCATAATTTTGTAAATTACAAGATCAGCTGTTATATCATATGATATTCACATGGTTAAATTTCTTTTTTTTTTGTTTGGTTTAACGTCCGACTGTTCTGCAATAACTGCTAATGCAGACGGTGAAGGATGAAATTATTTTTTGAAACGTATGAAAATATGCCGTGCCTGAATGGGATTCGAACCCAAGACCGCATGAAGAGAGGCAAGCACGTTACCAACTACCCCAATGCGGCCAGCGAGGGAATATTTTCGTTACCGCTAAAAAGAATTTTTTCATAATTTTGTAAATTACAATATCAACTGTTATATCATATGATATTCATATGGTTGAAGTTTTAAATTGATAACCAAATAAACTGATTTATTTATACCGTGTATTACGAGAATTTGTAGAAACCATTGCAAAATATAGTTTAAATCGTTCTGAAAACTTTATTATTGAATAAATATGTATTAATATACTTTATAATGACCGAAGAAAATTATGAAAAAATTGTAGAGAGAAATTTTTAATTTCAAACAGGGAAATTTAAAAAAATCTAAAATATCCCTCAGGGAAAAGTTACTATATATCTACATAATTTGAAACTACTGTAATTGTTCAGGAATTTTTATGCATTTTAAATGATTTTGTTGATCATGAATTTTCTAGTAAAATTTCAGTTTAATGGAGGCTAACGTTTCTATACTAAGCGTTATACAAACCAATTTTTAAAATAAAAGTAGTAGATTTTTAAATTGTCTACAACTTTTATTATTTACACTTTTGCGCTAAAATGCATTTTAAGGCCACAATTTAAAAAATTTCTACGAGACTACAGCCTTCTCAAAAATTTCAGCAGACACGGCGCCTACCTTATCTTGTAGAGTATAAAAAATGTAGTAAATGAGGCAATTTTTTAAAAAAATCGTTGGAGACGTTTTTGAGAAAATCGCAAAGAAGTGAAAAATGACACGAATGAACTACTACTTCCGCTTGATCGACTTTGATAAAAATGTTCGTGTTGGGTCCGGTAGTAGTACCTAACTTAATTTAAAGTTTCAACTTTGTACGATGTTCCGTTCTTAAGATATTTTGTTCACACAGATACATGTACACATACACACACACACACACACACACAAACACACAGACCAATCGCTAAAAACATGTTTTTTTGGGTTCAGCGGTCTGATAATGTGTAGATCCGGTGCAAACTCGATTTCGAAAAATCTACATGAAAACAACAGATTATTTTCCTTCCTACATAGCTATTCGTATAGGCAAGAGAAAGTAAAAATTTCCTGAATTGGCTTTGGAGCCAGGCTAATGTTTATTCTGAAAAGAAATAATACAGTATAAAGGAATGGGATGATAAGGAACAACCCGTATGGAACAATCACCAACGCTCCATCAAAGTAATGTTTCCTCACTGAACAGGCTACTTCAGTCCAAATTGCCAATTCCATAAAAAAGGACGTTTAACTGTATTTACAACAAGCATAGATGATACTTAATCTTAATTGGAGTTCCCCCAGAGCACGATCTTTATAAACGGGAACAAAAATGAGAGTAGGTAATTGCTTTTTATTTTTTCTCGCTATACTACAATGAAACATTATGTGTATTGTTTATATAACACTAAAAACCCTTCGCTCACTAAGTTTCATGGTAAACTAAACTTAATGCGTTTAACTTTTCACACAGTTGAAAGCTAAATCACGACTGTAAAAATAAAGTCAATTAGTACAAGAAATAGGAATTTAGTTGACTTAGTATGAATAACCAAAGTAGAGGAGAATAAGATCTAAGAACTTCTGTAAGTCCACACTGATTGACTCAGTCACTAACTCATCACTGATTCTCCTACTTGTACAATAGCTAGAAAGCTGAAATTTGGAGGGAATATTCCCTTTGTAAATATAAAAGTTTCGATTTAATATTCACACCGTTAAGGGGTTGAAAAGGGTGATCAACCATTAAGGGGAGACTGTACTTTGTATCCTGCCAATGTTAAATTTGCTATTTTAAGTAACATTTTTCATAGGATTGGTGAAAGATACGAAAATGAAATTTTACATACAATGTTGTAGGGTGGTTTTAGCTACTAACATTTTTTCAATTTAATCTGTGGGACCATAAAGTTTTTAAAAAAATAACGAATAACATAAAACTTTTACAATTTTTTTCTACGTTTTTTGGATATTACTAATTTTTTGAGCACCAGAAGAAGTAAAAACAATGTCGGTGAATGTGCATGTAAATGATAATTAACTGGTAAAAATTTTAGCCTGGTAGGTTAAATGGTTTCTGAGAAAAACGTACCTAAGTGTTAAAAATTTAAATTTACGGGAAAAGACACAAATGAAAAACAAAATGTACACGAACATGTTTAATTTCCCATCAACAGTTGGTTAGAAAGCTTCACCAACAACGGAGAATATTAAAAATAGTGAAGCAGATATTTTAAAAAAAATTTAAATTCTTTTTGCACTAAAATGAGCAATAAAAAAATATGAAAAAATTTGTCCTTGGCGACATGTTAATTTTTTAGGATAAACCTGATAAAAACTTAAATTTTTTTCATTAAAATAATTTTTTGACGTAATTTAATGTTTTTGTGGTAGATGTAGGTCTCAACTATTTAAAAACATTAAAAACCGGAAATCAAAATTTTCAGCCAAAACCATCATAGGTTTCCCTTAATAAATATTTTTTGTTTAGCCTACTCAGTTACAGACGAGGATGAAACTCAACCGAGTTTCACCCCTAAAAAATTACAAAAATGTACCCGTAAGGAGTTTAAAACGACGTTTAAAACTTAAACCAATATTTTTTGTTTATTAAGTTCCAGACATGGTAGATGAGTGAAAATTGGTGGAGGTGTCCAAATATGTATGCGTATTTATCTTTCAATCCTTGGCTGACTACACCCAATCCAAAGGATTTTAATCAGTTTAGTAGCCGCAGAAAGCTACCTAGCAGGTGAACCCGCAACCCCTGAGAGGCCAAACCCAAACGAGTGGCTGCGGACGTGAGCAGCAGGGCGCCCCACTCCCCTCGGTACTCGTGTAAACGTTGGACGAGTCGCAGTCAAGCTTGTTACGCCGCTAAAAGCTTTGCACGTGGCTCTACCACACATGGAAGTACTACGTACAAGTATGTACTACAAGTAGCACATGGAAGTACTATGGCCAGCGCCCATAAAACGAGTACAGGGCGAGTATAGGATAGCTGAACCGCAGTTTTATGGGGAGTGTGGTCTGGGGGCCCCATCCAAATATATATATATATATATATATATATATATATATATATATATATCAACTTTTCCAAATTTAGTTCCAATTTAATTTTCTACAACTATAATTATAACGGGTGATTCAAAAAGAGCGCCGGTTTTTAAACGGTTGGTAAATTTTTGTTTATCGGTTGGCAACATTGTTAGACCTCATTTCTATTTCGGAGAACATTCCGATTGACGATTCAGTTGTAGTTTCTCTTGTTCGCAGTGTAGTACTCTCGCAGTCTGTGTCTAACCATGGAGAAGTTTACTATTGCACAACGAGTGTTAATCGTCAAAACATTTTACCAGAGTGGAGAGAGTTATGCGGCTACTGTCAGGCGACTTCTTGGTACTCTAGGACGTAATGAAGCACCGAATGAATCAACAGTTCGCAGGCTCATGAAAAAGTTTTTTGAGACGGGTTCAACAGTGGACCTTAAAAGTTCTGGACGTCGTCGTTCTGGCCGAACTGAGCAGAACGTTGCGTTGGTTCGTGACAGTGTGGCTGTTAGCCCAGCAAAATCAATACGTCGCCGTTCTCAACAATTGAGTTTACGATGTTCTTCTGTACGGAGAATTCTTCGGTACGATCTCCAATATCACCCGTATAAAATTCAGTTGCTGCACGAGAAACAATGTTGTTGCTCCGTGAGCGGTTCCAGGATCGCATCATTTCTCGTAATTCCGACCATCAATGGCCACCAAGGTCGTGTGACTTGACGCCTTGTGACTTTCATCTCTGGGGTCATCTGAAGTCATTGGTGTATGCCAATAAACCCCGAAACATCAATGACTTGAAGGAGGAAATTCGACGGGTTATCGGGCAAGTGGAAGTCGAAACTTGTCGTGCAGTAATACCCAATTTCATGGACTGCGCTGCGTGCCAGCGCAGTAGAGGAGGACACATGCATGACATTATTTTTCATACATGAAATCGGAAGGTAAGATGAACTTGTTGATGTATTTATTTTCAGTTTTTCAATAAAATAAATCTCTTAATTTGATATATCAAAACCGGCGCTCTTTTTGAATCACCCTATATATACTTTCACCCTGAAATACGTATTAAGGCCGCCATCTTAAAAAAAAACAATTTTTACCACGAGAGCACAGCCTCCAAAATTTCAGCAGACGTGACGCTTACCTTATCTTGTAGAAAATAACAAAATGTACCAAATGAAGCAATTTTAAACATATCATAGAAGCTGTTTTTGAGAAAATTCCGAAAAAGTAAAAAATTGTACGAATAAATTATTACTTCCGGTTGAGCGATTATAATGAAAATGTTCATAAAATTCTCTTAGTTCTACGTAACTTAAATTTAAAGTTTCAATTTCGTATGCTATTCCGTTCTCATGAAATATTTTGTTCGCACCCTTGCACAGACACACCTACACACAGACCAATCACTAAAAACATGTTTTTAGGGTTTAGGCAGTGTGAAAACGTGTATTTCCGGTGAAAAATCGATATGAAACCAATACTTTCCTTCCTTACATTTATATAAGTTAAGAGAAAATAATAAAAAATTCTGTACATCCAACTGAATTTAAAAATTTACACCTAAATATTTTAAAACAATAAAAAATAGAAAAATAATACTCTGAAAGATAGATTAAAAATACATTAGATTATATTCTTAAATTATAATCTCAAATTACATTTTTTTTGGTAAATTACTGATTTATAAAGAAAAATATTGTTGTTTTAAACTGGTAAAACGACGATGATTATTAGGAAGAAAAAACGGCTTGAAAAGCAGTCTGTAGTTTTAACTACGTCGTCAAGGCACAGTATAACTTCAAGGAGCTAACAGTTCAACGGAGTACCGTCACCTTCATATAATTTACATATCCCGTCCCATTCCCGCAATGATAAACTGAACCCCGTTAGTTCAACTCCGCAGTAAAGTTGAAATAAAATATAAAATTTTCATCAGCATAAAATTTTATTCAGTAAAAGTTTATTACAAAATAACGCCTCGGACAATTCGCCTCGGATAATTCATCTAGTTAAATCTAAATCTCGTTTACCACCGAAAAAAATAATTTGTACGATTGAAACCTCTGTAGGGCGTACAGAGTTCTGTAACTTGTACGACGCTTTACTGAAACCTCTGTGGACATACAGAATCTAGATAATAATTTTAATAAATATATAAATTATTTATTCCCATAATATTACACATTACATAAAAAAAAAATTACGATAATACAAATTTTCTTACAGTAAACTACTATCCTATTACGCTAGAGGTGGTGGAAATTATCCCATCCAACTATGGACAAAACCATTTACTAGAATGGGTTGGAAACTTTTAAATAAATATAAAAAAACTGGTGTGAAACACTCACACAACTTTCTCTTGCCAATGCAAATAATTAACAATAAACCTAACATTAGTATTAAAACATTAGAAATGAACAAAAACTAACCTCAAAAACATAACCTTATTTTAATCATGAGTGGAAGACGCAAAATGAAAATCGAACTCAATTTGGCTTAAAAAAACGGAAAATCACACTTTCACGCTAAACTAGGCTCTGTAGAGAAAAATTCTCTAAACAAAAGTTGTAGATCTTTTAATTTTCTATAACTTTTATTATATACACTTTTGTCGTAAAATGCATACTAAGACCGAAATGTTAAAAAAATCGATTTTTCTCACGTTTTCGTGAGAAAAAAAACAGAAAATCGCAAATTACCGCTAAACTAAGCGTCATAGAAAAAAATGTTTGAAACATAAGTTGTAGGTTTTTAAATTCTCTACAACTTTTATTATATAAGTTTTTGCGCTAAAATTTATATTAAAGCCGTAATCTTAAAAAAACAACGTTTTTACGTGAAAACAGCCTCACCGAGAATTTCAGCAGACATGGCGCCTACCCTATCTTGTAGAGAATAAAAAATTGAGTAAAATAGGCGATTTTAAAAAAAATCGTAGGACCAGTTTTTGAGAAAATCGCAAAAAACTGAAAAATTATACGAATAAACTACTACTTCCGGTTGACCGATTTTGATGAAAATGTTCGTGTCGCGTTCGGTAGTGGTATGTAACTTAAGTTTCAAGTTTCAAGTTCGTACGATGTTCCGTTCTTGAGATATTCTGTTCACACACACACACACAGACACACACACAGACCAATCGCTAAAAACATGTTTTTTGGATTCAGGGGGTCTGAAAACGTATAGATCCGGTGAAAACTCGATTTCGAAAAATCGACATGAAAACAATACTTTCCTTCCTATATATGCATATAGGCAAGAGAAAGTAAAAAACTAAAGTATTAACTATTAGCAGTAGCATTCAAAATTTACTACACTTACTTAACCTATACTAACTTAACCAATACTTTGCTATTTACTAAGATTTCGATTGTATCAATTATGATACATTACATTTTCATAATAATTAAACTTACACTATTTATAATAAAAAAAAACATAATTTAATACAACCTAAAATTTATTATTACATTTTTTAAAAATTCCTAACATGTGTACGCTGCAATCTGTTCAATTCAGAACAATAAGCAACCCGATGACCCAATGAGATGAGGATGATGTGTATGACGTGTAAATGAGGTGTAGTCTTGTACAGACCCAGGTCGACCACTCCTGAGAGAGTATAGTTAATTGAACCCCAAACATCAAAGTATACCTGCAACCACTGTCTAGTATTCAAATCCGTATAAAAGTAACTACCTTTACTAGGATTTGAACGAGGAACCTTCGTCTCCAAAATCACCTGTTAAATAGCTGACTTGTGGTGACGACTTTACCTCTAGACAAACTCGGTGGGCTATTACATTTAAAAACAAAAAATAAAAAACAATAAAAAAGTAGAAATTTATACTATTTTATTTTCCTCTTTTCTCTTTAGCTACATCTACACTTGAATATTGCTAACAATTTTTGTTATTTTCTCCCTACTTATTTTGGCTATCCATTTATTTAGTTCCTTATGAAAGATATTTGGCACTGATGTATAAAACAATTTAAAAAGGATCTAGGCATTCTTATCTAGTGTGGCCACGTATGAAGCGGAGACGTGGACTTTGAGAAGGCAAGATGAGAGGGGGTTGGAGGCCCTGGAAATGTGGTTTTGGAAAAGGATGGAAAAGATTAGCTGGACGGAAAGAGTTAGCAATGAAGAGGTGCTTCGGAGAGGGCGGAAGAAGAGGGAGCTGCTGGAGATAGTGAGACGGAGGAAACACAAGTGACTGGGTTACTATAGTCCAGCCTCTCTTAGTTTGCTCCTAATGTAAACAAATAATGACGTCACTGAGCATGCGCATTATATCAAAATGTGTACACACTGATTAAAAAGTAACAACAAAATACTTTCAAAAGTATTTAAATACAAAATACTTTTAAAAGTATTTTTCTAAATGAAATTGTTAGGCCTACATCATATCATGACTGATGTTTTTAGTACTTTAAGTACTTATAATTTAAAAAATCTGGTGTGAAACACTCACACAACTTTCTCTTGCCAATATAAATAATTAACAATAAACCTAACATTAGTAATAAAAATTAGAAATAAACAAACAACTAATCTCAAAAATATAACCATATTTCAATCATGAGTGAAACACGCAAAATGAAATTCGAACTCAGTTTGGTTTAAAAATACGGAAAATCACTCTTTCTCTCTAAACTAGGCTCTTTAGAGAAAAATGCTCTTAATAAAAGTTGTAGATCTTTTAATTTTTTATAAATTTGGTTATATACACTTTTGTCGTAAAATGCATACTAAGGCCAAAATCTTTAAAAAATCGATTTTTCACACGTTTTCGTGAGAAAAAATCAGAAAATCGCTAATTACTGCTAAACTAAGCGTCATACAAAAAAATGTTTCAAACAGAAGTTGTAGGTTTTTAAATTCTCTACAACTTTTATTATATAAGTTTTTGCGCTAAAATTTATATTAAAGCCGTAATCTTAAAAAAACAACGTTTTTACGTGAAAACAGCCTCACCGAGAATTTCAGCAAACATGGCGCCTACCCTATCTTGTAGAGAATCAAAAATTGAGAAAAATAGGCGATTTTAAAAAAAATCGTAGGACCAGCTTTTGAGAAAATCGCAAAAAACTGAAAAATTATACGAATAAACTAAGTTACTACTACTTCCGGTTGACCGATTTTGATGAAAATGTTCGTGTCGCGTCCGGTAGTGGTATGTAACTTAAGTTTCAAGTTTCAAGTTCGTACGATGTTCCGTTCTTGAGATATTCTGTTCACACACAGACACACACACACACAGACACACAGACACACAGACACACACACACACACACACACAGACACACACACAGACCAATCGCTAAAAACATGTTTTTTGGGTTCAGGGGGTCTGAAAACGTATAGATCCGGTGAAAACTCGATTTCGAAAAATCGACATGAAAACAATACTTTCCTTCCTATATATTCATATAGGCAAGAGAAAGTAAAAATAGTTAACTTAATAGGAATACGACATCCGTAAAGTCGCAGACTCTAGCGTGCACCCTGTAGTAGGTGGCTTTTGTTTGTTGACAGTAGGAGCAAACTAAGAACGGCTGAACTGTAGTTGAGAAAGGTTTAGTCTGATTGCAGACGTGCTGGGGGGACCAGTTAACGGAAGGAAGGCAAGAGGACCCAAAAGGTACAAGATACTTGATGATGTGAAACAGGGAGAAGGTACGAGGATGTGAAGAGGTTGGCGCGAGATAGGAGAGATGAAGGACTGAATGTGAAGACCTGCTGTAAAGCAGAACAGGAATTACAATGATCTAGATACTTAAGACTCGCCAAATCGTTAAGGAGTAATTCTTTTAGTTGCACTATAAATAACACATCAAAATTCAGCCATTTAACCCGTCTGGAACTTAGTAAACAATAAACATTGTTTTAAGGGTCAAACACCATTTTCATCCCCCTATGAGTAAATTTTAGAATTGGTTAAGGGGTAATATTGGTTGGTCTGTGTCAACGTTGTTCCTGATGAAGTAGGGTGTGTCAACGATACTTCTTAGTACCATGTTTTAGAAGCGTACAATACTTATAAATCAGGAGTTTATATAAATTGATAATGAAGATCTCTCCAGCAGCCAATACTTTTTGATAAAAAATTACACAAACAAGTTTGTAACTATGGGCTTATGTCATCTCATTTATCCCAATCTGGTGTGTGTCAATATTTGTAGTTAAACTATAAATAACATCTCCACTGAGTTCCAGACGTCTAAATTTTCTGAAAATTAGTAAACAGAAAATATCGGTTTAAAGGTTGAACACTATTTTCAACCTCTCAACGTAGAATATCAAAATCGTTTATTTTTAACTTTTCTTATTTCCGCTATTGATAATATTCCCTTCAAATTTAAGCTGAGGACGTTTCCATTTAATTTATACAGGGTGATTAAATCCTATACGGCAATCTCTTGGGATCTCATTCTATAACTAAAAATAAGAAAAAAGTTCATATAAACATATGACTGAAAGCGCTTAGTTAGCGAGTTACGGCAAGCGAAAAATTTCACCTAGAACTCTGTACCCTAGGTGACGTAAGGCCGTATAAAAATGTTAAACGTTGTTACAAAGATACAAATACTATTGTTTCTTATGTTTTTTAATCTGAAAAATTGAATAAATTGGTTCCAGAGCTGTAAATGCAATACTTTCAGAGATATCTTACATAAAACACAAGAAATGGTGCAAAGAAATAACACATTCTTATGTTTAACGTAAGATTACTTCCATAAATGGTAAATAAAGGTGTATTTTTTATTAAATAAATTCGTAGAAAATTTAATTTTGAAAAGATTCATGGGAATTACTCAGGAAAAAATGAATAATAGATATTGAAATTTCGCTTCATTTAAAATCATAACAGACTCATATTTTTCAATATGTAGGTTGGGAGTAACAGCTGATTGATCAGCTGTTACTCCCAACCTACAGCAGTTAAAAATCTGCGTCTGTTATGATTTTAAATAAAGCGAAATTTCAATATCTATTATTTATTTTTTTCCTGAGTAATTCACATGAATCTTTTCAGAATTAAATTTTCTACAAATTTATTTAAGAAAAAATACACCTTTAATTACCATTTATGGAAGTAATCTTACATTAAACACAAGAATGTGTTATTTCTTTGCACCAATTCTTGTGTTTTATGTAAGATATCTCTGAAAGTATTGCATTTACAGCTCTGGAACCAATTTTATTCAATTTTTCAGATTAAAAAAACATAAGATACAATAGTATTTGTATCTTTGTAACAACGTTTAACATTTTTATACGGCCTTACTTCACTGAGGGTACAGAGTTCTAGGTGAAATTTTTCGCTAGCCGTAATCCGCTAACAAAGCGTTTTCAGGCATAGGTCTATGTTTATATGAACTTTTTTCTTATTTTTAGCTATAGAATGAGATCCCAAGAGATTGCCGTGTAGTTTTGAATCGCCCTGTATGTATACCGATTAACATATTTTGGCAAATTTTTTGATAATTTCTTCTCTAGAAAAGAAATTAATTTAAAGGTAAACTATTAAACAAAGCGAAGACAAAATGTAAACAATATTGATTAATTTAATGTACATTATTTAAAACGCTATTAAATGTTATATCATGCGACTTACTCGTAATAATCACCGTTGAATATAATTATATTAAAATTTTTAGTAATGGTTAAAAGACAGGTTATCCAACCTAATAGAATAAAAATATTTAATTCCTGAATACCTTTAGTAGCATTATAAATTCGTTACGCTAGATGAAACTACTACGCATTATGATTTTTTTTTTTTACTTTCTCTTGACCTATATGAATATACAAAGAAGGAAAGTGTACTATTGTTTTCATGTCGATTTTCAAAATCGAGTTTTCACCAGATATACACGTTTTCAGCCCCCCTTAATCCCCAAAACATGTTCTTAACGAATTGTCTGTGTGTGAACAAAAGTTTTCAAGAACGGAATAGCGTACCAAGTTGAAACTTGGAATGTAAGTTAGGTACTAGGTATTAGAGAACCTGAAATAAACATTTTTACAAAATCGATCAACCAGAAGTAGTAGTTTATTCGTGTAATTTTCCCTTTTTGTGAATTTTCTCATAAACGGCTTCTACGATTTTTTTTTAAAAATCGCCTCATTTACTACATTATTTTGCTCTACAAGATAAGGTAAACGTCATGTCTGTAGAAATTCTTGGGAAGGCTATGATCTCGTAGAAAAAAATGGGTTTCTTTAAGATTGCAGACTTAAAATGCATTTTAGGGAAAGTGTATAGCTAATCAAAGTTGTAGAATATTTAAAACCCTCAACCTTTATTTTGTACATCGCTTAGCTTAACGGCAATTAGTGTTTTTCTGTTTTTCCATCAAAATCTGTAATAAATGGGATTTTTTTTAAGATTTCAGCCTTAGTATGCATTTCATTATTTACGTGTAGCTACTATACTGTATAATCAAAGTTGTAGAACATGTAAAAACCTACAACTTTAATTTATAGCGTTTTTCCGAACTAATTAAACAAAAAAGGTGTCAATTATAATACCAAATGGGGTTATTGTATGAGAGATGACTTATTTTGTTGGTCCACCCTCGAACACTACATACTTGTACATTAAACTATTTCTCGAACGATCTAGTACCAATTTTTTATCAGTGTTATACTTATTCTGTTAACTGGTATGTTTTATCTTTTTTGACATCAGTCTCTCGACTGGTTTGATGCAATTCTCCAAGCTGTTCTATCTTGCGCAAGTCGTTTCATATCTACATACCTGTAACACTCTATATCTTTTGTAATTTTCTTTTTGAACTCTAACCGCTGCCTCCCCCTACAATTTACTCCCTCAATATTACCTTCCATTATTGATAGACTAATATAATACCTGGATGTCTTAAGATATGCCCCACTAGCCTATCCCTTCTTCTGGTAAGATGCTTCCATATACTTCATTTTTCATCCACTCGTCTAAGAACCTCTTAATTACTTATCTTGTCCACCCACCTAATCTTTAATATTTTCCTATAACACCACAATTCAAAAGCTTATATCCTCTTCCTTTCTACAGCCCCTATCACCCAAGTTTCACTCCCGTATAGTGCTACACTCCAAACATAGTGTATTAATAATTTTTTTCTAATCTGTAAATCAATGTTTGTAGTCAGTAAACTGTTTTTCATTTCAAAGGCTTTTCTCGCTTGAGCAATTCTACTTTTGACATCACTTGTGTTATTTTACATCCTTTGTTATTTTACTCCCTAGATAGCAGAATTCTCTAACTTCCTGTATGTTTTCGTTGCCTTCCATCTCATGTTTAAACTTCCCATCTCTTCTAAACCACTCTTGCTGCTGCACAACACTTCCGTTCTTATTAATTTTCATGAAGTAATCCTTTCTCATGATCTCATCCATTTCATTTAAGATATCCTCTAGTTCTTTCTTTGTCTCTGCTAATACTAGGCCTACTGTATATATTATCGGTGAATCTCAGAATTCTTATTTTTTTCTCCTTGAATTTTTATTACTGTGTCAAATTTTTCCTTCACTTCATTTATGGCCTCTTTTATATACAAGTTAAAAAGTGGTGGTGACAATGAACACCCTTGTCGTAGCAGCAACCTCTTTTTCATATCCCTCAACTCTCAAAACAGCCATTTGATTCCTCTACAGACCGTAGATAACTTTCCTTTCTTTGTATTTAACTCCTAGCCTTTTCAAAATTTTAAACATTTTACTCCAGTCCAGATAAAATAACTTTTATATACATAGTTTTTTCCGAACTAATTTAACAAAAGGGTGTCCATTATAATACCAAATGGGGTTATTATTTTTATAAAAGATTACTTAATTATTGGCCCACCATCTAACACTGTATATTTGTACATTAGACTATTTCTTGAATAATCTAGTACCAATTTTTAATCAGTGTTATACTTATTCTGTTTAACTGGTATGTTGTATCTGGAAGATGGAAAGTCTAATTTATATAAAACCGGCTTATACAACTGCAATATTCAAATAAGATGCTAAGGCCAGTATTGTACACCGCTGGAAAGTATCCCGCTGCGGGGTAAAGTAACACACTACGTGTATTCCATGCGTTTTTTCTACTATGGTATAGGCCTAGTACGATTTTTCTTAGTTGAGTCCTAGCGTAAACAAGCCACCGGGCGAGTGGAACGATCAGAACAGAGTGTTCAAAAAATTTTGCTTACACTACGTTCGCTCGTACCTTTCATGTCGTTGCATACTCTTACACGAAAAACTATTAAGCCTACTAAGTTTCTGAGTATTTGGAAGAGGAGATTTATGGTGAATAAGACTGTCTTAAGAAAATGTAGCAATTTTTATCAAATATTTGAAATGTTTCCTATTTTAAATATTTAGAAATCTACTCCTATTTGTTTTACAAACATACGACACCAGCACCTGAACAAGAATTAACATGAATAAATGACTAAGAATTAAAAACACCCTGTTAGAATTCTTGAGTCATGCAAATAAACTACCAATTAAAACTTAAAAATTTAATTTCTGTATTTCAAACATGTTGGATTGCTGTTAAACGTTTTTTTTATTTTTAGGTTTATGGGGGTCTATCCCTCTCATCCCCCCCCCATATTTACACGACTGAATATAATAACCTCCCAGTTCACATTAGATAAATATTTCATAAATTCCTTATAGAGGCACACTTACTAGCGGTGAACTATAGTTAAGTACTATTAGAAACCCCGTATTAAGTTTTCGAACAACTTGTAAAACAAAGTATGCACAAGATAACGCAATAAATAAACAGTTTAGAAATGAATTTTAAAACAGTAACGTTATCCTGTAAGTCCACTTATCGAATAAAATACAAGTACACTAAAAAAACAACTATACGAAAAGATTTAGCAGAGTACAAAGTACGAGAATAAATATAGGCCGGCGTCGCACGTGACAAAATGCAGTAAATCACGGTATACCCAGTACACTATTCTATACCAATGCTGCTTTTACTAATACTTAAACAACTTTATAGTATATACTCCCATTGAAAACACACACATAGACACATTTACAAATATTAAAATAAACGGCAGTCGAACAATCCACTCTGTACTGTAGTAATCTACGTATCGATTTCTACAATCGAGTTCTGTTTTATATATCTGACTTTATTATAACTGCCACAGTTTATTACATTATTACTTATTGTAAGTTAAATAAGTAACTTTTCGCGAGACTGTTCACAATTTTGGTTTATTCTGTCAAGGAAATCAAGACAGGTATATTAAATAGAATAAGTTATGTCAGGAAATAATTTGTTCAAGGTTTCATTGTGATTACATTTTATAAAATATAGGTTTTAAGAACATATTGTTGTTATACATTTTTATAAATAGATTCTGTTGGCTTTTGTTGTATCAGGAAATATCTCTTTGATAGGAATTCAATTTGCTTGATTATATTAGTTTGAATTTCTATAAGGAAACTAAATGATATATGTTCTTGTCTGAATGTCAGCCGTTAATCTTAATAAAACTTTTACCTCAATCGGTGTTATTAAACGTTTTAAATTAACATTATACCATCTTTTTGATTTGTCTGACCCGGAATATGATAGGAATTTTAAAAATAATATTCGCCACTCCAGCGGCGCTTCGCGCCGCTTACGTGTCTCGTCCTCAGAGGGGTAGATGGATCAGAATTCATAAGTGGATCAGAACCATTTGCCACAAGGTAAAGTTCGGCCGATAAAGAGGCTGGATGGATCACAATATTTTGAAATTTGAAGATATGAAAGTTTATGATATGATTTTGAAGTTTCAAAATTTAAAATTTGAAGGTTTTGAAGTTTTAGGTTAATGTTTAAATTTTAAAATTTTCAACCTTGAATGTTGAGGTTTGAATGTATGATACTTTAAGTTTTTTCGTTTCCTCATGCGACCTGGGGTTGCGACCTGAAAATTTTCGGGTTACCAAATTTTTACGTAATTTTCTCTGCTTAATCACGTGTCGTTAAAAGATTATTTGTATTCCGAAAACTTAAAAATTTTTGTTGGGGTAGCAATCACCATAGGACCCCGATATGAAATTTAATAAATTCTCAGTGGGTCTACGGGTAACGTTTTGTCAAAAAACATTTTCGAAAAAAACCGTTGTGAAGGTGTAAAGAAAGAACAACATGAAAACGGCAAGCCCTAAAAGCCGAAATGCTAGAATTTTGATTTTTCTCAGCGAACAGGTAGGTTAAGGGTAACTTTACCTACATGACCTTGAAGTACTTTGGGAGAGGCACAAAAAAGATTTTATGCATTTGTTCGCTACGAAGCACCGTTCAGTAGATAAAAATACTACCCCCTACCAAAGGTAAAGGGGTGGAACCTGAAATTTTTCGCGTTACCAAATTTTTATTTAAATGTTTACGTCAAAACATGCCGTTAAAATGTATTTTGTATTATAAAAATTTAGAAATTTCATAATTTTTGGATAGGGGTAGCAACCTCCATTGGACCCCAATCTAAAATTTAAAAAATTACCCATGATGCTATAAGTACCTGTAACGTTTTGCTAATAAAAATTTGCCAAAAGAACAGTTTTGGAGGTATAAAGATAGGTAAACCTGAAAACATAAAACTAAACATAAGTAATTAATGATTTATTAATCGTAAAACTATGCTTCAAGTTTATTTAATTAGGTCTGCAAACAGTTGGAGCGCAGAGAAAATTAAAGTTAGGATTTTAAAAGGAAGGGCTGCCGTGAAATCACTGTATCTCATAACTTGGAGCCGGAATACAATCTTGAAAGTTAAAAGGCGGTTGTTTAAAACAGTAATTGAAAGTATAGCTACTTATGAAACAGAATGTGGGAGTTGTCAGATAGAAATGCAAAACGTTTGAAAGCAATAGAGGTGAACTACTGACGCCGGAGTTCTAAAGTCAAGATATTTGATTTAAAAATGAGGTTATCAGGATTAGATTTGCAGTTGATGTCATCATAATGAAAACAGTTGAAATTTTGGACTAATTTTGGGCACACGACGATGCCTGAAGATATATGGCTTCAAATGGTTTAATTTTTGTTTGTAGGCCCTAACGATAAGCATTTTTTGTTGTGAGTTAGGTAATTTTTTCAGTCTCTCTCTTCCCACGCTATATTTTCTTTATTGTTGTGTGTTATGTGTTCACCTAGATATTTAAACGATTTAACTAGTTCCACTTGGTTTCCGTTCATGTTTACTGAATTTATGCAGAGTGTCTCTTTAGCCATCATTTTAGTTTTTTCATAAGCTATTTTTAATCCAATCTTTTATATTATTTTATTCATGTATAAGATTTATTTCATAATTATAAACGAATATGTTAGTCATAAATATGTGTAGTTATAGAAAATGTGATATGTATAGTCCGTTTTTTGTTAGTTGAGTCCTGATGTAAACAAACTTCTCATGTGTTAGTCCCTGTAAATACACAACACACAAACACGCGTGGCCCTGGGTGAACTCACTGCAAGCTAACCGCTGATCTAAAAAAAAACACCTACTCTTTACATTTTGTCAATTCAATCGTTGGTGGTATAATGCAATAGGCCTAATAATAAAATTATAATGGTTTTGTCATTTTTATACACAAATTATTTTCATTTTATATGACTTTATCAGTTATTTATAGCTTGGTGTAATCAAAACAAAATAAATCTTGTAGTACATGAGTCAATCACATTTTGGAATACGTCACACCTGACATCACACCTGATGTCTTTATGATTTAGTGTGCGATTTGATGTAAAATTCTATTTATTCGCATCAATTTTCGTATTTTTTCTTAGCTTTTGGGTGTTAGTGCGTGGTTGTGTACGTGATTGTGCGACAACAGATGTATTGACGATGGTGGATGAACCGTCTGCTTCCGAAAGTAATATTTAACATAAAAATCGGAAACCTTAACGAAGCGGAGAAAAGACAATTGCAATTAATGTTTTCAATAAGTTTGCTAATAAATATCCTAACCTAGAAATTAAATAGATAGAACCACTTACTGCTGAATTTACCGGTGTATCTTGTTCAAGTGTTCACAGAGTACGAGAAAAATTTTAACAGAGTGATGTTTTAAAAACCTCAGTTAAAAAAGAAAACGTAAAACGCCTGCTTTAGACAAATTTGATGATGTAAACAAAACTGCTTTAAGATTTATTATTCATCAATTTTCCTTTAGAAATGAGTTACCTACTTTTAATAGGTAGATTTTGTCAGTTGTCACTAATGGTCCTGATTTACCCAGCATTAGTTAGCCCACTCCTCGTAAACTAATTCTATCTATGGGGTTTAAATTCAATAGTAAACTCAACAGTTTTTTTGTGTAAAAGTATGCAACGGCATGAAAGGTAAGAGCGAACATAGTGTAAGTAAAATTTTTTGAACACTCTGTTCTGTTCGTTCCACTCGCTCGGTGGCTTGTTTACGCTAGGACTCGATTAAGAAAAAATGTACTATATATACATTGCGTTTTGTATTATTGTTATTATTATTATTATTATTATTATTATTATTATTATTATTATTATTATTATTATGCTAAAAAATTGGTATGAATGAAACTGAAATCAAAGATGAGCGAACGTAGTGTAAGTAAAGTTTTTTGAACACTCTGTTCTGTTCGTTCCACTCGCTCGGTAGCTTGTTTACGCTAGAACTCGATTAAGAAAAAATGTACTATACATACATTGCGTTTTGTATTATTATTATTATTATTATTATTATTATTATTATTATTATTATTATTATTATTATTATGCTAAAAAATTGGTATGAATGAAACTGAAATCAAAGATGTTCACCGAATACAGCTGAGCAAAATTAATATGTTATTAGTTAAGTATAAAAGTGAAATTATACGTAATGAGTGAATATTAAAGGGAAAGCTTTGGTGGAAAACTTTATCTGAAAATGCAAAAATAAAGTGCAATAAACCGTTTTTCAACGAGTCCCTAATTCCGGAGTATAGGAACCTTTTACGTAAAGTGAAAAACAGAGGTAAATCATTAAATATAAAATGTATCTGAGTGAAAAACGGTTGTATACTTGTGCGAAAGAAAGAAAAGGGGAAAGTATATAATGTTGTGACAGAAAAGGATTTAGAAAAAATGTTTTAAAGTATTTAGATATTCATTGTGAGTAAAAGACTGACTTTTTTGTATAAGTGTTGTGCGTTTGGTTGTGTTTTTTATAAAACTTTATGGATTGGTTAAATTATAGTATAGACAATCGATTTAAGTTTCAGGTATGTAATGATTATAATGACTGGAATGCTTTAATTAATGGATATCGTGCTGACAGTGATAAAAGTTTAAAATGTTTTCACTTACATGTTGTTGTTGTTGTTGTTTAGGTCATCAGCCGAAAGGCTGGTTTGAACCTCTAGAGGTTTTACTAAGTTAAACGAGGAGTGAGGTGGTTTACCATTGCCTTCCTCACTGAGTGGAAAAGTACGCTTATCAGCATGCCGGGCCCTCTGAAAAGCACATATTTTCCACTCTGCAAATGACAACTTCACTTCATTCACCACAGGATCTGGCTGTATAATGAAATTCATTACTTTCAGAGGAGATAACTCTGATTAGTGTCACAGTACACCTCTACCTCTTCTCCTCTTAAATGATTCACTCATTTAATTGGGTGACCAATAAATGTGATAAGAAACACAACTATTTATATTAGCCCTGCAATGAACAGATAGAGTGTAAATAATCTGACACTCCACCTGTCTGTTATGGGTAGAACTTAAAACATTAAGTTTCTAAAAAAACATAGGGATGAAGTGTTAATTATAATAAAGAGAAGCGATTTTGACATGATATTTATTTCTGAAGTAAAAGTTACGGAAATGGAAATAGGATTTTTTTATTAAAGTACTACAATAAGTTTTGGAAACTGCGTAAAAATAAATCTGGTGATGGATTATTAATTTTTTATAAGGAATCATTGAAAATTTAATTCGCTGAAAGTAATTATTTCAGTTGTAAATTTATTACGGGTTGTATTGATATTTCATTGAATCGTAAATTTTGTTTTATTTTTGTTTATAGACCTTCTAATCTACCTGCAACTGATTTTATTAATGAGATAAATGTTTTAATTGAACGGGTCGGGAGAAGACAGTGCTAACCCTCATCAACATAATTTTATGCAATTTCAGTTTAAAAGTTTATAGAAATCTACAAATCATGTTTTTGAATTTTCGTGAAACATTTGTTATTTTCTTTAAATCTAGGTTCTTAAGATTGTAAATATAGCATCCTTTTTAAAACGTGCCGTATATTTTGTTGTTGTTTAGGTCAACAGCCGAAAAGCTGGTTTGAACCTCTAGAGGTTTTACTAAGTAAAACGAGGAGTGAGGTGGTTTACCATTGCCTTCCTCACTGAGTGGAAAAGTACGCTTATCAGCATGCCGGGCCCTCTGAAAAGCACATATTTTCTACTCTGTAAATGACACCTTCACTTCATTCACCACAGGGTCTGGCTGTATAATGAAATTCATTACTTTCAGAGGAGATAACTCTGATTAGTGTCTTTTACACCTCTACCTCTTCTGTTCTTAAATGTTCAGTCATTTAATTGGCTGACCATGTGATAAGAAACAGAACTATTTATTTTAGCCCTGCAACAAACAAATTGAGTGTAAATAATTTGACACTCCACCTGTCTGTTATGGGCAGCCGTATATTTTATTTTTACAGAATATTTAAGAAAAATCATGCTGGAAATTTTGTGGGTTAGCACTTTCTTCTGCCGACCCCTTCAATTTTTTTTTTTTTTTTTTTTTTTTTTTGGTTTAACTTCCGACTGTTCTGCAATTACTGCTAATGCAGACGGTGAAGGATGACCCCTTCAATTGATAAGTATAATGAGTGTACGTTGATGTTAATATTAATTTTTTGGATGGAGTAGTTTAATTGTAAAGGAATATGAGATTGTTATGTATAGCTACGGCCTGGATACTGTAATAGAAACTGCAACAAGAGAGGAAATCTGAGACGGGTTTTTATGATCATCTCATATAGATCATATTTTAGTAAAGAGTAAAGGAAGTGAAATTGTATGCAGATACAATTTCAGTGGTACACTCTAAAATATCAGATTACTATCCGATTCTAGTTTCATTCACAGAATTAGGAGTAAACTTTAGTAGATCAGATGATCGTAGTAGTGCTAATAAACATGTTAATGAAATAATTGATAACAAAAAAGTAAATGATCAGATAAAAGAGGCAAATTGGGAGTTTGCTGTGATTTAAATGACGTTAACAATTTTGCTTTAAATATTTGTAACAATTTTAGGAATATTTATAAAAAATGTAAACACGTACCAGAACATCTCCAATGCAGAAGTGTACCAGAGGATAGACCCACTGACGGACGTCATGAGAAGGAGGAGGATATCTTTCCTGGGGCACATCCTAAGAATGCCCGAGACAAGACTATTAAAAAAACTAACAAAATTTTACTGGAAGAGGAAAACCCAACCCAAGTGGCTCAGAATGGTTGTGGACGACATGAGGGAGCTGAATATAGAGAGAAAGGATTTGGAGGAGAAGTCTGGAAATTACAACCTACTGAGAGACGGAAAGATAAAATTCAAGAGAACGGAAACCAACAAGAAAAAAATGGTGATATCCGAAGCGGAGAGGAAGAGTAGATCTGACCGAATGAAGAACTACCACGCGAGGTTAAGGGTGAAAAGGAACAATAAATGAACTTACAGTGGTCCCCTGTGGCCGTACAAGAAAAAAAAAAGTAAACACGTAATAGTTAAGGACATAAGTAAAGGTAGAGTCATTGACAAGGCGCAAGAGCTGGTTGACACATGAATTGTTATTAAAAATAAAAGAAAGAGATCGTTTATTCAAGGGGGTAGTCAACCCAGAAAATGAAAATGAAAACTTCTGGCTATAATTAATCATTATTTATTTTAAATGAAAGAGTAATTTTACTAGAAATTATCTACCATTTGAACCAAGCCAAAATAATAATTACCGCCGCTAATATAAGGGTGAGGTTGAAAAAGCGGGCTTTTACGGGGAATCAAATATCTCAGGAACCAAGAAAGATATCAACATGATATGCTACAAAATAAGTATGTTACTATAATAATACGATACTATAATAATAAGTATGTTAAAAAGTATGCTACAAAATACAGAAAATTGCTGTCTATTATCTGTTGTATGCGCTTGTATGTATTTTTTCTTACAAGAAATTTATTGAAGAAAAACCATATTTTCAAAAACATTTATTGTGCTCACAACTAACAGCTTCTTGTATTTATGATAAACTGAAGCATGTTACAAAATTTAATTACTTAGGAGTAATTTTTAATAACAATTTAAAATTTTATAAGCACAATGATAAAGTCTTTAACAAAGCTAAAAGAGTTCTGGGTTGTATGTTTGTGATAAAATCATATCTTAGTTAGAGGGTTTTAAAACGTTTTTATAAATCATTATTAGAATCAATACTAAGATACGGAGTTCAAGTGTGGGAGGAACTAGCTTTTCACACTTGAATAAACTTACAAATATGCAAAATGAGGCACTGAAATTAATTGCAAAGATAGAGATTATGACCAGCTTAATTTTATGAAAATTTGTGATACATTAAGTCCGAAAATTTTTTATAAATTCTTTCACATAATAAATAACTTCAATGAAGATAAATATAAAATTTTAATAGAACACCAATATGGAGTAAGAAGATGTAATTATGTTGTTCTTCATAGTTTTAATAATTACGGTGAAAGAGCTTTACATTGTTTGATACCGCAATTATACAATTCTCTGCCTAGGGAAATAGTTAATTGTAGGAAATTTACTTTTTTAAAGGGAAGGTAAAAGTGTGGTTACAAAATGATAAATAAGGTAAGGATATCAGTAGCCTTAAGAAGTTGTTATGGATATTCTCTACAGTGACTGCCTATGCGGCGTGACTAGGTAATACTGTAACAGTATCACTAACGAGAAGGTAAATCTAGGTAAATTAGTTTAAGAGTTACAGTAATCTAATTTTTATTTATTTTTTATTGTATGTAAGTATGCATGGGCACCTGATGTTAAGTCAAACTGTTGACTTATCGGGACCCAAAAATAACTGATGGTAGTAAAGATATTTCATTTCATTATTATTATTATTATTATTATTATTCCGCCCATAACAGACAGGTGGAGTATCAAATTATTTACACTCAATCTGTTTGTTGCAGGGCTAAAATAAATAGTTCTGTTTCTTATCACATGGTCAGCCAATTAAATGACTGAATCATTTAAGAACGGAATAGGTAGAGGTGTAAAATACACTAATCAGAGTTGTCTCCTCTGAAAGTAATGAATTTCATTATACAGCCAGACCCTGTGGTGAATGAAGTGAAGGTGTCATTTGCAGAGGGGAAAATATTGATTTTCAGAGGGCCCGGCATGCTGATAAGCGTACTTCTCCACTCAGTGAGGAAGGCAATGGTAAACCACCTTACTCCTCGTTTTACTTAGTAAAACTTCTACAGGTTCTAACCAGCCTTTCGGCTGACGACCTAAACAACACATTATTATTATTATTATTATTATTATTATTATTATTATTATTATTATTATTATTATTATTATTATTATTATTATTATTATTATTATTATTATTATTATTATTATTATTATTATTATTATTATTATTATGATTATGAGGAGAAGGGAGGAAAGAAACGTCAAAACTGCAAAAATTAAACTCTTAAGGTATGTCAAGACAAGAAATGAAGATATGGGACATGAAGATATCATGGGATTTGATGAGGATCAACAATGAAGATATAGGCCTAAGGCAAGAATTAGGAATTCTTCCACTTAACGAAAAAATTAAATTATTCGGTACCCAATGGGTCAATAATTTAAATAAAATGCCGGAAAACCGCTTATCTAGTTTAGCAAGAAGGTACAAACCAATAGGAAGCAGAGATATTAATTTAAAGGTAAACGAAAATATGGGTGCTGGAACAGGCAGAAATGCCTAACTCGTGAGGATTAACTTTGGGGCCGATAACAACACAGAAAAGAAAATCTCATTAAACATTTTTTCGGATAAATTTATTAAATTATAACATAACGTTCAACATTTTTCATTAACCTACAAGTAAAAATAATCTTTAAATATGTTAAAATAAATTTATGATTTAAAAAGTTATAACTGAAAACTTTTTAGCTTATTATTCCAGTATGTTGAGCTATATTTATTTGGAGTGGGAAAAATGAAGAGTGAGTATGTTCGCACGCACGCGGCATTTCCATCCACGGCTTTCTTCATAATTTAATAAAGTCTGAAATATTATTATAAGATTACATAGGCGTCGGGTCTTTTACATTGGTCAACGCTAGACTTCACAAAGTAAGCCTGGCCTACATTATAATACATTTTATGGAATTTCAAATTAGGTTTCATTTTCTTGTTTCATAAACTGGCTCTTTTGAAAGCATTAGAGTGATAATGTAGTAACTGTATCAATAATATAGTTATGTAATGGATTCAATTTTAAGACTTCCATTTGGAAAATGTGTTCCTGAGATACTCAGAAACTGGAGCCTGAATTATATAACACATTTTTCTGTATATATGCGCGCGCGTAAGTTAGTTAACACGTCTACAACATTTTCTTTTTTTTACTTTCTCTTGTCCTTTATGAATATATAGGAAAGAAAAGTGCGTATTGTTTTCATGATGATTTTTCCTAATCGAATTTTTACCAGAAATACACGTTTTCAGGCCTCTTCCTACACAAAAACATGTTTTAGCGTTTGGTCTGTGAGTGTGTGAGAGTAAAACATCTCAAGAATTGTATACCTTACGAAGTTGAATCTTGGAACTTTAGGTAAATACCAGTAAGGTCCTGACATAAATATTTTCTTCAAAATCTGTCAACCCGAAGTAGTCGTTTATTCATGCGATTTTTTGCAATTTCCCCAAAAATGGCTCCAACGAGGTTTTTTAAAAATCGCCTCTTTAATAAATCTTTTGTCCTATACACGATAGGATAAGTGTTATAAAAAAAATCTGCAACTTTTATTTCAAGTATTTTCTTTAACAGAGCCTAGTTTAGCGTTAATGAGTGATTCCCCGTATAAGTCCCTTTTACGTCGAACCGTGTTAAACAACACTGGTTGGGTAAGCAACTTTGTATGGTGACCAGCTGATAGTCATTCCTGAATAAACTCCCCTGGGAGTGCCTGTTCAAAAATTCATACCAAATCACGTCAAAAACACAGTTCAAAAGTAGCAATCAAATTGGGTGGTTGTCAATAAAGTATAGTTCCCGATAATAAATAACAACTAGAAACACAGCGACTAACTTTCCTTGTAAAAATAGTTACTTTTATACGGATTTGAATGCTATACATTGGATACCAGTGTACTTTGATGGTTGGGATTCAATTGACCATACTCTCAGGAATGGCCGGCCTAGGTCTATACAAAAGTACACCTCATTTACACGTTATGCGAGGTGTGGCTATTAAATAACGAGACTGACGTTGTAAAAATTTTGTTTTTTATTTTATACATAATCACTTATTGTCACCTTCAATATACACTCTTTCTCTATCTTTACAACGCTCCACGCGAATTTTCCATTGTTTGAAACCGTGCTGGAAGTTATCTTCTGTCAGCTCCTTCAGGACACGTGCCGCTTTCTCTTTTACAGCTTCCACAGACTCAAATCTTGTCCCTTTTAATACGATTTCACCTGAGGGAACAGATAGAAGGTCACATGGTGGTCACAAGGTAGAAGGTAGAGGGTCACATGGTGCAAGATCTGGTGTATAAGGTGGATGTTCTAACACTGAGATGCTGTACTTGGCTAAGAACCTCTTGACAGATAACGCGGAATGAGCTGGCACATTGTCTTGGTGGAGAACCTATGATTTGTCCTTCCACATTTCGGGGCGTTTTTCCCTTACTCTTTGACGTAGTTTAGAAAGTACCTCAAGCTAGTAAAATTAATCAATTTTACAATTAATCAATTGTTTGACCTTCAGGAACCCAGTGAAGTTACACAATCCCATGGATATAAAAAAAAAACAATGATCATTGCTTTAAATTTTGACTTGCTCATTCGAGCTTTTTTGGCTCTCGGAGAAGTTCGGCTCTTCCGGTGCATGGATTGGCGCTTCGTTTCTGATCATAAGTAAATAACCACATTTTATCACATGTTGTTTTCGTTTCCAAAAAATTGGGTCATTTTCAATCGCGTACAAAGTGTCAGTACAAACATTTTTGCAAGCTTCATTTCAAACATTTTTGAGCGGCACGTGTCCTGAAGGAGCTGACAGAAGATGACTTCCAGCACTGTTTCCAGCAATGGAAAATTCTTATGGAGCGTTGTAGGGATAGAGAAGGAGTGTAAATTGAAGGTGACAATAAGTGATTATGTATAAAATGAAAATAAAATTTTTTACAACGTCAGTCTCGTTATTTAATTGCCACACCTCGTACACACATTAGGGATTAAAAAATTGAAACTTTTTCCGTGTCGAGCAAATAACGTACAAATTGTTATCGGGTTGTAAATAATCAATTAAATATTGAATGTAAATGGTAACATATTATTATTAAAGTTTAGATTACATCTTACTTAAATTTTAAAACATTTTTTATTACATTTATTTTTTTTTGGGGGCTCCCAAATTTCCCTACACCCCGCCGTCTCCACCCACTACTATGGCTGGTCGCAAGGATGCGAGGTGGTACAGTAGAACAGCAATAGAATATCGCCTCAGTATACTGTTATTAAGTTAAATAGTTAATTGTAATTTGCTAGTTAAAATTGTAATATTTAATTAATTTGTAAAAAAATATTTGCTATAAATTTAAAAGGAAGTTTTGTCATTTAGAAACAACCCGGAATAAACGTCACAATATCTATGCTAATACTAATAGGGCATAACCTAAATATGAAACAAGATTTATCGTTTACGTCACAAAAGAAATCGTTGCAGTCGTAACAAAATTATCTGAATTATATGAAGTCGAACTGAATGCAATATTGATTCATAGTAGCTAAAAAAAGCGAGGTCGTGATTTATATATAAAAATTGAAACTATTTATATAATGTAGCAAAGTCAATTTAACTTATTATTAATATTACTATTACTACTTATAAAAAAATAGAACAAGTCTTTTGAAGTAATATAACCCGGTAGACTTTACTTTGTAAAAGTTAACTTTGATCAAATCAATCGTCCTCTACTTTTAAAGTTTCATTTTTATTATTTTCTTTTCTTATATTATACTACAAATCGCGCCTTCCCCACGGAAATATTCTGCATCCGAAGCGGAAAATCAGCGGAAATTATGATTTTTTTAAAGTTGATGCAAGTTTTTCCAGGATCAGTTAAATATATCACTCTGAAATTTCTAGGACACATTCTACTCATTATGGGCAAATTCTGCACGCAGGATTATTTAAAGAATTGTCCATAGAAAATATTTTACGTTTTTGTACTTTTTATGAAAATTACAGTTAGCGCCTTCGTAGTAGTAGTTATATTTTTTATAGTTTCTGAGAAAAGTAGCAAAAACTTAACATGTAGTTATATAGGCAGTTACGGTCGCCTTAAAATATCTGACAAATTACTTAATCTACGAGACTTTTTTTATTTAAACAATCAAATAAACCAATAAAAAATTAAATAAAATACAAGTGAATACTGAAGAAGACTATGTACAATTGGGAAAATACGTATTGTAACATTGTACAATATTCTAGAAATTATTGAGGTAATAGATTGTTATTGTAAAAATTGTGTATAAACGAATTGTGAATTGTAAACTGGCATAAACGTTTGTTTTTATTTTGATTACTTCTACTAACATGTCCCAGAATACCTGTGAATCTGTTAGAATGATCTTGATTGTTTGGGAAACTATTAGACCGCAGGTATAAAAACAGTTAGCGCCTTCGTAGTCAGTTGTTCTTGAATTGTAAATGAAAAGTGAGTCGAGTCGGGCCGATCGAAATATTGTTGTTAAGGGACGGTTCTGAGTTATGTTAATAATACATTTATGTGTGGTAAAAAGTGGTTTTGGACAGGTAAATCAATTGTTTTGATTCCTGAAGGATAGTTTCTTAATGATAGTCAGCTTACTTAAACGTAAATTTTATAATTAATTAAAGTAATTCAATTGCATCTGTTAGTAGGCTAAGTTTAACAATCAATTTTGTAATAATTATTAATTTTGTCAATAAATAATTGTTATAAGTTTGTTTATTCATTATACCCAGATCCCGAACGAACCTAGGCTTAGGTTTTACATTATTTTAAGATGGCACATTTATTGAGGTATGTAATAAGTTAATGTAAGTTGGTCAATGTTTAATTAAGTTTAAACCTAACAGGTTTTGTCTTAGTTGGGACCTTACGGGATCTTCCGGTACAGTTGCAGAAATTCTTTCTCGCTGGCTTTGTTAGGTCATACATTCAGTAATACGCTCATAACAGGCAGGTGGAGTGTTGAATTATTTACACTCGATATGCTAACTCCAGGGCTACAAAAAATAGTTCTGTTTCTTATCACATGGTCAGCCAATTATATATGACTGAAGCATTTAAGGACAGAATAGGTAGAGGTGTAAAAGACACTAGTCAGAGTTATCTCCTCTAAAAGTATTGAATTTCATTATACAGCCAGACCCTGTGGTGAATGAAGTGAAGGTGTCATTTGTAGGGTGCAGAATAGATGCTTTTCGGAGGGCCTGGTATGCTGATAAGCTTAGGCTTCTTTTGTACTCAGTGAGGAAGGCATTGGTAAACCACCTCACTTCTCGTTTTACTTAGTAAAACCTCTAGAAGTTCAAACCAGCCTTTCGGCTGTTGACCTAAACAACAACACTTTCAGTACTATCTCAATTTTCTAACGTTTATTAATGTCTACACCATATTATTCTTATTGTCGGTTTAAAATTTAAGGTTTAAAATTTATCTTTTCCTCAAAAATTAAAAAAAAAAATAGAACGTCATGCCTAGCTTGGTAAAGATAAACTTAATACTTACGAATTAAGTCCAATCTTCCTCCATTTTACAACTGGTCTTTTCCCGTGGTCCATAAATTTGAAAATCAACTTATCCGTTCATAACAGATGATAATTTTTCAGCACAAAAGCACAGTATTTCCCGGAATAAAAGACACTGATTTCATTAGTGTTATAACACAATAATGATTGTTCTCGTGAAACCAGATGAAAAATCTCTTTCATTACATCTGCTGAATTAACCACAACGTAAAGTAGTTAACACGGTGAAATTTGGAACAGCTCGCCACCAACCGGTTTCAGCTAGAACAAAAACATAGGCATTAGTGATACCAAATAATGTAAATACATTTTTTATTGTATATTTATATATAATATAATGCTTTTTAGGTTGATGAGCTCTGCTGTTCCACGTGTTTAGACCAATCAGAAAGTTTTCCAGCGTTGTCAGATTGTACAAATATTTTAGCCTGACAAACATTAAGCGCGCACGCGTATTATACCCGCAGTAGTTCACTCGTGTTTTGCATCTTGTAATTAAAACATCGATTATACAGCGCGTTAACATGCAATACTTTATAATATAATCAGCTGGTTGTATATACATAGGTTATAAATTGTTATTGACCAAAAAAATGGCTGACGAAATATATAACAGAGCTACGAGAGCAAGTATTGGCAACGTTGCTGGCAAGTCATTGGCCTAATTTTCGTATGGAGAGCGCTGGGAAAAACGTGCGTCTGCATTAGTATAGTCTTGTATGTACTGCAATAGTGCAGCGTATGTAATCAACAATGGAACAGCATACCTAGTACAAAATACAATGGGTGTTGTCAATTTTCAACAACACTCTCACTGTACATCTAACTGTAGGTCAGAGGAGTATGCGGAGTCGAAGTCGAATAAGCGCATGCGTAGTCCAGCGCTCACAGCAATTGGCTTGGCTTTTAGCTATAAAGTGGCTAGGGGGCAATGCGTACGTTCAGCGCTCATCAGTTTTGAAAAAAATAGTATTATTTATCGGTAGTAAAACATCTAAAACGCACCGGGTTGGTCTAAGGGTAAAGTTGTCGACGCTAGTCAGATGTTTAACAGCTGATTTTCGGAGACGAACGTTTCTGGTTCAAATCCCAGTAAAGGTACAGTCCATTCGAAATAACATGATAGTATTACTTAAATAGAATAAAGATCAGACGGAATTTTATAATGTGCTCATGCGTCAGTGCTACCACTTAACAGATTTTTTTTATGTTAACTTTTCCTGTTAGTAAATGAAAGCATTTTAAAAGATAAATAATTAATGGAAAAGAAAAAAATTATGATTTCTCCAATAATACACGGAAAATAGATATCAAATTAATTAATTAATTATTATTTAATTATATAATTATTATTAATTAAAAATTAATTATTAAATATTAATATATTAATTAATCTCACGTCTTGTGTATTGAATGCATGGGTTACTGAATTCATAATCTGCTGTAAAGAATAATTAAAAGGAAAATTTTACTTTTGAAAAGAGACTTTTTATGCAAAAAAATTACCACCATTTAGAGACTTACTATCATGCTATTTCGAACGGTCTGTAGTTACTTTTATTACGGATTTCAACAGTAAAAAATAGTTACCGGTGTACTTTGATAGTTACGGTTCAATTAACCATACACTCTCAGGAATGGTTGGCCTGGATCTGTACAAGACTACACCTCATTTACATCATCCTCAATTTATTAGGCTTCTTACTATTTTGAAATAAACAGATTGCAACGTACACACATTAAGGAATAAACAAATGTTTACTCATGATTAAAATATGTAAATTAAAAACATAACCTAATTTTAATCACCAGTGGATGATGTTAAATTAAAATCAACCTCTTTTGGATTTGGATTTTTTTTAGCAAAATATGAAAAATTACTAATTAACGCTAAAATAAGCTATATAGATAAAAGTGCTTAAATTAAAAGTACGTACTAGCAAGTTAAAATTTTATCGGTTCAAGAATTATTATTCATAATCTTAAATAAAATCTTAATGTACTGTGACAACGTACTACTTTTAGTAAGAAACCCCGGCCGTTATTCTAAATACTGAAAGGATTATCTCCTAAATGAAATCTTAATGAACTGTGACAACGTACTATTTTTAGACAGAAACCCTGGCCGTTATTTTATATACTGAAAGGATATCTCTTGCGGAATCTTTCTAATTTTTTTTTTATTAACTTTATGAAATTTATAACTGTTACAAGATAAACAACCAGTGAATATGATGGTGGGTGAAATAATGAATTAAATGACATGAAAGACGTGCATGGAGAGCACTATCCACTGACAGTCCGACATGTTATTAGTTACTTCTTACTAAGGCATCGATTAATTTAGTAATAACTTTAATAATTAAAGAACTGAGTGGATGAAGGTGCTATGTAACATTGTTTTCAAAAATATATTTTTTGTGATTGCTGAAGGTGTTAAGTGCATACTTAGTTACGTAGATGACATAGAACGTTTTATATCTACAGTTTACAAAAATACTTGGGGATAAACGGACTATGTACAGCTTAATTTTAAGTTTTGTAGAGGGTTAAGATCATTTGACACCTTCTTCTACCAGAATTCACTACAACCTAATAGACATCTTTTTAGAGTAATAACAGTTAAATATAGTCAAGAACACCTATTATTATTATTATCATCGTCATCGTCATCGTCATCGCCATCGCCATCGCCACCGCCACCGCCACCGCCACCGCCACCGCCACCGCCACCGCCACCGCCACCGCCACCACCACCACCACCACCACCACCACCACTACCACCATCATCATCAATTGCATTGTGTGTTCCTTTAAAAATGTCTCTTATAAAGATCTTCTTTACGAGTATATATTAAGTTGCCTTGCCCATAACAGACAGATGGAGTGTCAAATTATTTACACTCAATTTGTTCGTTGCAGGGCTAAAATAAATAGTTCTGTTTCTTATCACATGGTCAGCCAATTAAATGACTGAATCATTTAAGAACAGAAGAGGTTGAGGTGTAAAAGACACTAATCAGAGTTATCTCCTCTGAAAGTAATGAATTTCATTGTACAGCCAGACCCTGTGGTGAATGAAGTGAAGGTGTCATTTACAGAGTGGAAAATATGTGCTTTTCAGAGGGCCCGGCATACTGATAAGCATACTTTTCCATTCAGTGAGGAAGGCAATGGTAAACCACCTCACTCCTCGTTTTACTTAGTAAAACCTCTAGAGGTTCAAACCAGCCTTTCGGCTGTTGACCTAAACAACAACATTAAGTTGCCGTTAATCCATTAACAGATAGGCCTAATACAGTGTAGGCTACTATAAAGACTTAAAAGTGTTGTATGCGTAAGAGTAAGTGTCGCAACGTGTCCAAGTTACATGACAATGATAGCCGATGGTCAATAAATCTAATTAAAAAGTGACAATGAAAAGTAAAGTTTTAAGAACGTTTTGCATAATACAGGATAGGCCTTAGTATTTTCATAGCAATTTCCACTAAACTATATTTTTGTTACATACCACCTTCATCCACTAAGCTCTTCAATTACTAAGTACTACTTTATGAACCTACTTTATGAACTTTTGGTTTATTAACCGGTTTTAAAACAGGAGGTCCCTACTCCACTTCTTCCTTAGCCGTCTTTGACCGTTGTTTGGTAGATGATGGAAAGAAAGTTTACGTATCAGTTCATTTGGATGGGCGAAAAGTCTGTCGTGGAAGTTTCGATAAAGTTGAATGAAAACGTAGATTACTAGAGGATGTTGAGTTCGTTATCTAAGGTAGCGTTAGAAACGTAAGAGAGTGCGTAGACTAATAATTAGTCAACGCACTCTCTAATATTTTTATTATTATTAGTCTAGCTAATTATTAGCTAGCTAAGAAGGGGTGGATTGATGGTTTTTTCAATTTTTTTTAGGATAATTGGTTCTTGTACTTCTCATTTTTGAGGCAAAATTCACAAGCATTCAATTTTTAGTCCTATTTTTAAACTTTTTTTTTGTTTAACTATAATAAATGTCGAAAATACTACCTTTAATAAAGATGTAAACACTTATTTTTATGTAAATGTATTCATATAACCTACGTTTAATCATGAGTAAACAATGTAAAATGAAAAATATAACTTAATTTAAATCATGAGTGAATGACGTAAAATGAAAATCAACTCTGTAGAACGTAAAAATACGGGAAATATGGTGGAAGAAAATCCTTGAAATGAAAGTTAGTCTAATATTTTTTTTGTTTCCTGTAACTTTGATTATATAGACTATTATTTTTATCGTAATATTCATAATAAGGCCTCAATTTTATTAAAAAATACAATTTTTTACCGATTTTGATAAACAAAATTCAAAAAATTACTTATTGACTTTAAACTAAGCGTTGTAGAGAAGTACTTTTGAAATAACAGTTGTAGGTTTCTTAATTTTCTACATCTTAAAATAGTCGGCCGCGTTGGCGATGTTGGTAACGTGCTCGCCTCTCATCACGCGATCTTGGGTTCGAATCCCACTCGGGCATGGCATTTTTTCATACGTTACAAAAATTCATTTCATCCTTCACCGTCTGCATTAGCATCAATTTGCAAAACAGTCGGACGTTAAACCAAAAAAAAAAAAAAAAAAAAAACATCTTAAATTAATACATTTTTGCCCTAAAATGCATATTAAGACTCAAACTTAAAAAAAAATTTACCACCAAAGAATTTATTCCCCCAAGAATTTCAGTTATGAGCATATAAAAATGTAGTAAATGAGGAGATTTTAAGCAAAATTAGCAGAAAGAAAAACACATTAAATTCTTACCTGTCAATATCATAATATTCACAGATAAGAAAAAGTGGAATCTTTTACTCTCATAAAAAATTAACATATATTTACTTATTGACAGTTTTTTTGAGACGACGGTGTAATATAAGATTATTAACTTATAAAAAAGTTGTTTATTTTTGCCGAATTAGCGCAGTTGGTAACGTGCTCGCCTCTCATCATGCGGTCCTGGGTTCGAATCCCACTCAGGCATGGCATATTTTCATATGTTACAAAAAATTATTTCATCCTACATCACATAAAGTTCCACCCCAACGTCGTCGCTAATGACCGTTGCAGTTGATGCGACGTTAAATAAATAAAAAAAAATTAAAAAAATTATTTTTATTATTATTTGAACTCTGAATCATCAAGAAAACCTTTCGAATAACGGGAAATTTGGCTAATACGAAGTGTGTAGACTATCATAATATAAGTACGAGTATATGATACATTCCTATCAAAATTAGACTTCAAGGTTTTTATAGTTATCATAAAACTTAAAAAAATTTTGTGAACTACTTACACGCATTTCTCTTGTCAATGTAAATAATGAACAATGTTTAAACATTAGTAAACAACGTAAAATGAAAAATAGCCGCCTCAATGGCGTAGTGGATAGCGCGTTAGCCTACTAAGCGTTGATCCCGTGTTCGATTCCCGACTAGGATCTAGAAATTATTACGTTCCAAAACCCTTCGTTATAAATTTTTTTAAGCCAACGCAGTCGCTTATAACCAAGCTGTTGAAGTGACTTTAAATAAACAAAAAAAAGAGAAACATAACCTAATTTATACATGAGTGAATGATGCACAATGAAAATCAACCTAAAATGCGTATTAAGGCCGCAATCTTAAAAAACATGTTTTTTTTACGAGAGCACAGCCTCCCCAAGAATTTCAGAAGACCAGTTGCTTACACTTATTAGTAGAGCATGAAAAATGTAGCGAATGAGACGATTTTAATAAAAGTAGTAGGAGCCGTTTTTGAGAAAATCGCAAGAAAGTGAAAAATCGCACGAATAAACTACTACTTCCGGTTGACCGATTTTGATGAAAATATTCTTGTCGGCTCCTATAATAGTACTTTTTTTTATTAAATGACATTATTTGCAATCAGTTTTTTTAAAAATAAACTATAAACAAATCTTTTGAATTTACAAATTACAAGTTGAGGCCTTATTACCCTGAGTTGTTGTTGTTTAGGTCAACAGCCGAAAGGCTGGTTTGAACCTCTAGAGGTTTTACTAAGTAAAACAAGGAGTGAGGTGGTTTACCATTGCCTTCCTCACTGAGTGAAAAAGTACGCTTATCAGCATGCCGGGCCCTCTGAAAAGCACATATTTTCCACTCTGTAAATGACAACTTCACTTCATTCACCACAGGGTCTGGCTGTATAATGAAATTCATTACTTTCAGAGAAGGTAACTCTGATTAGTGTCTTTTACACCTCTACCTCTTCTGTTCTTAAATGATTCAGTCATTTAATTGGCTGACCATGTCATAAGAAACAGAACTATTTATTTTAGCCCTGCAACGAACAGATTGAGTGTAAATAATTTGACACTCCACCTGTCTGTTATGATTACCCTGAGTACCTCTCATTATATCAATTATTCATATGTTAAAAGAGAAAATGACTATGTACAAAGATATTTACATTTTACAATATGGAATACTTTTCAATATAATTTTATGTACATTTAAACTCTTTCAGACAAGTCCAAAACATGGTAACGTTTCAGGCGCCTAACTTCTTCTGCATTATTTAGAAGATTTATGGCTAATTCGTTTTTGTGGCTTTCAAGTCTTGCCTGATATTTTCTATTAAAACGCCTGACCTCGTCCATTACATCAGGAAGATTGAAATATTGTTGTATTTCTGCATTCCTTGCAAACCATAGTGCCCTTGTTATAGCCCGAAGAACCTTATTTTGGAATCTTTGAATTATCTCTATGTTACTTCTGCTGATAGTTCCCAAAGTTGAACGCCGTACAACCAAACTATAGTGGTACTTAACTTAAATTTCAAGTTTCAACTTTGCACGTAACTCCGTTCTTAAGATATATTGTTTACACACAGACCAATCGCTAAAAACTTATTTTTTGGGTTTAGAGGATTTGTATATATCCGGTGAAAACTCGATTTCAAAAAATCAAAATGAAAACAATAATTTTCTTCCCTATATATTCATGTAGGGAAAGAGAAAGTAAAAATTAATAATTAAATAACGTAAGTAATAAATAATTTCATAATTATAATAATATTTTTATAAAATAATAATAATTATATACATGTAAATAAATAAATACAAATAATACCTGTTGTGAGGCATCTTGATAACTATATCACACCAACATGATGAAACAAATAAAAATTACTAAATAATTATTTTACATTATCACAACATTGTTGCAAGGTAATTTTAATATAATTACAACATTTAAATTACATATAAAACTATATCTATATACATCAATCATAAACAGATTGATGTAGAGATCAAAAAATGAACGTAGAAACGGAGGGGGGGCGTTGATAAAAACGTAGCGAAATATAAGATTTGTTACAGTTTAAATATATTTATAAATATAATAAATATATAAAGTAAATAAGATTTAATATTATTATATTATTTGTATAATTAGCATAAAGTATGAAATGATAGTATATTTTATATAAGGCGGTATTAATTCCGTATGTAATCTAACCCGAAATGTTCGTCCGAACTTACGCCACCCTATTTCACTACTAACAACACGATATATGTACGATCCTTTCCTAATAACAACTGCGTCGACGTCAGGTTTGAGGTACACCGCACACTAAACATTATCCACTATAGTGTACATACGATATCGTATGTAACACCTAAGCGTTCGTTCGGAATCTGGGTATGACAAATAATAAAATTCTGGTGTGAAACACTTACACAATTTTCTCTTGCCAATGCAAATAATTAAAAATTATAATCTAACATTAGTAATAAAACATTAGAAATAAATAAAAAACTAACCTCAAAAACATAACCTAATTTTAATCATAATTGAAAGACGTAATATGAAAATCGACCTTAGTTTGGCTTAAAAATACGGAAAATCACTCTTTCACGCTAAACTAGGCTCTGTAGAGAAAATGCTCTAAATAAAGTCGTAGATCTTTTAATTTCCTATAAATTTGATTATATACTTTTTTGGCCGTAAAATGTATAATAAGGCTGAAATCTTTAAATAAATCGATTTTTTACACGTTTTCGTGAGAGAAAAAAACAGAAAATTGCTAGTTAACGCTAAACTAAGCATTATACAAAAAAATGTTTAGAATAAAAGTTGTAGGATTTTTAATTCTCTACAACTTTTATTATGTACATTTTGCGCTAAAATGCATATTAAAGTGGCAAAAAAACTATTAAAGTCTTAAAAAAACAACTGTTTTACGAAAAAACAGTCTCACCAAAAATTTCAGCAGAAATGGTATTTACAATACCTCGAAACGGCTACACGACGCTGGGAAAACTAACGGACCCCAGATTATTCAGGACTTGTACCGACGTCCACATCCACCTGAAGTCTCTATGCCATTACCATTCCACGACTTTATCTAAATTCCAGCATGACCCACTTAACAAAATTTAGAGTTGCCACATTTTTATTCCGCCCTGTATTCCTCTTATTTGCTCATGCTCCTTCTACTTGTATGACTCACTCCCCCCAGTTGGTAGTTGTCCCCATGTTCCTATGCATAATCACTCCACTACGGTGAAAAGAGCCGCCATTTTAAATTAGTAAACACTCAGAAAATAAAAAGGCCGGTGATTATGCCAAACTCTACCCTTTCCGTCTCCCCTGAAATCATAAACAAACCCCTACCTTAAATTATACCTTTAGTCCACGTTCAGTAAAATGCATGCCTTCCCCTCACCAAGATAATAGGACTCCCACAAAACTGAAAAAGGCCACTGAAATATAAAATAAAATAAAAGAGCCGCTCTTAAACCCACTTGTCCCTTACTTTAAATTTTCCACAGATAACTTCTAAAAATGAATTACCTCCTTTCAAGTCCCAGTTCCAATGTCCCACGAACCAGAATCCTATTTCCTATTTAAACTATAAAATTCCCCCTAAATTTCTTGAGGTTGCAATTATTCTGTTATATTGTTCCCCGAGCGACCAGGTGTTCCTTAACACGATGTCGCCATCATAGGGCTTCTTGGCCCTCTCAACCAGGATTCAGGATTCAGGCGCCTACCCTATCTTAAAGAGCATAAAAAATTTAGTAAACCAGGCGATTTTTAAAAAAAATCGTAGGACCCATTTTTGAGAAAATCACCGTATCACCGTTGTAGACAACGTATTATTATTATTATTATTATTATTATTATTATTATTATTATTATTATTATTATTATTATTATTATTAATCGTAAAACTCCCAAAGTGGAAGACGCTAAGTAAAGATGGTTCAGTTTTGGGGTTTCTTGTTGTTCTTTTTATTTGCCCACCTGTTTTTCACTCCTTGCGAGAATTTAGCTTTTTTTTCTTCACTCCATTCTACTCCAGTTCTCGGAGCTTTTGTCTCTGGTTTAACTTCCCATTTCTCAACCTTCCTCCTGAAATTGTTTCTTGTGTCCAAGTCTTCTTTCACTAGCCATTTCCAAGTCTTTTTTAACATTGTCGTGGTATTCTTTGCTGGAACTTTACATTTATGATTTTATTCCGGCATTCGGTGAGGTCTTCGAGATTTTTAATGTTGATCTGCTGTAGGTCCATCTCGACTTCTTTCAGCCATTCTGTACCTGTTTTACTTTTTGTTATAATGTCAAGCAGTTTCTTTGCGATTCTGGAGTTTTCCATCCTGTAGATATGTGTGTAAAACTTTGCTCTGCATTTCCTGATTTCTTCTGTAATTGTGTTGGTATTTTTGTAGAGCTCATTCTGAGGTCTCTTCATCCAAATGCCATTTTTTATTGATGGCCCCATAAATTTTCCTGAGTATTTTTCTTTCCTGCTTTTCCATTTCCCTAATTTAGGAATGGCCTTCAATTACCATTGTTTCGGCTGCGTAGACAACGTATTATTATTATTACGAGTATTATTATTATTATTATTATTATTACTGTATTATTATCCCTGCGCATATTTACTTATAAGTTATAGACATATGAGTTAGTGTTTTTCTTTTGATGTCCCTTGTTTTTACGTCCCGATGGGTAAGTGCAGCGTTTCAAGGATTTCTATCTGTTGCTGCACTTGTTCTACTCATGTAGGTCGTCCCCGCTTCCCTGTTAGTCTCCTTCATGGAGGTTGGGATGGCTGTAAGAGGTGTGTGGAGGCCATCAATAAAAAAAAATTATCTGGTTAACGCTATGAAGTCTAGCACTCCTTATGACTCCTTGGTGCAGTGTGGAAGTTCGGTGGACTGTCTTACTCTGGGCATTGGTAGCTTTTGTTGTTGAGGAGTGCTGGTTTTATGATGGTTTCTTTCTATTTTTCCTGGTTTTGGCCTTGCATTGTTTTAAGGGCACCCGGAACGAAAGAAATTAAAAATTTTCAAAATTCCGATTTTTTGCAAATTATTAAGATTCAGAGTTTTCTGCATCCAACGATATTTGAATAATTTGTTGGAGGTTTTGCAGTTTTTGTTTTTAATTAAAAATATGTTCAAAACTTGGTTATTTTTTAAATGTTACCCTTTGCATAACATCGTTATTTTTTTTTTGAATGGCAATAAACATAACAGATAAAAAATACATAATATTTTTATTTTGTGCGATATTTTTTGTTTTAAAACTTTAAGTTAGCACTAGACTACCTGTTAATATAGTATATTAACATCTGAACTGTAAAAAATAACATATTGAATAATTTAACGTATAATATGTTCTCTTTAGTTTTTTCTTGTTTCCTAAATAGCAATTTTTGACGCATAAGGAATATTTTCTCAGCCAATTGTGAATGGATTTCAATGAAATTTTTGCACAGCCTTTCATACCGTAATTTCAATGTACTGAATATTACAGAATCATAATGTGTTTTAACATTTTTTCCCACTTCAATAAGCAAAAAAATTATGATTTTCAAAAGTAGTAATTTCAAAAAAAAAAGTCTTATTTTCCTAATAATATATCAAGATGCTACTAACTCAGTAGGTGTAGAATAGCCTGAAAAGTAACCACTAGAAAATTGGACAGGATAACTCTTAACAGTTTTTGAGAAAATGTTCCTTTCATTAACATTACGGAGATAGGCATTCCGGTTTCCTTAACTTGTTTTTTCTGTGAGTGTGTGTCGTAAATGTTTCAGTAGAGTCCGTGCGATAAGTTTATGCTCAGCTTAATTCTATAAGGTTCTCTTTAAACTATGTCCCTTTTCTTGTTTGTTTTTAATAGTCCTTAGTTTGGAATTCCTTTCTTTGTTCTTATATTGGCTGCTTACAAGAGGTCTCCAATTTTGGTTTCATAACGGAATATTAAGGCTTTTGCTGTTCTGCCCTATCGTGATCTCCCCCATCGATCTGCCACTCCAATCCCCCAGTTTAGGTATTCCCTTGATGCGGATGGGGTTGATGATGAGGGGAGTGGGATGGTCAACCAAAAATTTAATGAAATGCATACTGAACCGAAATCTTTAAAAAATCAATTTTTCACACGTTTTCGTGAGAAAAAACAGAAAATCGTTAATTACCGCTAAACTAAGCGTTAAACAAAAAAAATGTTTGAAATAAAAGTTGTAGGATTATAAATTCTCTTCAACTTTTATTATATAAATGTTTACGCTTGAAAGCATAATTAAGCCGTAATCTTAAAAAAACAATTTCTTTACGTAAAAACACCCTCACCGAGAATTTCAGCAAACATGGCGCCTACCCTATCTTGTAGAGCATAAAAAAGTTAGTAAATCGGGCGATTTTTAAAAAAATCGTAGGACCAGTTTTTGAGAAAATCGCAAAAAAGTGAAAAATTATACGATAAAACTACTACTTCCGGTTAACCGATTTTAATGAAAATGTTTGTGTCGGGTCCGGTAGTGGTATGTAACTTAAGTTTCAAGTTTCAAGTTCGTACGATGTTTCGTTCTTGAGATATTCTATTCACACACACACACAGACCAATCGCTAAAAACATGTTTTTTGGGTTCAGGGGGTCTGAAAACGTGTAGATCCAGTGAAAACTCGATTTCTAAAAAAGTAAATAAATCAAAATTATTATTAAAATTTGTAATTAAATCTCTACTTAATTAAAGCGTAATACAGTCGAACTTCAATATAACGAAATCGAGAATCCTGGGAAAATATTCGTTAAATTGAGTTATTCGTTATATCGAAGTAGCAAGAATTTCCAAGCTAATTTTTATTAACGAATGTTTTTTCACGTTGTATGATGAATTACATAAGTTAATTTCCTTAATAGACACGTCTTAACTAGTAAATTAATTTTTTTATAGATCATGTTTTACGTAATTACTGTTAATAATAGTACAAAAAATATATATTGATTTCAAGTAAAAACTTACCTCGTACGTAGATCTTGGCTATAATTTTTATTTATTTTTTTTTATTTATTTAACGTCGCATCAACTACAAAGGTCATTAGCGACGACGTTGGGGTGGAACTGTATGTAATGTAGGATGAAATGATTTTTTGTAACGTATGAAAATATGCCATGCCTGAGTGGGATTCGAACCCAGGACCGCATGATGAGAGGCGAGCACGTTACCAACTGCGCCAATGCGGCCGGCTATTTTGTTAGTTCATATTTCTTCAAAACACTAACATAAAAGATAAATACACTAACTTTATCTAAATCGTTTGTAAAAACACTAATCATAAATGCATTTGTTAGTTTTTGATATTGACAGGTATTGGTTAGAATATTATTTTTATTACAGTTTTTTAAATGTTAATTTACGCCTTGAAAAAGTGAGTCATTTTCCGTTGTTTCTTGTGTTTGAATAAAGCAATACGTTCAAAGAACGTTTCACATTTATTTAAATTTTCAAAAATACTGTCAGGCACTTCATCCTTAAGCTGTAGCCCAAGCCTAATTATTTTAAATGACTGTAAAATCTCGTTGTCGGTAGATTTTTCTCTCCTGCTGCTGGTCTTCGCAGTTTTCATCATCTTCTCCTTATTCATCATCCCGGTCAGCAGACTTACTAACACCATGAAGTATATCATCATCGTTCGGAAAATCACTAACAGTAATCTGTTTATCAACTATGATGAAATTCTCTAGAGTAACTTCATTACTGACGTTTCCAGTTGACGAAAATCAAAAGAATCTACCTTAAAACTCACAGAGAAATCATAATACAGCGTGTCATTTCGTACTTATTGCATAACACTATTTCGTTATATCAAGGTACTCATTCGTTAAATCAAGGTAAATTTACATATAGTTTAATTATGTCACAGTGCAGAAAAAAATTTGTATTATCAAGGTTTTCGTTATATCAAAGTTTGCTATATCAAAGTTCGACTGTATATATTTTTGCAATAAAAGTAATGCCCAGAATATTATTATTATTATTATTATTATTATTATTATTATTATTATTATTAGTCGTAAAGCTCCCGAAGTGGAAGACGCTAAGCAAATCTGGTTTGTTTTTGGGATTTCTTGTTCTTTTTATCCGCCCACCAGTTTTTCATTCTTTGTGAGAATTCAGCTTCTCTCTGTTCACTCCACTTAGTTCCGGTTCTTGGAGCTTTTGTCTCTGATTTAACCTCCCAATTTTTAACTTTTGTTCTAAAATTGTCTCTTACGAGAATTTCTTCTTTGGTGATTTTGACCAATTCTAAATCTTTTTTAACACTTTGTATCCAATCCCCCCCCCCCCCCATTAACAAGTGATGATACATATTTTACTATTCTCTTTGTGAGTCTAGTGTCAGGAAGCCTCATAATGTGGCCATAAAATTGAAGGCGTCTTTTCCTCATGTCTGTCTATATGTTGGAATATTCTTCAATTTTCGACGTTCTCTGTAATCTGTACCCGTTTTCGGTCCATCTAGGTCCAAGAATTTTCCTAATTATTTTTCTTTCTTCCTTTTTTAAGCCTTCCATGTCTGTTTTCCTGTTAAGTGTCAAGGTCTCACTGGCATATAAAATTGTTGGTTTGATTACTGTATTGTAATGTTTAATTTTGGCATTTAAAGATAAACATTTTTTATTATAAAGGTTTTGCACCAATCCTAGGCCTCTACGAGCTTTTGTATTCTCTCCTGTTGTGAATATTTTTCAAAAATAACTTATATTATTATTATTATTATATAAAATATTTTGCATGAAATACATTTTTAATAAGCATGTAAAAATAGTTGCAAAACGTACTTTCATTCGTTGCCGCCGCGACCAATGACTGCAGATACACTGTTCGTTAGTGCGAGGTCAGCCTCTAAACGACGTCTCTTTCATCCCCACCACTTTACCTTCATCCCCACCGCTCTCACACAGCCGTATACATCTACTCATTCTAACGTTTATCGATCGTACGTTCCACTCCTTTCTTTCTCCATAGAGGTAGGTACATTGACGTTGTGTGTGTGTGTGTGTGTGTGTGTGTGAGTTTGTGTATGTGTGTTTATACACGTCGGATATTAACCATAAGAGGCTAGAAGCACGCTAACAAATTCATCGGGCGTAATCGTAATGTAACTACAGTTCAATTGTCTAATAAGAATGTCGAAAAACCGAACTAATTAAGAACCGTTTATCGAATTAATCGGATTTTAAAATAAATTTCAAATTAAATTATATTATATATATTAAAATATAACAACTTAGATTTTTTATTTAAAACCCTATACTTGATTGTTTATTCCTCCAGCGCTTTGCGTGAAATTATAACAATCATTATTAGGGTGTCTTCATGATTCTATAAATGGAGGTCGAAGCCCTTGGGACTTCAAAAAGAAGTACATAAGTGCAAGTCAAAACCTAGAATATTTAACTTTGTATACATAGATGTCTAATTACACATGATTTAATCATGTTCCCTGGGAAAAATTTCAAGAACCTTTTTTATACATTAGACAAAGTAAAGAGCTGCCTAAAACTAATTAAAAAAATTGAAATATAGGCTTACATTGGAAAATTCATCCCAGATATCTTTAATTCTAAATTATTATTTTTTTGTTTGTTTTACATCCGACTGTTTTGTAATTACTGCTAATGCAGATGGTGGGAAGGATAATAGATGAAAAAATGACAGACCTGACCGGGAATCGATCCTCGGAGCTCGGCGTAGAAATAGTTTTCTTTATTTTGCATACCTATGGCATGAATAAAGCTAAAGCCTGATTGATTAAACTAACTGATTTTGAACAAGCTAGTCTATGTTCAAAATAAAGTCATATCTTTCCAAGGACATTATCATAAACAATATGGAAGGCCTTCTGATGTTCTGGCCTGTTCCAATGTCAGATTAGTAATCTGTTAATTTTTATTAGGATACCTATCTCTTCCAAGTTGTCCAGTTTGTTCATAATTAAATACCTGTTAAAGTGTTCAATCATCTGGCATCCGCAACAAATTACTATACCACTCTTGATTGTATTTTTTAATAGTTGATATCACCACTGGCACAATAAACTCTTTTTCTTAAAATCACCACTGGCACAATAAACTCTTTTTTTTAAATTCTTTATTTAACGTCGCATCAACTACAAATAACTACAATATTGCAATGAGGAAATAAATGCAAGAATTGGTCAAGCGCGGTCAGCAATAAGGCAGTTGAACAGTGTCCTATGGAATGGAAAAATAACAAAGAAAAATAAGATCCGCATTTACAGCACAGTCATTGAAACCATTGGAACATACGGTGCAGAAACTTGGGAGGTGAATAAAAGGTATGAAGCTAAGCTCAAGGCTTTGGAAATGGATTATTGGAGGCGATGTTGTGGATATACAAGAATGGACAGAGTGAGAAATGATGATATTCGAAGGAAGATGGGTCTGACTGAGAATATTGCCGATTGGATAGAGGCAAAGAGTTTGAAGTGGTATGGGCATGTGAAGAGAATGCCTCCTGAGAGATGGCCAAAGATATTATTGGACTGGGTCCCTGAGTCAAGCCGGAAAAGAGGAAGGCCGAAGCACTCCTGGCAGTATGGCATGGAGGTGGCGATGCAGGCGAGAGGACTGACAGACAATGACTGCTTGGACAGACAAGTGTGGAGGGTATTAGGATGCGAGAGACGGCGACAGCTGTAAAACAAACTCGCTAATATATATATATATATCAACTACAACAGTCATTAGCGACGACATTGAGGTGTAACTTTTGTATGATGGAGGATGAAATGATTTTTTGTAACGTATGAAAATATGCTGTGCCTGAGTGGGATTGTTTCTTCAAGAAACTCTTCAAGAAACAATAATCAAAAGATATCTTAAATTTCATGGACACATGGTGCAAGTGGACTAAGAAGCATTAAACAGGCAGATATTTCATGCAAATCAAACAAATTAAAAATATACCAGGCATCTTGTAAAAGCAAATGGATGACAAAAACAAATTTAAAATCAAAGGTATGGACTGCATGGATAGAGATTATTGTTCTTGTTTATGTCATCACCTGAAAGGCTGTTTTGAACCTCTAAATTCAAAAATAAATCTTTATAATGCATCCTGCAGTTTGAAATTATTTCTATTTCATATAATGAATTTATATAATAATTTCACTAACCTTCTTTTTAAACTGCGTCACCTTTATTTTTATTCTTACTTATACGTGTTTCGGTGGATCCACCGAAACACAAGTAAGTAAGAATAAAAATAAAGGTGACGCAGTTTAAAAAGAAGGTTAGTGAAATTATTATATAAATTCATTATATGAAATAGAACCTCTAAATGTTTTACTAAATAAAATGAGGAGAGAGGTGGTTTACAAATTGCCTACCTCGCTGAGTTAAAAAGTATGTTTATCACCATGCTAGGCCCTCTGAGAAACACATATTTTCTACCGTGCAAACCACACCTTCACTTCATTCACCACAGGGTCTGGCTGTATAATGAAATTCATTACTTTCAGAAGATATAACTCTGACTAGTGTTTTTTATATCTCTACCTCTTCTGTTCTTAAATAGTTCAGTCATGTAATTGGCTGACCATGTGATAAGAAACAGAACTATTTTTTGTAGCCTTGGAACTAATAGATTATTACAGAAAGAAAACGTATGGTCTTAGATTATGATGTAGTTTTTATGATAGTTCCCATAAGTGATCAAGCATCAGCTATTAGAGAAATTTCTGAAGTAAGGAAAATGAGATCTGAAATATTGAGAATCTTTGGAAAAAGCCAAGGAAGAAGGCATAATTTTTTTAGACAAAATATTTTTAATAACCTAATGATAGATATATCACCATAACGAGCAGGTGGGGTGTTAAATAAATTGTACTTGAACTGCTGGTTC